>JAQFVV010006237.1:3932369-4109538 GCA_028023455.1 Epiperipatus broadwayi
TATATATATATTTCTGAGAATAAATATTCTGGGGTTTGACGAGGAAGAAGCACTTTAATTGTCTTTCCAATAGATGTTATTGATCTGTATATAAAATCATTCTTTAGTGAAACAATAATTGCAGAATGGTCTGATAATGATGAGTTTTTTATTGTTAGGCTGATCATGTGATGTAACACTGGTGAGTAGAAGACCAGGTCAATTAATGATGAAAACCTGCCATTATTAAATGTTACTGAATTCTATGGGAGATAGCCTTCTCCACTCATGAGTGGTATGGCTAGTAAGTGCAACCATTTTGTGACAAACTCATTGTATGACATGTTGAAATCACCAAGTAAAATTAATGGATGTGATGAGGATGCTATTTTGGAATTTATAATTTGAATGAGTTTATTAATTACTGTGTGATTTGGAGGTAAATAAACAAATGCTACATTCAATGTAACTGTTTTATCATATAGTGTTATAATTAATATGTGTGCATCTATATATATTAATTTGAATGAATAGAAGGGGCAGGTTTTCATTACTACTACTCCTGTTCCTGCTGAGGGTGAAAATGATGCTTGGGAGAATGCTGAGTATTCTTGATTATTAAGATAGTTAGATGGATTAATCTGAGATTTATTATAAATTTTTGTTTCAAGTAACCCTAGAAAATGAGGTTGTATAATTTCAAGCCATTTTATTAATTGATAGTTTTTTCCCGGTGAGTTTAATCCATGGATGTTTAATGATGCTATTTTTATATTCATTATAGTTTCACTCAATAAAAACAGAACACACCTGATGTAGTAATTAGATTATAATTTTATATAGTTTAGATAACTTGACAAATTATGACAAAGAATTTTTATGTCCGGAGGTTCTACTTCCTCCCTACTGTGATAATTTTTGCACATTTTCTTTTGTATTGGTGCTAAGGTCTTCATCTGAAGTGTATTCAAACTCGGTATCCGTTGAACTCATATTTGCTTTTCTTATTTTTTTTTATGATCTAATGTCTGGGGCATATCATCTTCACTAAGATCAATAGGCACTGCTGCATTTTTTCTACGTTTGCTTCACGGTCTGCCTGGTTTTCAGTTGGCAGTGTCATTTATTTTTGGGTCTGTAGATGGCAAGCAAGGCACTAGATAGTCTATAATATTTTGCAAAGTTTTGTTAAGGGGTGTTTTTGATTGTTTGTGATTTTGGCAATCATTTTTTAATAATTCTTGTTGAGATGGGCTATTTTCTTGTAACACTGGTTTATCCTTGTCATTCTGTGATTGATTTTCGGGTAAAATTGATTCACTTTCATCATTTACTGATTGCTCTCTGGTGATGTATAGATTGTCTGTTACACCATCATTAATTGGATTATTTTGATAGCAAATTGTAGTTGATTCACTTATCAGTTGAAGAGTGAAATCTGTGTTATTTACTGGCGCATTTCCACATTGATGACTTGAGGTTGCTCTCATATCACAGTGTTTACATTTAAGTTTTGGGCATGCATTTATAATATGCCCTCGTTGTTTGCAGTGAAAACATTGTGGTTTAAGTCCATGAATTATTAAGAGTAGCATCGCTTCGTGATCGGTTATAAGAGTGGGAATATCATTTGGATTTACGTTTTGATTTAATTTAACTTTAAAATGATAACTGTTTCCATAGATCAGTATCGGAGTTCCTTTTAAATATATAGGTTGAAAGGCAACAACAACTCCGAACGGTTGCATTAATTTATTGAGGTCATTTATTGTATAGTTAAAGTACGTATTTTTGATTGTGCTGGTAATAAATTTTCTCTATATTGGTTAACTTTTACTAAAGCATATTTCCCTAACATTTTAATTGTTTTATCAAATTTGTTTTTTTGTTCTTCGCTATAGAATTCAATAGCAAAATAGCGAGGATTTGGATGATCTGCAATGTGCAATATAGAATCCCATAAATTATTTGTGCTTAATTCTTTGTATAGCAAATCCTTAGAAAAGCTATACGGTGAACAATTTATATCTGTAATTGCAAGGATAACAGACTGGTCAGTAAAGAAACATTTAAATGACATAAACAGGTCACGTGGGATGGTCGTATTAAAGCATTCAGAAATTTTTAATAGACTTTCATTAGTCCAGATCTCTTCTTCTATTACGTTAACTGGTAATGGATCAGATTCTGAAATCACATCTAGTTTCATTAGATCATTTATTGTTGAACGACGAAATCTTGAAACTGGAGCTTGATTTTTTCCACGTTCTGAGGAAAATCTCCTTTTTTAGTGGATGCTATGATTGCATCAGCATAAGAAATGCTTGCTGCGTTCAAAGAGATCACCATATTGGAGTAAAAAAAAAAACCCGCTTGCACACAAATTCCTCGTCGCAGGAGTTTTCTTAAGTTTAAAAAACTATATATACTGAATATTGGGTTGCTTAGAGTCAATACAGTTTATTTTAAATAAAAAAAATTTTAGTTTTATTATTACTAGATATATATATATATAATATATCCTACCGATATCTACGATCACCAAACCAGCTGGCGCATGTGCACTCCTCTATTATTATTATTATTATTATTATTATTATTATTATTATTATTATTATTATTATTATTATTATTATTATTATTATTTTTATTATTATTATTATTATTATTATTATTATTATTATTATATTATTATTATTATTATTATTATTATTATTATTATTATTATTAGGAAAGGAATTGTCGATATTTTCAATTAATAAAATATGGCATTCAGTCATTCTCCTATTAGATTTGAGTCATTCATTTTATATAATGAAGAAGTATTTCCATAGATATATAAAAAAATAGATTGGCCTTGTCTTGCACACTCAGCATATATTGTTAGTTAAACCACTTGCCCTGTGAAATAAAATAAAAATCTAGTGTAGGCAAGTACAATATCTGAAAAATAAGTGCTTTTCTATTGTTGTCAATTTTTATTTGGAGCTTAATTTCTCAGGAAATTGATGCTTAAGGCTGGTATCAATCAGACCTTATAAATGTGCTCTAGAGAAAAAAAGGAGAAAATAAATAGGTTTTGCCATTCTCTTGCAATAGTAATTACTATATAAATAAGTATTATTACTTTGTTTTATTATGTTGTTAAATTAGAAATTTTACTTTATCTAATGTAAATGAACTTGAAATAAAAGTGTAGGCATGTAATAGGGACACTAATTCTCATTTACTATGTACAAGCTTCATGATAACTACTCATTACATAGTTTGGCACTATAGATTGAAATGTAGCCATCTGGTACAATATATATATATATATATATATATGTACCAGATAAAGTATATATCCCTATGTTTATATATATATATATATATATATATATATATATATTATATATAAACATAGGGTATATACTTTAAATGGACATATAAAACTCCTATATCTGACAGGTCATAATGACTTAAAGTCAACCTGGGTATGACAATAAAATTGGCATCAACAAGGGCTCTGTGTGTTCCATCATCAAATTTTTAATGACATGGATATCTGAAGAGTTATAGGGTAGAGAATATTGAAGCTTGTCAATTAAAGTTTGAAGATTTTCTATCTTAATATAAATTGAGCAATGATTGCATGTATATGTAGGAAATGGGGATCAAGCCCAATAGATGAGTGCTAGTTCAGTACAAAATGCGTATATTGGAGATCAGTTATATTTTCTCATGTATCTAGTTATGTGTAGAAATTATATACGATATTATGCATGGCTATAAGGAGTTTGAAGTTTTCAAATCCCTTATATATATATATATTTAAACAATTACTTTATTGCACCAAAAATAATTAAATCGTTTAATAATTGATTCGTTGTTTTGATATATATATATATATATATTAAAATGCTTTAATAAAAACATTTTTTTAATTATTGAGTTAATTTTTAAAATTAAATGTTTTCTTTTGCAGTCAGACTTCTTTGAATGAGAATGTCAAATCCCTGCATTGCAATAATATACGTTTCTTTGTAATTACATAATCCTTTCATTGATTTTACAAGTCTGAATGAATTATGCAATAATGTTAGAGAGATTATTATTGTAATAACTTAAGAATTATTGATTAAAAAGTAATATAATGAAGCATAGAAAAAAAGATACAAATGAAACTCAGAAATCTGTAAAAAGAATTGACTTGCTTTGTTAATTAATATCAAATAAAATAGTATCAGTTAATACTAACATAATAATAATAATAAAAATTTTTATTATTATTTATAAAATCTAATTGAATGTTATAAAATGAGCCTTAACTGTTTACACTTTATTTCATTATTTCCTGATCTTCATTTATATATTTTCCCTTTTAGTAATATGGAATCTACTTTGTCCATTTATTAGCAGCCACTTGTAAACAAGTATAGTGTTTTAACACCAGAAAAAAAATACATTAATATATATATATATATATATATATATATATTAATGTATTTTATATATATATATATATGTGTGTGTGTGTGGGCGGACGTAAATTGATAACATCAGAAATGAATTTTACTATGATTATGCAAGCTACTCCATGTAGTACAAATATATACATATGAGTATATATTTTACTTTTTATTCTGTTTACTTGATAATATGTATAATATCTTATAATTTCTGCTCCAATTTTATTTGTCTAAATGCAGTTTTACATTATATTTTATTTCCAGTCATATTATTTTCATAAAAACAATAAATATTATACATTGTTAAAATACCTTTAGCACAATCTTTATATTATAAATAATATGCTTTTTCCAAAAAAGAATATGCTTAAGTTCATTATTTTTTTAGAAAGCCTGCTACCATTCATCTCTTCATTCAGCTAACATGCATAATTTATCTAAAGTGTACCTTTATAGTAATAAAAATCTATAATAATCTATAGAATGTTCATATATTTAATGATTTTAGGACATCTTCTTTGAACATTAATAGGCATTCTAGATTTTAATTCTCTGTAATAATTTTGAAAAAATAATTATTCTCTGTAACAATTATTTTACTTAAAGTTATTATAATATTATAATAATATGACTTTTTTGAAACAGAAGCAAATTGTAGTCATGTTACACTTTAATATGTATACCAATTTTTTCTATCTAAAAACCTAATAATATATTTAAATTAATTTATATTCTTATATTGCTAAGAACTCAAGCTAAACATTATTTTTTCCTCATATCATACTATTTTCAATCTTCTTATACATTTAATAATACTATTTTTTACACCAAAACTTTACTCTTACAATTTTGATTGAGCTACAATATCCAATTATATAATCATACAATTAATCAATTTTATACATATATTTATATGCATAATCAAAACATACATTTTAACTGGATCATTATAAATAATCATTATACATTTGGATATTGTAGCTCTGATGATGACTGCAGGACAGTCAAAACTGTAAGAGTAAAATTTTGATGTAAAAAATAGGATTATTACGTGTATAAGAAGGTTGGAAATGATATGATATGTAAATATAGAAATAAATAAATAAGGAAAGGAAAAAGAAAAAAATTGTATTTTTTCCCCTCACAACATGTTGGCAAAAATACCTTTTTTGATCTTCACTTACTAAAACAAGTTTTAATGAATTACATTCAATATATTTTATAATTACAAAACTTTAAATATAGTAGCAAATGTATGAAGTTTTTGTTTTTTGTTTAATCTAAATTAATAACTCTTTCATCATCTCTACATAATACATTGATGCATCAAATCTATTTTACACTTGATGGTTACTTCATCACTCCTAAAACATCTCAGTGATCATAATCATAAAAAAGAAAACACAAAGATAGATTTAAAACTCATTATTGATAGAAACTGATTTTTATTTCAAATGCCATTGATTTTCCACGAGTAGTAAAAAACCTTTTCCTTTTACATCACAAATTGCTATAAATATATTTAATACGTTAAAAAACAAAATGAATTTTTATTCCATAGCATTAACCAAATCAAAAAAAGCAATTTATAAATCACATTATTGCTCTGAGAAATTTTTTTATATTTTCATAAAGACAAAAAACACCCTTCCACTTTTATTTTCATGATAACAGTTTCAGTCATATTTTTTCTTTTGTATTGAATTGTAATATTCTTGATTGATAAAAATTATTGAATAAAGTCATTTTTATGTAAATTTCATTTGTAAAATGAAAATAAATTTTAGTTGACACATAAAAGAATGAAAATATGCCTTAAAAGTCAAAACTAAATTTATTAAAATTTTACAATAAAATTTATCATTGGCCTTTATGAAAACAATTCTTGTTAGCCAGTAAAAACAATCTCTGTTTATTGAAACTGTATTTTTATAACATATCTTTTTAAAAGCAAACATTCTAAAATAAAATCTAATTGTAATCGCATTTTGTTTTGATTTAAAATACATACTTTATAAATATGTTATATAAATAAAATTAAATATGTAAATAAATTACTAAAATTACAATTTTTCTTTATAAAATAATAATACAAAAAGCATGCTGAAAATTGTCTTAGGCCAAACAAATTACTGATCAGTGATGCTGATGATTTTTATATATTGTGGTATAATTAATCACATTAAAAATTTTCATGATATTTGTATTAGTCTATATATTACTGATGTCTTCAGATTTTTTAAGTAAAATTTTTATTTTCAATTTATATATTAAAAAGTGAAATAATAAATTAACATTGTAAATAATTGCAAAATAGTGAAGTAAAGCTGAAGTAATAATACCATTAACATAACACCCCAAAATTAATGATTTTATAACTAAATTGTAGTGTGCTAAACCATACTGAATCTTGAATAATTGTTCATCTACAATTAGAAATAGTATATTCTATACCTGATAACAAAAATATTTCACAATAATTAATGCAGTGTTTTTATCTTTTTTATATTCAGAAACTAAAATGACAGAACATTGAGAAAATCAAGTGAGCAATTTAATATATTGAATATTGCAAAAAATATAATAGTTTGATGCTATTATATCACTTTATATTTTAAAACTTTCTAAGGTATCTCCTCTATCTTGTTTTGTATGTAACAAACACTTCTTTCAAATTTATTAAAGCTAAATATTTTTGTCCACATTTGAAACAATATTTAAAATAAATATGCCATTAAAAACATTTATTTAGTTCTTATGCCATTATGTTAAAAATCTGATCAAAATACTTCCTCAGTTATTCAAAATATCAGCAAATAAAAAAAGTGCTTTTTGTTGAATTTAAAAGGATTATGATATTATTATTATTCAGATTCACGTGTTATTTTTTAATGATCAAAATAACAAAAAAAGATTGTCATTTATTTATGATGACAACTTTTTTCTATCAGATGTTGAACTTATTCCTTAAAACCCCTATATTTTTGAATAAAATGTTAATTGAATACTTTCTTTTTTACAAGAACTTTTTATTTACTACTGATGTGTATTGACCAGATTACATAAAAAAACAAATCATTTTAACTTACTATTTTTAAGTCATTGACTTTCAATGTTAGCAGAACATTATTAAAGAAGTTTCCTAAGCATATAATCTTTGTTGAATTAATTTTATTCCTGTAGTAAATTTCAAAGCAACTCATTATTAATTATTGTGCTTCCTGTAAAACTTCATAATTAAAGACTTCTGATGTTATTGCTGACTCTGCATCAAGATATTGTCTATAAGAATAAAATATGATAGTGCAAACATTCCATTACTATGATTAGTGCAGAGATATGCTAAAGTCATCAAAAGTTCAAGATGAAAAGCCCCCTATACTAATTAAAATGAATAAAAATACTGAAATAAATTAAAGCAAAGAGATGGCAAAATATATATATTGTACTATAAAAAGTAGAAAAGCTGTGAAAAACTACTAAAAGGGCACCAGAAATACTTTTGATTTGGCATTACTTAATGATTATTTACAGTTAATTATCATATTTGTAAGATACTCCATTATTCATTACCTGAAGATTTTATCATTGTCTGTTTTAATATATATATATATATATATATATATATATATATATATATATATATATATATATATATATATATATATATATATATATATTGTAATGGAATGTACTTGCTGCATTCCATTTAAATTGAAGAAAGAAGGCCCCAAACATTGGGAAAGCCAAATATAATGGAATGTATCTTTATATGATCTCAAATGAAAATAAACATATGAACTTTTGCAACAATAATCATTAGTTAACCAAGCCCCTAACTTTGATACACCAAATGTAATGAATAATTAAACGAACATATTATGCTGACCTCGTTATGGCGTCCAAATGTAATGGAACATACTTTTACTCCATTATACCAATCGTCAGTTAACTGGGACCAACAGTTTGTGGTGCCAAATGTAGTGGACAATATATCATATAAACACATTATACCTCAAATGTAATGGAACATCAATATATGAGAAGAAAATAATGCTTCAAACATTGGATGATAAACGTAATGGAATATATATAATCTAAATGAATCCAATTGTTGAGAAAGCCTAATATAATAAATTGTATAATTTAAATGAAGAAAGACAAAATTATCCCAGTTATATTTAAATAAATTGTTTATATGCCCTTCTAACTAGCTATACATGAAATAAATTTAAAATCATATAGAGCAATGAGATCTATCCTTATAATTTATTTTCAAGGTTGATATGACTAACTAATCAAATATATATCAGAAACAAAGGGAATTCTATTAAATCCAATATACACATCAATATGTGTAAGTGGCCTAAAGACTAAACAATAAGTGAAATATGAAGTTATCCTCTATTAAATTGTGAATTCAATTAATTTCATAATGACTCTGGCATTAAAAGAAAAATAAGAATAAAATATTAATACGCTTTCTAATAAATTACAAAGGCATTATCTATAAAACAAATAGTACATCCTTTATTTCTATATTATGATTTAATTTTAGGTAGTACCAATGTTTTAAATAAGTTTTAAATACAAACCCAAATAATAAATATACATATATACTTACAATAAGTATATATATTAAATAGATAAAGACATATGTGTGCTTAACAAGTAGGTATTAATATAAATACAAATCCATATTTATATTTTTCAGATATTCAAAAAAAATATTATATACAGCAAATATATATAAATTATTGTTTTGGTCTGCATAAGAATTATTATATGAAGTTAAAAAAAATGGAAATACATAAATTAATAATAAAACAATTTTTATAATAAAAATTTGCGAATATAAATTTACTTATTAAAATATACATAACAACTCATATGCAACCCAAACCTATATGTCATTCTTTAAGATTTTAAATTACTTAAGTGTTAATTTTGAGACCTGTTAAATGTTTATTGCTGTTAGAAAACAAGATGCTTGAATTGAATATTTATAAAAACGTTATATTTTTATAATGAAAAATAAAAGTAAAAAAAAAAAAAAAGAATATCGATCTCAAAAGTATATATATAAACATATATATTAATAAAGTTTTTTTACTACCTTTCAAAGTTCACTTATTTATTTTTCTTTCAAAAGTCAACTTATTCCATTGTTTTATTCCTTTATCCATTTGATATTAGAATGCATTCTAGAGCCAAATTGAATTGAATAAATGTCATGTTAGAAAAAAAATTATTAGTTTCCAAATGCACATATATACTTTATTTTTCCTTTTTAAATTTCTCTCCTTGAAAAAAAAATAATAATTGACTTGTTGAATCCAATGTATTAATCACTTTTAGTTACCTCCAGATTATTATTAGATTGACCATTATAGATTCCAGATAGCTATATCAAATTTCGGCTTCAGACGCGATGAAATTCATGTTTTTAAATTTGCTTAGTTTTTCTTTTTAAACTGCCTTGGAATAAATGAAAGAAAACGGTGCAGCCTCTTGGCTGTGATATATCTCTATTAGCCTCTCATGATTTATGTATTTACCATAGAAATCTATCTTATTTCAATATTCTTAAGAATGGTAATTTCAAAGAAAAAAAAAAGTACAACAAATTTTTATCCTTCAGTTTGTTTTATTACTATCTTAATAATCATGACTTTTTTTTGTTGCCATTGTTGTTCTCTGCATACCAGAAAATGCTGTTTTAAAAACCATTGTTACATATGTTTTCTTTTAAACAATTAACATTCAAAAAAATATTAACCATATAAAAAAAATATTAAATCGAAAAATTATTTGACAGCTTTTAATATATATATATAATAACATTACATTTTTTAATAATCACCACAAATAAAATAATCTTTTTTATAATCAACAATTTATATGTCTTTATTTATTTATAATAATTAGAACATATATGTATTACTATTAAACATCTCACCATTAAGAATAATAATAACAATAGTTAAATATTCACAACGATGTACCATCAACAAATAAATAAAATAATAACTCCAAACAATAACTATAACTAATAACCATAAACAATAATAATATTTCATATATAAACATCAACTCAAAGAGATTTTTTTTAATAACAAATGATAATTTTTAAAATATAGATAGACTTATCGATATTTACAATACCCCCTAATCCACCGAAAAAAAAATGTCTTTGCAAATAACTAATGAATTATGAGATATTGAAAAAAAAATACTTCTCAAATTTGTAATCTTTCTAAGGACTAACATGGCTTAAAGAATATTACTTTTCTTATTAATAACCATATTCATTTGTTCATATCTATCTTTCAGATCATCTAGATCTTTGTCCAAATTTTCTTTAAAAAAAATAAGAATCAAAAGTGCCTTTTTAATTCTTCTTGAAAAGAATTTCCAGTATGTTAAACTTTGTGAAGAAGTTTGCTTTGATTTACAAGATTTTTATATAACATTTTGGTATAATTCAATTGCTTTTGAATAATTTTGAGATAAGTATCTAAAGATTTTGCTATGCTCTCCTTAGATTCTGCATCTATATCCTTTACATAAATAGTAACTTGATCATAAGCACTAACATAACTCTTAATTTTATCAATAACAGTTGCTATTTTATCAGATAATCTATTACCTTTCATTTGACTATCTTTATAAACATCATTGACTTGAGTAAGTCTTTGTTTTACTTCACTTGTTCTACGTTCAATTAAAAACAATACTTTGAGTAATATTGAATGGTATTCATTCAAATTTTCTAAATAATCCTTTAAAAATTGCAAATCAGATTGATGTGATACAACTTCTACAATTAAAAAATTTCTGAAAATCATTTTGAAAATCATTCTGTTCTATATTAATTCTTTTCAGCTTAACTTTAGGTTTATTTAAGTCTCTTTCCTTAGCTATATTTTCTCGAAGAAAATCTTTATTAATCACATCCTCACTTTTTATTTTAAGTTTAATTTTGGCTTTGCCAATTTCTTTTTCCTCATCAATCATCCTTCTACCAAGATTCAGATCAAATATCTTTTTACCCATTCTTCTAAATTTTACCTTTGCTTTCCCTATATCTCTTTCCTTGTCAATATTCTCTCTAAGAAAATTGATAGTATTTATCATTCCATCTATAACTTTAAGTCTAACTTTGGCTTTTCCAATATCTTTTATAAAGTCTATACTTCTTTTAAGATAATTTATCTTAATCTCTTCCTTACTTATCTTTTTAAATTTCACTTTAATTTTCCTCATATTTTTATTTTTAAATTTCACTTTGTCTTTACTTACTTTCATCCTTCTATTACAATTTTCACAAAGAAAATTCTCTTTAGATTTCTTTGCCTTTTTATTTCTCTCAAATTTCAATAAGATATATCTTACAAACTTTGTCCTACTGGCATACTTGTAAAATAAGTCATTTCTATTGCAACAATGGTACAAATTACCACTCAAATATTTATGTTCTAATATATATATAAATATGCTTTCTTTGTACCACATAAAATTACCATGATACTGTTCTTTATATTGACTTTGATAAACACATTATGTTCTTTCTAGTAATTTTTGAGAGTTAATTTTAATCTTTTCTGGTGAACTTAATTCAACTTCTAAAGTTTGAACACCTTCATTCATTTTATTATAATGCATTTTTATTTCTCTTAACTCTAGAGTACTATTGTCTAACCATTGAAAACCTAACTGTCCAATTTCTAAATTGTCAACAGTGTCCTTTAATCTTTCACAACTTAATTCTACTTCTTCTGATTGCTTTTGTGAATTTAATTTTATTTCTAAGGATTTATCAACTATTTTAACACACTCTTCATTTTCATTAATATTTTCACTAGTCACATCTATGGGTTCTTTATATTCTTCCATTTTTTCATCAACTTTTGTGTCTAATCTCATAACACTATCATCTACCAAATTAACAAATGATTTATTATCATACACATCTTTATTAACTAACTTGACAGTATCTTTATTTTTTTCTGTCAAACTATTATACAAGTTAATATTTTCATTAATAACTTGTGGACTTTCTTTACTTATTATTTCAACAATTTGCTTATTTTCTATCACATCTTTATTAATTAAATTAATGGGTTCCTTATTCATTGTCAAATCTGTACTAATTACTTCAACAGATTTATTAAATGCTTCAAGACATATTTTCCGTATCCCTTCTTCCATCGACCTATTGAACTTTTTGAAACATTCATCAATTATTTGGTTTCTCTTCTCAAATATACGATCTATAGATTCCCACCTACTATCTGTGTATTTATCAACTATCATTTCATTCTCCTTTTGAGGATTATCAGCAACTACCTCAGAAGTTATTGGTTTCTCTAATAAATTCCCTAAATCAAAATTACCACTAACTGGAATTTCATTACTATTATCCATTATTTCTAGTACTGTAATATTATATATTCATAAAAAATCTAAGATATATATATATTTCTATGTAGTAATTACCACAGATCAAGGGCTCACCATCTCCAATCATTATCCCAACAAGCAATTACTCAACTAAGCAAAGTACAAGTCTTTTAATTTTATTATTCATAGTAGCTATCCGACAATCTAAATTTCAGTTGTTAGAACTCATAAACTTATTGGCTTATAAAAAGTCTCTTCTATCACTATAACAATAATAAATTCCTCTAAAAAATATATATAGAGAGAAAGAAAGTAACAACTGAGATCACTTACTAACATTTATTTATAGATAATGATGTTGAAGCCACTTATACAATATTGAAATGTGGAAATTTCATATCAAATTCAATATAACCTTGAAATATTTAAAATATAATAAAATGTTCACATGCCTTGAAAACAACTAATTCAATAATATTGTGAGATAACTTTTGCACTCAAGATAATGGTAGTTAAATATAAAATTATTAAATTGATACCCATAAATTTTCTGGACCTTAAAACTTAACACCATTTTATATACATAAAAAAAAAATCAACTTCACTAATTATTAACTTTTGTGCCCAAAACACTATTTTACTAAAATTGTACTAATGCAATTTATTATCAACAAACATTCACTAATTGAACTTCATGTTTAGAGGTCACTTATAATGGAAAATAAAACATTGATATGTTTGTTTTTCAAGCCCTAATTGATAATCAATGTAATAAATTATTTGTCATCAAGAATAAGCAATTAACCGAGCCCCGAAGTTTGTTGCTATATATTTATGTTATATACTCATCCATTCCTCTAAAGATCTGACAGATACTGACAGCCAAAAGATTGATTAGCACTTCACAACTTTGATATAGATAAAAGAATTCAATCACTACTCTTAAAGCATACAATGTTTCATGAACACTTAGATGATTATCACATTTCATTCTATCCAAGCTACTACAACCCATAATAATTTTCTGAAAACACTATTGCACTGCCCTGCTTACATCCAAGTCTTAGGGGCTATTATTTATAAAATATTTCCTTGCTCATCTTTGGGAGTCTTAGAGGCAAATATTATACATATATCAAAAATAATTATACCTTACTCTCTCTGGAGTCTTAAAGGTAAAATCATGGCAGGACTACTGTTAACTGCTTCATGATAAATAATAACAAACATCAAAATTTGGGTTGGAGCAGTAAATGAGATCAATCAATCACAAGTGACATGAATGCATCACATCCTCAAGACAATGACAAAAATTCCCCATCCAACATCAACACTTGCAACAGAACCAACCAAACTCCAACAATCAAATATCCAATCCAACCTTAAAAATTATAGATTTTCTACAACATAAATTTTCCAAATATGGACAAAATTATTACGCTATAATTTAACACCATCAATATAATTTTTAAATTGAAATTAAACTGCTTCATGACTATATTTATCTTTTATCATTAAAAAAATACAATAACAGTAACAATCACCATCTAAACATAAGGCCAAAATATTCTATATATAAAAAAAAATTACACAAAAATGCTTCTCTTTCTTTAAACTATACATCTCACATCAAGATATATACTACACATCTCTCAGGTATGTGGGGTATGTCAAGCCATAATTAGCTTATTTTAGAGCCCACATTGGATGCCAAATGTAATGGAATGTACTTGCTGCATTCCATTTAAATTGAAGATAGAAGGCCCCAAACATTGGGAAAGCCAAATATAATGGAATGTATCTTTATATGATCTCAAATGAAAATAAACATATGAAACTTTTGCAACAATAATCATTAGTTAACCAAGCCCCTAACTTTGATACACCAAATGTAATGAATAATTAAACGAACATATTATGCTGACCACGTTATGGCATCCAAATGTAATGGAATATACTTTTACTCCATTATACCAATCATCAGTTAACTGGGACCAACAGTTTGTGGTGCCAAATGTAATGGACAATATATCATATAAACATATTATACCTCAAATGTAATGGAACATCAATATATGAGAAGAAAATAATGCTTCAAACATTGGATGATAAACGTAATGGAATATATATAATCTAAATGAATCCAATTGTTGAGAAAGCCTAATATAATAAATTGTATAATTTAAATGAAGAAAGACAAAATTATCCCAGTTATATTTAAATAAATTGTTTATATGTCCTTTCAACTAGCTATACATGAAATAAATTTAAAATCATATAGAGCAATGAGATCTATCCTTATAATTTATTTTCAAGGTTGATATGACTAACTAATCAAATATATATCAGAAACAAAGGGAATTCTATTAAATCCAATATACACATCTATTATGTAAATTTATGTATATCTAAACATATCAATGAATAATAATATGTGTAAGTGGCCTAAAGACTAAACAATAAGTGAAATATGAAGTTATCCTCTATTAAATTGTGAATTCAATTAATTTCATAATGACTCTGGCATTAAAAGAAAAATAAGAATAAAATATTAATACACTTTCTAATAAATTACAAAGGCATTATCTATAAAACAAATAGTACATCCTTTATTTCTATATTATGATTTAATTTTAGGTAGTATCAATGTTTTAAATAAGTTTTAAATACAAACCCAAATAATAAATATACATATATACTTACAATAAGTATATATATTAAATAGATAAAGACATATCTGTGCTTAACAAGTAGGTATTAATATAAATACAAATCCATATTTATATTTTTCAGATATTCAAAAAAAAATAAAAAAAATAAAATATTATATACAGCAAATATATATAAATTATTGTTTTGGTCTGCATAAAAATTATTATATGAAGTTAAAAGAAGTGGAAATACATAAATTAATAATAAAACAATTTTTATAATAAAAATTTGCGAATATAAATTTACTTATTAAAATATACATAACAACTCATATGCAACCCAAACCTATATGTCATTCTTTAAGATTTTAAATTACTTAAGTGTTAATTTTCATACCTGTTAAACGTTTATTGCTGTTAGAAAACAAGACGCTTGAATTGAATATTTATAAAAACGTTATATTTTTATAATGAAAAATAAAAGTAAAAAAAAAAAAAAATGAATATCGATCTCAAAAGTATATATATAAACATATATATTAATAAAGTTTTTTTACTACCTTTCAAAGTTCACTTATTTATTTTTCTTTCAAAAGTCAACTTATTCCATTGTTTTATTCCTTTATCCATTTGATATTAGAATGCATTCTAGAGCCAAATTGAATTGAATAAATGTCATGTTAGAAAAAAAATTATTAGTTTCCAAATGCACATATATACTTTATTTTTCCTTTTTAAATTTCTCTCCTTGAAAAAAAAATAATTGACTTGTTGAATCCAATGTATTAATCACTTTTAGTTACCTCCAGATTATTATTAGATTGACCATTATAGATTCCAGATAGCTATATCAAATTTCGGCTTCAGACGCGATGAAATTCATGTGTTGAAATTTGCTTAGTTTTTCTTTTTAAACTGCCTTGGAATAAATGAAAGAAAATGGTGCAGCCTCTTGGCTGCGATATATCTCTATTAGCCTGTCATGATTTATGTATTTACCATAGAAATCTATCTTATTCCAATATTCTTAAGAATGGTAATTTCAAAGAAAAAAAAAGTACAACAAATTTTTATCCTTCAGTTTGTTTTACTACTATCTCCGTGCCAGCATTTTGCCAGCAAATGCTGTTTTAAAAACCATTGTTACATATGTTTTCTTTTAAACAATTAACATTCAAAAAAAATATTAACCATATAAAAAAAAAATTAAATCGAAAAATTATTTGACAGCTTTTAAAATATATATATATAAATAATATTACATTTTTTTTAATAATCACCACAAATAAAATAATCTTTTTTATAATCAACAATTTATATGTCTTTATTTATTTATAATAATTAGAACATATATGTATTACTATTAAACATCTCACCATTAAGAATAATAATAATAACAATAGTTAAATATTCACAACGATGTACCATCAACAAAAAAATAAAATAATAACTCCAAACAATAACTATAACTAATAACCATAAACAATAATAATACTTCATATATAAACATCAACTCAAAGATATTTTTTTTAATAACAAATGATAATTTTTAAAATATAGATAGACTTATCGATAATTACAATATATATATATGAAAACGAATTAAAAACACTACAATTAAAATGTAAACAAAATAATCACACAGATGTAATAAATATAATTGTTAATTACCGTTATATGTATTATTTTTATTGTTATTACAATAGTTTTTTTAATTAACGGACATTTTATTTGTTTTATATATAATTCGAGATTAATATTATATAAAGTAAACTGAATCAGAGAGAGAAAATGGTTCATTCTTTTGTCAAAATAGTTTTATCTTGTGCTTTTGATTGAGAGTATTTCATTTACTAAACAAACCAGTTTTAAAATATTAATTTCGATGTATTACATAATATTAATCAGTGGAAATGTTCATATTTATATATTTTATTAATTGAATCGATATTGACAAGATGTAAATTAAAAAATTTCACAAATGTCAATAAAATTATATAAATTTATTTAAAATATAGCTTTAAAAAGTAATATGATTAATTAAAAAATATTCATGGATTTTTTTTCAAAGGGTTTCAATTTAGCCTCTATAAAAGAAATTTAGGGAAAGAAAGAATCTAAATGGTCTGTTCTTTTCTATAAGTTCTTTGGATTGAGAGTATTTTGTTTACTAAATAAACCAGTTTTAAAATATTAATCTTGATGTATTACATAATATTAATTGGGAATAATTATATCTGTATATATTTAATTCTATATGGGCAAACATACATGAGAATAGTTACTTTAGTTAGAAACATATATCTACATATCATATTATTATTGTAGTTTATAAGTAAATTTTATTGAATAATATAAATGAAATTTAGCTTTGTTTGATGCAGAGGCAGAAGAATAATCTCTGGAGTTTTATCTCTATGAATCATAGTCTTTATCTGCTATCTCCTTGCACAAACTTCTGAATTTCAGAGTAATAAAATATTCAATTATTTATACAAATGATTACACACACTTAGCCTAAACTGATGGACAATCAACTAAAGTTAAGTAGTAAAAATAATACAATTTATACAGACATAATATTATGTCTTCAATATTTTAGACATATTAATAATTTATTTTTAATCGGTAGAAATGATGTTAAACAAAAATATATCAAGGAAAATACAATATTGTACTTGTTTTAGAAAATCTACTACATTCAGTGTACAAAAAGTATTAATCAAATAAAAATTAAACATAACACAGAACTTAAAATAAAAATTTTACAAAATTCTTAGAATTGTTATACAAATGGAAGGAAAAAGAAAATATAAAGACCGAAATTTACTTTCTATTATTATGTTACATAATATGTGAAGTTTAATTGCAATAATTTCCATGATGATTTTACAAAAATAATTATACTATTATCAGTTGCTAATATAATGAGACTTTTACCATTAATGTGGCATCTGAGCCTAATAGATCCACCAAGGAAATCAACTAAAAAAAATTTTCTCTGCTGGTAAGAAATCTACAATTCCTTAATTCTTAATATGCTATTCTCACTATTATATTAAAGTGTTGTGAGTTATTAGGTTTATGCTATGTCTTTTTAATTTTCTTTTTTTCAGGTGATTGATAATAATGACAACTTCTAGATTAGCAAAAAGACATTCTGAGTAAAAATGATCTAACAAAGTAATAGAGATACAGCTCACACACTTTTAAACAAATCATTATTTAGTACATTCAACTGGAAAAAAAAGTATTTCACATTTTGATTTTAAAAAAAAAATTAATAATCTTTGGAATAGATTTATTTATTTCATTTACTTTTTGAAAGATAAAAATAGAAATTATGTTCATATTAAAAAAAATCACTTGCATACATATAGTATTGTTATAAGAGATTTGAACCCATACTTTCAATCTCCCTACAGCTGTGCAATTATCTTATATAACTGATACACACGTCCGCATGTGAAAAAGATCAATGATCATTAATTGGTCCAAACCACCTTCTTTCACACATATATACAATCCAGTGCTCAGTTTGTATTAATACAGCAAATTTTCAAACTTTAATGGACAAGCTTTAATCTTCTCCATTCCTTAATTGTTCAGCGATTCATAGCATTGAATTATATATTTATCCTTTCCATGTGTTTTGAATGAATAAAAATGGTTTGATTTATTTTAACTCAATATTACTCATCATGGGTATTAATTAAGTGTGTGAAATAGAAATGAACTAATATTGATAAAATAAAAGTTAAATTTTTCAAAACAACCACTAGAAATGTGAATCAGCTTTTTATGCATGATAAAAAAAGAGAATTATAATCTAAAAAATATTTAAAGAAAAGGATTAACTCTCTCGGTTATATGTTAATAAGTTTTGATTTTTTAAATATTGTTTTACGAAAAAAATAGTATATTAGAATTGCTTTTGACCTAAGTATAAATACATATACACACGCGCGCGCGACACAAGTGTTATTTTTCCAGTGGTGAGCAGCAAGATATTGCTATGTTCGAATTTATTCGCGACATTTCAATTTGAAATTTTTAATTTTATTTCTAATTTTCATAAAATAAAGACAGTATTTGATATTTTAAAATTTCTCAATATTAAACAGCAAGAAAGATAATTGCATATTTATTCAAAATTTAATTTGAAAAGCGTAATAGTTTGATGTAGTCTTTTATATTATCTATTACTATATCAGCTACAATGACTTTTGCAATTTTTCAAATCAAACTTTAATCTCCAAAAAAAAAAAAAAAAACTAATAATTTTACTGATTTAGATATGAGCACTTGGAGGTGCGAATTAAGAAAAGCTTGATACAGACTTAATGGGAATCAAGATATACAAACTCCCTTGGCTGGAATTCTTATATCTTTAGTATAAATTGCTAAACATGCTTTCAATATCTCATAGCAATATTATAATATTGAAAAATATTCAAGTAACACTAATATTTATTATTTATTTTCAAGTTTTTTTAATTTTATTTTCACCAGTGTATCCCTTGTCTCAGCTCAATAATATCACAACCATCGAAAGTTGGATTGAACTTGGAGAGACCGTCATCTTACAGTGGATCGATATAATGGTTGAAAATTATATATATATGTATATATATATATAAGTAGAGACATTATATTTTGTTTATTATTATTTTAACTTACAAAAGCCTAGTTTTAATTGTTGTTGCTCTGAATCTATTTGAGTGGAAATTTTACATAAATTTTAACATGGTATTGCCATTTAAAATTTTTTTTTAACATCAGCAATACATATAATAAAATATATTCTAAGAGAGTACGTAGATAATTATCAGTATTAAGGTATTAAATTTTTAGATATAAAACAATATTTATTACTTTGCTGAGTCAGGTTTTCGCTACAGCTATCTTTGTGAAAACAGGACTATAGTGAATATTAGCAAATACATTAGCATATCCGCATACGTTTAAACTTACATTAAACTAGTCACTGATTATCATAGATTTGCATATACTGTACATATATATTAAAGATATTTAAAATTTCTATTCCACCACATATTTTTAAGACATAAGAACACAAACTTCTGAAAAAGACAAATGACTCTCCAAGTAGAACATTTTGTCCTGATCTAGCACTCATAGAATGACCCATATCACAATTTTTTACATATGACTTTATTATTTGTTTAACATTTATAATACCAAATTATTACAGTTTAATTTATAAATTTGATATATAAGTGTCAATTTTGTTGCACTCCCAGATTTAAGATATACATATATATTACGACATTACATCCGTTTGGTAAAAAATATTACTAATAAATACTAATAAATTAAAATTCTTTGGTTTTATAAAACAACAAATTGACAACTGTATATATATATATATATATATTGTAAATATCAATAGGTCGATATTTATATTTTAAAAATTTGTTATTTGTTATTAAAAAAAAAATCTCTTTAAGTTGAAGTTTACATATGAAATATTTAAATTTTTCTTTTATGTTTATTAAATATAGTTATTATTTGAAGTTATTATTTTATTTATATATATTGATAGTACATCATTATAAATATTTAATTATTGAAATAAATAAGGACATATAAATTGTTGATTTAAAAAAAAAAAAAAGTATTTTATTTGCAATGATTACTAAATGTAATAAATAATTATTTATGTATATTTTAAAAGATGTTAAATTTTCGATTTGATACTTTTTATATGTATACTTGATATTTTATTTTTATTTTGATGTTAATTGTTGTAAAAGAGAACATATATATATAACATGAGTTTTAAAATAGCATCTGCTGGCATGAAACCACGCGACAATAATAAGGAAGCCATTATTAGGATTATTGCTTATTAAAAAAAAAAATGGGATATAGAACAAACAACTGAAGGATAGAATTTTATTACATTTTATTTCTTTAAAGTTTACCATTTTTAAAATACTGAAGTAACGTATATATTTTGTAATAAACATATAAATTATGACGGGATATATCGCAGCTAGGGCTGCATCATCATCATCGCTTTCATATATTCTAAAGCAATTTTTCAATGGAACAACTAAAAATTTCAACGTATAAATTTCATCGCGTCTGGAATTAAAAGCTGGCATAGCTATCTTAAATGTCTTATCGTCAATTTAATTCTAATCCGGAAGTAAGTGTAATTGATGTACTGGATTTAACATTTTAATAAAATATGCATATATTCAAGAATTAATAATCTTCTTTAATGAAATCGTTTCGTCGTTCTTTTAATAGAATGCATTCTAAAAATAAAAAAAAAAAAATATACAGATGAAAAAACTCATGGACTAAATTAATTCTTAAAAGGACAATTAACTAAGTGAACTTTTAAAAAGGTATTTAATAATTTTTATATATATGTGTGATGTGTGGATATACATTTTTGAGATTGATATATATATATTTTTTTTTGTTTATTTTATTTTTCATTGTAAAATGTAACGTTTGTGAATGATCAATTTAAGCGTCTTATTCTATTATAACATTAAACGTATAACAGATGATGTTTAAGATAAATATTTAAATAATTTTAAAATCTGAAAATATAATTTATAAGTTGAGGTACTATATATTAATTATTATCTTTATATTATAACTATTAGGCAGAAATATGTCTTTATATATTCATTGTTTATATTAATATTGAAACATTAATATTATTTAAAGTCAAACGATAACATAAAATAAAGATGTGCTATTTATTTTTATAAATAATGCCTTTGTAATTATTTAAAGATCTCATTGATTAGTATGATTTTAGATTTGTTTTATATAAAGCTAGCTGGGAGGGCAATTTAAACAATTTATTAAAATATAATTGGAACAAGTTTGTTTTTCTTCATTCTTTAATATAAATGGAATAACTCATATACATTCCATTATATTTAACTTGCTTAATTATGAGCTACCATATAGTTTCCATTGTATTATTTATATAACCGGGATAATTTTGTCTTTCTTCAATTTAAATGGAATGCAGCAAGTACGTTCCATTATATTTGGCTTGCCCAAACATGGGCTACCTTAAGTTCCATTACATTTGGAGCATCCAAGTGAGGCTCTGAATTATAGGTGCCATTACAATATATATATATATATATATATATATATAGTGCCCTTTTGTATGGGTCTCCATAAATTGTTATATCAATTTATTAAAAAAATTTTAAATTTAAGATAGATTTCAGCTATATGATGTTGATTTTATTTATAATAATCTTTCAAAAAATTTAATTAAAGTAAACTATGAATATTTGATATGTGAAATTGTGCTAATATTTGAGAGAGACGTTTCAATAAAAAAAAATGATAATATTATATGGTTGGGAAAACTGGCCATGATTAATACTGCATTAATAAGTTTTGTAAATAAATGTTTAAAGCTAAAAGTTTAGAAAAAGACAAGTTAAAATTAAATGCATATATATTTATTATTGATAAATATTAATATTTAGTAAGTGAATATAAATATTTATGTTATTAAAAGTATAATAGAAGATTAATATTTGATTTTATAATATCGAATTATTATTTTAAAGTTGTTATAGTATATTATTTGTTTTAAAAATATTTATTTTATAAAATCGAATTGTTAGTTTATTTTTAGATAATTACAAGCGTTTATATCTGTGTTGTAAGTCAGGTGACAGATAGACATATGTACACATATGCTTGTAAGTTTTTTTAGTAAAGTTGCAAAACTGTTTAAAATTCTATTATAAAATTTATAAATATTATATTGGCTATCATGAGATAAAAATAAAAATAATTAGTGTGAAATATTAAATCTGATTTTTAAAATACTGTTTAAAAAATATAATGAATAAAAATAGACTTAGTTTGTTTAGAAAAATAGTCTTATAAAAGTTAAAAGTGAAATAAAGTAAAACATATATTTTTAAAAAAATGTTTAATGGATTTAAATAAATGACAAAAATTAATTTAAGAATTAAATAATGTAATGAATAATAAATATTAAATAAGTCATTATTTATTTTTAATTTCGTATTGTTGGTAAGATATGTAAATAGGCTAGCAAGGTGATTGTTTAATTTACCAATCAAGTGGGTAATTTATTTTGGTATAAAAACGGAGGTTCAATTGTTCAGGAGAATGATTGTAATTTCTTTTAAGTGAAGTGAGCTATTAAATATAGCTAAGTAAAAAAATTATAGACGCTCTCGTAATAATCCTTAATTTATAAGAGAGTAGTTTAAATAATTTTATAAAAGTTTACCGTTTAATATGCAGTGCTAATTTATTTATAGTTCCCTATTGATCGTCTCTATCAAGGCTCAATTTTACTATCAAATAATCATGAAAATATCGTATATTGGTAAAATGTGTTGGAAACTTTATATTAAAAATATAGTGAACGCTGGATTAACTAGGAGAATTACTAGTTGGATAAAATTAATATATTGGACATTATATGAATTTAAAAGTTGATTATAATTAATTTTTTATAAACAAATATTTTTAAAAAAAGATAAATACTTCTTTATGAAGAAAGTATTTTTAAATTACATATTTTAATATATCTTTTGGTAAAGATATGGAAGTTAATAATAATTGCAGAAATACTTGCCTTATTAAGTCTTTGTTATTTAAAAGACTAGATGTTGATAGTTTTTAAAAAAAAAACTGATAATTCGGAAATTTAATTGATAAATAAATACTTATAAAAACGTTATAATATTTAAATTCTATATGCTGGTTATATAGAAAAATTTAAAAAATGTTTTGCTGAATATTTTAAGAAATGCGCATAGAAGTATACGTGGATATCCAAGTCAATTTTATAAAAACTTAAATTAAACATTTAACTATTGATTAATCCTAGGAAGATAATAACTTTTAAATAAATCCGGATCTTATAAACTGTTTTAATTATTATTTTGTTTCTTTATGGTGGAACTTAGTTTATCTTATTTTTTAAAAAAAAAAAACGTTTTCATTTATTTCATAAAAACTGTTTAAACACGTGATGTACCGGAAAAGGATGTGATGTTGGTAAAATGTTGTGCCTAGGAAAAAAAGAACAATTGTGGGTGGAAAGAAGACACCGTTGGATTTTATGTAACATATTTTGTTTTCTTAACTAACATAGATATTTAATTATTTATTGATCCATCAAAGATAAGAGAGGTACATTTTAAAAGTAATTACACATTAATATAACACTTAATTTCATAAAGTTTATTTTTTTTATATATAATTTTACAACACGTAATATTTTAAGAATAATTGTTGAGTATAAATGTGATATTATTTTGTAAAACTATAATCCTGGAGGACATCGTTTGGCTGATTATAAATTGGAGTATCATTTATGGTAATAATTATATAATATTAATAATTTAATGTATTTTGCTTTGTTTTCTTTAGATAAACCAAATATTATTTGATTGTTGAGTGAATGTATAGATATTTAAAGAACATACACGCATAATATCATTAATAATAGTCTTATTTTGATATGCATACTTTATTTTATAATATAAATTTATTACAACGTAATAAGAGTTATCCAGAAATAATTATATGATTCTTCCGTGAATACACTTTAATGTTTCTGTTACAATATTAGGAATTTGATTTATTATATTAGTATGAGTCATTTATATTTATTTTCAAGTTAGTAAGAGGTAAAAAATATATCTATATTTTTATTTTTTATTAGACAAGTTAAGTTAATTTTATATAGAAATTTATATTTTGTTTGAAGGGTTTATCATATATAGATGATGAGATTAAGAGAGTTTGGATAGTAATTTTTTTTTTAAAAAAAAAATTGGTAAGCTGATACTGAAGTTAAATAAGATTAGAATGATACTTGAAGATAAGATGTTATTAAGAGGGAATAGGAATAACAAGTAGAGAAGAATAATAGTTTAAATGGAAAAGAATCATAGAATTTTATTTTAATATAATAACTTTATAAATTGGTAATTTATAAATAAAAATTTCGTCTTCACAAAATTGTTGAATAATTTTAAAAATATATTTTTAAGAAAAGAACATATATGTATTGCATATTTTGGTAAGACATATATTATGAAATTACATCAGAATGAAGTAAATAATTATGTAATCAATAAAAGTCACATAATATTACAAAGTTATATCAATCTATACATTAGTTGATATTTAGTTAATGCTAATAATAAATGTAATACATAATAGTTACATTATAATAGAAATAGCTATAATACTTAAATGGAGTAGCATTTTAATTATTAAAGTTTGTTTATTTTACATGTGCTACATAAGTGATATTTTACATAAAAGCCTTCTATTGTACTAAGTGATTATAAATGATATCTAGTAAAATATAAGTTCATAAACTCAATTAAATGTTACTGATAAAACATTTAAGAAATGTATGGATTATTTATTTTGGATTATAGAAATAACAACAATGTAAGAATCTTGTATTATTATTATTTTTCTTATTTTATTTTTCTTGATTTCCACTTGTAATGTAAATAATGTATATAAGTTGTTTATTAAAGTTGATGTAAATAAATTTGTTTAAGTTGTTTTAAAAGTGTGTCGAATTCATTATTTTGCACCACAGCATTTGACAACAGATAATTTGAATAAAACATAATATTTGCACAATATGAATTAAATTATTATTATTTTTAAAAAAAAGAAATACAGTATTTTTCTTAATATAATTTATAGAAATTCATTGACATTAACATATTATGTTATAATGGTCATAAAGTAATTATAATGCACAATATAGAGTATAATATTATTTATTGCCACATATTATTAAATTATAAGATTTTATTATATTCTCAATTAAGATACTATATGAAGATGAAAGACATGTAGAGGATTTACTTGTTTTCTTAATGATTAGTAGTGTAATAAAATAGATAAGGTTAACTTATACACTGGAGATTGTTATTATTAGTTATTTATTATTATTATAAGTTAGGTGTAGTTAGGTTTGATATTAAATCCCTTATCATGCCTATTTGCACGAAGTATTATTACTTTAAGATAATTAAAAGAACCTGAGATTATTTAGTTATATTTCTTTGATAAAAGATTGAGATTTATTTATTACTATTATTGAAGTTAGTTAATTTTTATAAAAGACATAGGAGTGCTGTAGATGTATTAGTGAGATAATAAAGAGGTAATAGTATTCTTATGCCATTGAGATAATGTCTTAGAAGACATGGGCTCAATGTAAATTCATATTACCACTTGTAACTTCACTTCATAGTCTCATGATTTAATAAATACTTATTTAATTAGTGCATGATATTGAACCATATTAATTTTCTGTTAGTTATAATAAATCTTATAAGATATAGTATTATAAAAATATATTAATAATAGTTATACATATTTTAGCCGAGTATAACGATTTAATTGAGCTAGTCATATTTTAAATTATACTATATATTTCTGGAAGTGAGGGTACAATATATATATATATATATATATGTGTGTGTGTGTGTGTACAATATATATATATATATATATATGTGTGTGTGTGTGTGTGTGTGTGGTGTATGTGTGGGTGTGTGGGCGTGTAGTAATGCACAAACAAAAACTCTTTTAAAGCATTGTATTATATAAAGCAAAATGTAATATTGTATTTATTCAAATCCAGAATCGACAACCTGGTCCCTTTTATTCACTAGTGAGTGTTTAAAGCTTTCAAATAGGTATGAGTATTTGCAGATGCTAAAAAAAAAAACCAGAAGTTACTCTAGCTATGCAACAAGTGATTTTTTTTTTTTTGCTGATGTGCTCGTGCTTTTTATGAAATACACTAACTGGATACAAACCTACAAATGTTCCAATTTCGATATTGACATTTATATACAGTTTTCAATTATGCTTTTGGTTGAAAATACAAGAAACAATGAACTCTATGGCTCTGTATGCATGACTTTTAACAATAGGCAAATAACTTGTAACAACCTTGTGTTCTACCTCTTTATTTATGGTGGTCCATGGGTATTTGTGGTTAGTTAAGTAAGTGTGAACTTAAGACTTTTTGTAAAAAGTTATAAATTTATTAACCAATTTTAACCTACCCTCGTCTCTACTTAAATTTATATATAAATAAGTCAGACTCAAACATTTTGAACTAAGACCATGAAGCTTAAAATACCTTCACATTTAATTCACTAAATATTATATATAAATAAACATGAAAATTTTCTATTTACTATGAAAGAATTTTTATATCTAATGAAATGATAGTAACAAATATAAATATATTGAAAAGTGCATATTCCCCCCTCCTCAAAAATGAAGCTGGAACTGAATTTAATTTGAATTTCTTTCTTTTTATATTTTCTTCTTTTTATATTATATTTTATTATATTTTAATTAGTATATTATGAGTTACAATCACTTTTATATAAGTGTGATCATTCTAATTATAAAAAAAGACATATAAACAAAAACATAGTGTATACCTGAATATTTCATTGACTATATAAACTAGATTCAACATAAATACTTCACATAATATAATGCTAATATTTTAGTCTAAATAATTTTACACTTTATAATGTTGTCTTTTCTGAAGTAATTTTTTTTTAAACATCACACTGTGTACTTGTATTTCTAAACTACATTTTATCCTCAGATATAAAAAAAAATGTAAAAAAAAACTATAATTTTTATCAACATATATTATTTAGTGCTATTGTAATGTTATATTTATAGTCTATCCAATAGCATTATCTCCAGCATGATTTTGAGAACATATCATAGTTTCTACACACTTGACATTATATACATGCTAAAAAATTAAAAAAAAATCTATTAAAAAATTTTTTTTCATTCCATTTATTTACAATTAATATCTTATTTTTGTACTCATTATAGTATAATACCATATATTAGAGAATGACAAATTGAAAAGGTAAAATAACCTAGTTAGAAACTAACATATCACTCCTAAGCAATTGAGTAGTCTATTATTTATTTTACTTTTAATTGGGAAAACACAACCATACCCATATATATATATATATATATATATATATATATATATCTTATATATATATATATATATATATATATATATATATAGGTGAGCCATAATCTCGAAAACAATTGGTCTGGAGATAGGAATGTTCCAGATAGAGATTTTAAATATTTTCTCTTGCTGCACTTATCAATTAAGAGCTTGTTGAACTATTGGTACACTCTCTGTATTACATTTTGTAAATACAAGCTTATGAAAGTAATGTCACGTTATATATAACTTGCTTTTTTTGATGATGATGATATATATATATATATATATATGACTTTAAAAGATCCAGAAAGAGACCACATGTAAGATGAATGAATGAAATGAGAAAGTGTGCAAGAGTGATGTGAAGAAGATTGGAGAAGATGAATTGAACTTGTAAAAAACAACATTCTGCAGACGATTGATAATGGTTGTTGTTGATGATGATGATATAAGATAAAGTATTATACCTTTAACTTGATTAATGTAGCAGCAGGAGATTGGGATCTATGCTGCATTTCAACATAAATGTCTTTGTTTCTAATTAAAAAGCTAGCAAAATATATAATTAATCTAATTTTAATATTTTCGATTTTGTATACAAATAAAAATTATATGTGTGTGTGTGTGTGTAGTTTGTTAATTTGAAAAATTGTTTGAAATGCGTTATTACTTGTTTTTGCCTAAGGTTTTTTTTTTTTTAATAAATCAAAAACTATATTTAAAGAGTATTAAAATAATTTTGTAAATCAACAGAAGAAGAAGAAATGTGTTTATCAAAGATGTAACTTTTTTGTTAATATTTTTTTCTTTATTCTCCACATAAAACTTTTTAATCTGTTCAAACTAAAAACAAACGGCTTACACTATAAACAGTAGGTGTATTATTTTATTTTTGGAACTTTCAAAAATAATCGTTTTTAAAACAAAATTTTACATAAGCTAAAATGCTCGAAAATGTTTTTTTTTTTTTTCAATATAAAAAGGAAACTATAATTTCAAGTCTTGAATCTCCCTTTAGCAAAAAACTTATTATTATTAAAAATGATTTACTAATACTTAAGAAGAGTAAAGCAAAAATAATTTTGTTCTCTTCAATTTAATAAGGTTGCCGTACTTAACCTTATATATTAGATGCCTGCATGTTTTCACAACAACAAATATATTATTTTGAAAAGATTAATTTTTGATTACTGACTACAATAATGCAGTGGTTTGTAATATCCAAGGCCATTCATTACATTGATCAAAGGCACCTTTGTGTAAATTAAGTTAATTTCCTGTATTCCGAACCCTGTGAAATAAAATTTGTAAATTGAAATTAAAAAAGGAGGATAATCAAATTAATGAAGTATATAACTTAAATACCTTTATGGTATTGAGTACTATTGTCAAAAGCAACAGTTATAATTTTAAAAAAAACAACAACATTACTTACAGCAAATCACCAAATGGTTGATGTTTACTGGTACAATCCTGGGTGTGCCATTTTAATTTTAAAAATGCAATACACATATTTTGTAGATTATCTTCAGTTTGAATATATTAAATATAAAATTATACAGTATATATTATTAGAAAGATACAACATGAAAAAATATAATGAAACTGAAAAAAAAGTGACTATCTTAAAAAAGGCTTTGCAGAAAGAAATTTGCTGTTAACTGAAAGGAGACTCTTTGATTTCTCTTAGAGGTCTTAAAGGAACTGAGCAGGGCAAGTTTCTAATGTCCTTTCCATATGTTCTCATCATCACAGTTGTTATTACTATATGGGTATTCATATAGTAAATGCTTGCCAATACACATTAGCCAATGTGGTGAGTTTATTGGCTTTTTTATCTCTGATATTAAAATAAAGAAACACCATACACTTTTTTCTCAGTTGCCTGACACCTCTTAACTAAAATATCAGTTGAGTTTTCATGAAGGCAGAATAAATGTGTGTGTGAATAAATTTATTTTTTTAGATAATTACAATCATGACAAACAAAAATAAATCATGGCCCTTATTTCCAGAAGATTGTAAAATCACCAGCCAAAGTAACAGTTGGTGACTGAAAGCAAAGGGTGTGGTGAATCTTCTGATTGTGGACCCAGGCTGCCATTTAATGATGATCTTTTGTTTAGATGCTTACAACTGCAAATCACTTTAAATTGAAGAAATATTGCAAAAATTAGAATAACTATCTCAGATTAAATGGAACTTTATTGGACTTTATAAATTTAGAAGAAAAGGGAAGACACAATTGATTTAAAAAGTGAACATGTACTTTATTTCAAAGGAACAAACATTGAAAGTACAAGTAAAGTAGAATTTATTATAAATAAAAAGTGAAAGAATAATCCAGGGTATATCAGACAGAATAGCAGGATTAATTATTCAACTTGATACCATATACCAAATGCAGATAATTCAGGTTTATGCCCTAACAAGTTCTCATTGTGAAAAGAAAGTAGAGGAATTTATATAACACTTTTGATTAGACCAAACAATATTTTAAAACTGTCATGGAAGATTTTAATGTGAACTTAATAAACAATGGATTTGAAAACATCAAAATAAAGATGCAGAAGAATTGGATTATATTTTGACTAACAGAAAATATGTATTTCAAGATTGTACTATTCTTAATAAATTTAACACAGAAAGTAATCATGGATTAGTAAGATGTAAGATACTTATTAATACAAAATGATAGAGAAAAAATTATTAAGAAAAAAACAATATTCACAGTTGATATTGCTAATCTTTGGAAACATTTTAATGAATTTAAATTACAATTTGTAAATCATTTTCAACTATTAACATATTTTGAACATGATTCAGATTTGAATGAATTCAATAGGATGATAAATGATACACTATTAAAAACTCCAACAAAAATAGCTGGTACAAAAAAGCCACAATTGATTAGAAAAATTTCTTCTGAGACAAGACAATTTATGAAGAAAATAAGAAATATGAAAAAATATATAAGTGATGCATTAAAAAGGACTGATTATCTCAAAATATGTAAAGTGGTGCAAAAAAGAGTTGATAATGAAATAAGAGAGTATAATTTTGAACTAGCAAAGAAATCTATGGAAGAGAATTAAAATCTCAAGTATAAAACATGATATTGGTATTGGTAGGAAACTCATTTATGAAATAAGAAAAAAAAGATGGAACTATTACTACAAAGAGAGATAACATCATGAAATATGTAGAAAAGTTTTATCAATAATTATATAGCAATAATGAAGATATAAAAGTACCTCCTACAACTACTGTACCTTCTGAATATCCAAGATTTTAAATGAAGAAGTGAGACATGAAATTAAATTTATAAAATAGGAAAAAGTTTCAGGTAATGATGAAATTATAATCAATATGTTAAAAGAAGCAAATGAAGAAATAGAAAAAAAATTGGCAAAATTATATATCAAATGACTAAATGATAAAGATGTACCAAATGATTGGAAGAATACAGTATTAATATTAATATTTTAAAAAGATGATAATGAAGATATTAGAAATTACAGACCTATCAGTCTTTTAACAGTTCCATACAATTTTTTTACAAAATTAACTACAATTTGTCTATAGTGAACATTGGCATTTAACCAATCAAAAGAATAAGTTGGATTTAAAATATGGTTTTAGTACAGTGGATAACATACAAGTATTGAGAGAAGTTGCAGAAAAGGCTAATGAATATGAGTTGCCATTATGCATTGGATCTGTAGATTATGAAAAGGCATTTGATTCTATAAGCATTTCTACAGTGATTAAATCACTAGGTCATCAAGGTATAGACCCAGGATATTGTTACAATGTGAAGAAAATTTATAAAAATCCAACAGTAACAATTAGATTACATAATGATATTAAAAAGATTAACATTGAGAAGGGTGTACAACAGAGTGACTCCCTATCCACAAAACTTTTGCAGCAATTTTGCAAAAAATATTTCACGAATTAAAATGGAAAGCTAAGGGAGTAAAATTAAATGAAGCTTATTTAATTCATCTATATTTTACAGGTGATGTAGTTATTTTTGCAAATAGTGCTCTAGAGCTCTCAGAAATGTTGCAATAATTATCAGATAAAAATAAGAAAGTAGGATTAAAAGTAAATATTAAAAAGTCTTAACTAATGTTTAATGCATTTTTTTAAAAGATAAAAATAAAGTTTGACAATATTGAGTTATTATTATAGATGTTTATATAATAGATAAAATTAATCATAGCATTAAACTTGGTTGGAATGTATTTGATAGAAATAATTTAATATCAAAAGGAAATATTTCTATGTATGTGAAAAGGAAGGTTTTTAATAAATGTATTATTTATGGATCTGAGACTTGATACTTAACAAAAGAGCAATAACAGATACTTTAGACTAGTCAAGAAAGTATGAAGAGATATGTGTTATGAATAACAAGAAGAGATTGAAAATGAAATATATGAGTGAGACAACAAGCAAGGGTTATTGACATTAGTGAAAGGTTTAAAAAAAACTGAAGTGAAGTTGGTTCTGGACATATAATTAGAAGAGATAATAATAGATGGACAGTTGAAATCTTAAACCAGATTTCAAGAGATTGTAGTAGACCTGGAAAAAGAACACATGTGATATGGATGGATGAAATAAGTAATTGTGGTAGTGTGATGTGGACATCAGAGGCTAGAGATCGGAAAAATGCATTGAACTAGGAAAGTCATTCAACTTTAAGTGACTAATAATGCCTGAAACTGATGATAATGATGACCTTAAAAAGTTTAGAAATAAAAGTTTTTAACCCTTTTAAAATGCTTATTTTTATATAGGTTTACAAATTTCTAAATTTTGAGAATTGAGTTTTAAAATCACACTTTTAATGACAACTTTATTACATCCCTCATAAAATTCTGTGAAAATGGTATATAATACATGTCTTCCTTGAGATGATTCTTTATTGCCAAACATTCAAACATATGACTTCCATTTTTCCTAGTTGACACAGATATTGTTCTTTTATGCAAGTAACTGGTGAAAAAATATATATCTTATCTAATAAAAAATAATTAACAATAATTATTGTATATCAGAGGTTATGTAAAGGAAACCTTAATAATTTGTAATTTATTAAAAAAATAAAAAATTAAATACTTCAGAAAAATCAGAATATAATATAAAACAGCAAAGAGGAAAATCACATGATGAAAAACAAAAAAGGTTTTTCTGAGTGAATGTATATCATATTTCTATACCAGGTAACAACCAAAACCTTTTTTTTTTTAAATTTATTGTAAACTATTAATGAGTAGATTCGCAATGTTAAACTCATTATCTGCCTTAATTTTAATTTTTCTTGTAAAAGTTCTTATAGCTACCTAGATAGATGGCTTTATTTTAGGAATATTAGGATCAATTTCTATAATAGATATGATTATAAGTATAACTTTAAAAATACAATATGTGTATAAAAAGTAAATAAAATATCTATAGAATGAAAAAAAAAAGAAATATAATTGCTTATATGTAGATAAGGGTTATATATACAAGATAGAGACACCAAGAAAACAGACAAATTTAAAGATACAACTTCAAGTATACTTTATCATAATAAAATAAATTTGATTTTTTTATTATAATCATTACTTGCAAAAAAAAAATATTTGTATAAAAAAAAGGTAAAAAATAATTATATTGGAAAAAAATAGAGATAAAATTATTTATCATTACATTATACAATACTTGTAAATTAGATAGTTGTTTTACAGCACAAAATAGATATTATTCTACAGCTTTATAATTTATTTCTATCAAAAATATTATATAATTGTGAGTTAGTACTCAGGCTATGTAAAAACTGGTGTGTTTTTTTAATTGATTGCTTTAACAATTTGTTTTTAGATTTAATGTAAAATAAAGATTTTAATATTACACATTAAATGTAAGAATTGTAGCCATCCAGAAGTCCATCATTTCAACTTCAGCTAGTCAAAACTTTTTAAGATTTAATATAAATTAAACTAAATATTTTAATATTATATATTAAACATGAGAAATATAGCCATCCTGAAAGGTGAATGTTTTTTATTAATTCTTCACATAAATGTAATAATGCAGTAACTAAAACTAAATGTAAATACTTTATTATAGCACCTATATTTTCCCCTCACTAAATACTACATTTCAAGCATGAATTTATGTACTATAATCATATTTTCTTTAAGATTTAAAGACTATATTTCTGTAGTTAAAAGTGTGTTTTTTTCCAGTCTTTTTAATGTTGGAGATTATCATTACTGCAACATCGTTTTTGCAATAATTGGTTGCATTAATAAATTTTTTAAAGATTTAATATAAATTAAACAAAACATTTAAATATTATAGAAAATAAATTTCAAATTTTAATAAAGCAAAATTAAAATTTACATGTTTAAATGTATCTGTTATATTTAATATTTATTCGAGTACCCTCTGTATAATTTTTATACTCAGTTAGGCTTACCATAATCATAAATTTATTTTTTGCTTTATAAATAATTACCATTTATTGTATTTTTTATTATATATAATATTTGTAATATTTTTTATTTAATTGGTTGTGTTAACAAGTTTTTTTAATGATTTAATGTAAATATGTTTTTTATTAAACATTGCTACTTTATAAAAGTTCATTAACATTGTTAAATATATTGTTCATCTCAATTATATTAGATAATTGACAGACTGTGAAAATTAACATTGAATTAAAAATCAGTGTTTGTGGCTATTTCTGCAGCTGAATGGAATAGAATACAAAAATGCCAGTTGTTTTTGCAATTATTTTTATTAAATAAAATATTTGTATTTTTTTTTAAAAAAAAAAGGTTGCTTTAACAATTTTCTTTAAGAATTAATGTCAATGTTTTTATTTTTAAACATTGCATATTTATAAAAATGTGTTAACCTAGTTAAGTATGTCATTCATTTGAACTATTATTAGGGATTAACAGACTGTGAAAGCATGGAGCATCTTAACATCAAATTATATGGGAACCTTTAGTGCAAAATATATACTTTAATCCTATAATTAAGAGCATGCTTGATTTTTTCCAAGCATTTTTTATTTATTGCCGGAATAATCTTCATTGCCTAAATGCAGTGTTTTGACATCTTCGGACAAACACACATTCACCAATCAGACTACAGACAAATAAGGATTTTATATAGTCAATTCTTGGTAAAAAATATTGCCTCTGAAGCTTTATATAAAATTATGGTTGGTTTATACACTAGGGATATACATACATATCCATTAAATTTATATCCATGATTTGTTTATAAAATTATTTTTTATTCATTATTTTTTCCATAAGAATTATAAAAGTAAAATAAGAAAATAAAAAACCCATTTTATTAAAATATTCATAAAAAACCCAAATTGTATCTTACAGAAAAACAATGGCAAAAAGAATAGCATATTACACATATATAATGAATTGTGAGCTATATTGATTTAAAGTCTATGATTGTTCAAAATTTCTAAATTTTGAGACTTCTTGTGGGTATTCAATAAAATTAAATACACATAATTAAAACTTGTTTAAAAACTATCTTTTACACAAATATAATTGCAAGGAATATGCCTTTACAAGAGAGCCCAACTCTGAAAATGCATTTATGTTATATACTTTATTAATTACTGTTTTCCTTGTGATTACATTTATGGAACAATTTTTTTTACAATATAAATTAAAACAATGAACTAACATTAAACAGTATAATTATTTATACTTTTATATTTTTCTTTGAATATTAACTCTCCTAGCATTGGAACCCAAGTTTTTTAGAATTTTTTTTTGGATGTGGTAAATAATGTTAATGTGATTCTGAAGACTTGAGACCAGATTTATTTTTAGAAAAGTGCTTATCTTATTATTAGAATTTTCAACTAATTTTGATGTTGATAATTTTCCCCAAAGAAAGGCAGACTAGTAAAATATATAAAAATAATATTCCTATTTAAAATAAAAATATAATATCTGTATTTTATTGAATAAAGGATAATATTTATATTATAAAAAAAATATTGTGAGACATAAATCAATCCCAGGATCCAAACTAAAAGCATCAAACTCTATATCACTATGCTATACCGAATCGAAAATAATGGTATTTAGAAAATATGATTGATAAATGCAGTTTCCTACTTTACAACTGTTTTTTTCATATGACAAATGCGTTGATAGGGAAGCGAATCCGGGTCAGCTGCATGGAAAGCAGCTATGCTAACTACTAGGCCACCAATGCTTGGCACAACTTTTGTTTAACATACTGCAGAATTACTATAATTATTATAAGGCAATGTTTTTTATCAAAGTTTATTTTTAAATGAATTATTAATAGTAATGTATTATTTTTTATATAAATTAAAATATTTAAATAAAAGTATTCAGAAAATCTAAACATTTTCATTTGAATTAAATTTTATTAATTGTCCAACACAGCATTGTACTGTTTACCTTAGTATAATGGTAGAGTATATACACATACATTGTATATTTTAAGAAATCATCACAAGTCTAAGTAAAGAAGTAATCCTTTATATTTAAATAAAAACATTTTCCATATAATATGTTTTTAACATGTTTTATCTTAACTTATCTTTAATTAATAGATTACACCAGATTCCATCTATCTCAAATCAATTTAACATTCATTGCCATATACCAATGGGTATATATATATATATATTGTGACAGTCAGATAATGTATGTTGGTTTAACCCAGTTCGAATACTAGGTGAAAGTACCTCGAGGCCACTCATACGCGAGATATTAAATCAAGAATACTATGACCTCTGCCCATTCGCCTATTCTCGAGGCCTGATCATGAACAAACAACACCATCTGAGCCATGCATAAATTATTTTTCAACCGGCGACAGCTTAGCATCAGCGGAAAGAAACATGGACAGGAAACTTACGGAACTAAATAGTTAAATGTGCAAAAGTACTAAGAAATATGTGTTTTGCATGCCTGGATCATTAGAAAAGTAAAATAAAGCATTATAATAAAATTAGGAAACTCAAGCTTTTGATAGTTAAATAATATGTTTAATTAATGGCTTTAAAATATGAATAATGATTTAATGGCCTCCGCTATTCCTCTAAATTAATGAAACAAAATAATTAGACAATAAAAACGGATTAATAGGTTTGCGGTCTAAATCTTTTCCCAATTTTAATAAAATTGTCAACTCGATCTTCTCGATAAAGTACAATAAAAAAAGGATCTTTCGCAAAGCATTTCTAATTGCTTTGCGCTAAAAACAGTTTAAAATTATTTAAGACATATATAGCTAAATCAGATATATGTAAAGCTAATGGCGGACAAAAGAGGCGTTATCAAAGAGATCAAGTTGGCACACAAAAGAAACTGACTCGTATTTAATTAACAAACATGAATAAAACTGGAAAGAGATTTTAAATGAACAAAAATTAACTATTAACTCAACCGCAATGGAATACTAAATATTTACACAGGTTAGTCAGGAAGAATAGCGAAGGGAAAAAGGTTAAATATAGATAGATGATCACACAATATATATATATAATTAAGACTCGTCTAATAAAAATGGTTACATAACACATACATATAATTCAATGAAGCAATTAAAAAAAGTATGAACAAAAGGTAGCATAAGAAATAGTTCAATAGAGGAGATACGATTACCGTCCTTTTTCCTTGGTCATGTTCCCTACGGCGTTCGTGGCTTGATCCGACCGTCGACAGGTATTTGTCCGGACAATGAAAAAAATGTAGTATGGTTTCACGAAAAGTTCTCCAGACACGGCACAGAGTTCAGATGACTATTGAGTGGATACTATGGCATTTTGGATGGTATTCAGGAACCTCGGCGATAGGCAAAGCTATTTATTTGCCTAGCCGAGCATATTCATTTCCTTCAAAATACTATGGCTTTTAACTGGAGCATGTTCAAACTTCTCCATTATTTGAAAACGACAGCTGTATAACTTTTTTGAGCACAAGCTAAATGTGAAGCAAATCGGAGAGAGTTCTCCAAAAAGAAATATGAATGCACTCTCAAGAAAACTTGGAATAACCAACAAGAAAACTCTGAATGAATCCTTCAAAAGCAAAATCTGAATCAACGGAATCCTTTGAAAGGAAAATCTGAATAATCTGAATCCTTCAAAGGGAAAATCTGAATACTGAATCCTTCCAAAGGAAAAATCTGAATAATCTGACTCCTTCAAAAAGAAAAATCTGAATAATAAAAAGTCTTTTGTTCTAGTCTTTTGTTCTCACTTCTATTTATACCCTCTCTGTCAGCTACCTTCTATTGTTTGTATGATCTGAGATCTTGATAAGCCTCCCCATGCTCCTTTGTTTCAAAGCAACATTTTCTAAAAATAACTTTTACTTTTTTACTCTAAATTTCTTTCCTTAAAGTTTGAATTCTATTAACTAAAAAGAAAGAAAGAGAAGGCCATCTTTAATTTGACTTGAATGGGCTTAACTAATTAAAATATACATTCTTTTAGAAAATGTTGGTGGGCTTATCTCAAAATCAAATCATACTAAATATTTTAACAAAATTTTAACAACAATATATTATTATTTTTTTATAGTAGAATAAGCATTTTATTTCAGCAGAATTTTGCATTAACTCATATATATATACGCTAGATGTATATATATGTTTGACTAATAGGTTAAGCAATTTTTATTAATAGAATGAAATTTATTTAAAACAAAATATTTAAATGTAATACACATTTGATAAGCATAATTATTTTTAACTCTAATGCAAAACCCTGCTGATATTGAACTATAAACTTAATTCAGGTCTACAATACTAATTAAGTTTATAGGAAGATGTGAAGCATGGATCGGGCTTCAGATCCATTGCTTCATTTCCCAATAGTTAGTGAGCAAAAAAAAATGTTAAAAAAAAATGCTGTTGCTTCAGGTCAGAGGTAAGAATTTGTGCCAGGTGAGTTCAAGCCTACTCTTTATTTGCTGTACTGTTTACTCTATTAACCAACTAACAGTCTTTCTTTACTTTATTATATCACTAACGGTTTATCCATGATTCAATCTCCTGTATCTTAAATCGAGTCCGTGTTGTTTTTAGTCTAACAAGTTATATTTATCTTTTTACTTTCTAAATTTTCCGGGGTCTGGTGGTACATAAGGTTTTATGTTTGTAGCATTATACTGTCTTTGTAGGCAGAGATTATTTTTCCAAAACAAAACACTTATTCCACACTTCTTTTTTAATGTGTGAGGGCCTTTATATATTGGGAAGAACTTTTTAACTTTCCTCCACACTTTACTACTTGGCCTAAGGTCTCTTAGCCATGCTTGCTTTCCTTTCCTGCATTTATATTGCCGGTTTCGATTCTTGCGATGCCGAGCTGTACGTCTTAATTTTTCCTTTGCCTTCTTTTCTTGCTCAGTCATGTTCTGGACTTGGAGACAGATTTTCAAGCTATCAAGGTGGTGTCTAGAGTTCCCAACTGGTTCTTCTCTAAAACATTTTATGTTGCTAATCTTTGCCACAGTAAAGATTTCACTGTCCTGTTGCACCTGGAGTTGGTTCAACAGCTGTTGATCATTTGTTTTTTTACTATCCTCATTCATTTGTCCAGAGAAATCCGACTGGTGAGTGGCTTCACCTGATTCATAATCACTCGACGATTTCATATCAGTGTCATCTTGATTTTGAGTATCATCTTCTGGTGATGCTTCTGTTACAATACTCCGTTCTTGATGGAGTTCCATATGTGCCTCCAAACGGTTCAATCTTTGCGATGTGATATTCATAAATTCTTGCAACATTTTCATCATCATTTCATTTTCATCTCTCATTTCTGTGATGAGATCTTTCACATTGTTTTCTTGGACACTATGAGTCGATGTTGCTGTATTTGGAAGGTTGAGCATTATCTCCTCATCGCCGTCATAATCTGCAACTTTCTTCGGTTGGTCCATTTTTGCCTAATATTGGCTATTTTGCTAGACAACAAACACACTTATTTATAAAACTTATTTTAGTTTTTTATAAACTAGATAAGTATATTATATCACGTATATCTAGGAGCTATATCCTTCTGTATATCAAAAAATTTTTTACTTCTTTCTAAAATTATAACTAAGTCAGTATTCTAAGTTCTTTATTTTGTATAACTATCTGTTTTATTTATGTTTTCAGAAATTAACTTTGCCTACCTCACGAGGTCCTATCTTAACCCTATGCCTATATGTATCTGTTTGTACATGAAAATATATATATATAAAATCCTGCTGTGTCTGTCTTTAATATTTATACTACATATTATTCTCCTCACTTTATTTATTGTTATATTTCATTAAAATATCACTGCTATTTTGTCCCAATATAATTAAAATAACACACTTACAGCTTGACCTGGCTTTCTCTGACACCTGAAACAACTAAAAAATGCATTTACATTAATACAAGTATATATATATATATATAAAGAAATATGTGAGCAAAATATACATAAGTCATGTTTAAAAATTATTTTGGCTCACTAAGCATACATTGTTATTTTGATCATCTACTATAGTTTGGTTTATTTGATATCCGATATGAGAGATTGCACTTGCCGACAAATTTATTTGAGAAGGGCGCCAGTCGACAAGACAATGGCCATATCAAATATACATATTAATGGATAATGATCCAAGCACACATTGGTAAGGTTTATAAAGTTTAATGCGATTACAATTTATTTTGATTTTCACTTCACTTTAAAAAAAAAATCTCTGCATGAATAAGTAAATGGTATTTTAAATGACAATATTAAGTAAGTCTAAGACGTATAACAACTAAGTAAGGTAACATGTCTGACCTGGGTTCGAAACCACGCTACCATTTTGGTCAAGACACAAAAAAAAATTTAACCAGCCTAAAGTACGATTAACAAAACAAAATATTAATACAAAAAACAATTAAAATAAAAGTAAAATCCCATGATAACCGCCACTCCGAATTATGAACCTGGGATCGAAACCAACTACCATTTTGGTCACACCCGAAATAGATTAACAATTATCACGCAATTTTACAGAATCACGCATTGAGATCAAAAACTGTTTCAAAAAACATTTATATAAAAACGGGTTTTACCGAACTATAACGAAGTGTATACCATATACACCCATATATATGAATATGTACATCATTAAATAAGCATATATATGACTACATATAAATATACAAACAGATATACCTATACAAATATTTCTTTTATTATCATGTACATGAATTTATTAGAAAGATGTCAAATTGCAAACCGCCTACTCCTATTATTTCAGGCTAGTAAACGCTGGTCGCAACTATGACAAGGAAGCAATGATTGCGGACATAGACCTATTATTTCAGGCTACTCAGCAATCCTAAACTCTACAATGTAAGGGGTCTTCACCTCAACGGTTACTCTAAGGGTCTTCACCAAACATGGTTACTAAAAAACAAGGGCTTCACCTAACGGTTACTCAAAGGGTCTTCACCTAACGGTTACTCAATAAATGATTCAATAGCATAATCCGAAATGGAGAAAAAAAAAATCTTAACTAAAGGGTGGCTGACATATATGTTATACAAAAATATATCTTTAATATATATATTTATTAACGGACATACGCATTTACTTTTCATAAAGTTGACAATTAAGTTTGTTATTATTGAAACTTATACTTATATATTTGCGAGGAAACGTAACTGCAAAATATTTAAAAGTAAAAAAAAAATTTGCATGATTAAAATTATTCATTATATATAAAAACGAAATGCAGAGAAAGTGAGAAAAATATTTGCTAACACCGTATGTTGACACGTGTTAATTTGAACTTATCAAAACTTTTTGATCTTTGAAAAACTTTCTATTAATGGAAAAATGTTATCTCTTAGATATTCACAAAAATTTATACAAACGGAAAAAATTTTTTTTTATTATCTATTTGTAATTTTTACTAAAATATTAACACTATCGTATATATGTTATATTTCGAAAAACATTATTATTTCAAAACTTCTCATGTTTAAGTAGTACTAAAGTAACATAAAGTACGAAAGCTATTTTAAGGGAGGGCGGGTGGGTATATATTTGACACTTCCGCCTCATCGAAGCGATATACTTTATAAGACAAACAACAATATGGCGACTGGCCATGACAAAACTACTCATTCGGAAAAAAAAATTTCTATAACTCTGATATTTTATTCTCCTTATATATATATATAAAACAACTAACGGAGTGTTAACTTTTCTAAACGTAAAACATTCATTTTAGCAATTTAAAACTCGGGGAAATTTTTTTTTTTTTACCTTATAGACACATTTAACTTTTTAATTAATTAAAAAAAATGACATTTGGCTCACATTAGGAAACAAACTTGGAAAAATTATACATATATTATTTTTATATAAATATATTCAACTAAAACTAACTTCTCAGGGTACTAATTTTTTTTTTAAAAAAATGACATACGTCCCACTGCGACCAACTAGAAGCAAAAAATTTTACGTATAACTAACAATTATTTCGTGTTATTTAAAAAAAACATTATATATATGCGTACAAACCCGGGAAAAAAAATCTACATATATATTATTCATTAATTTAAAACAGGAAAAAGTAAAAAACATTATACACCCATACAAATGTTATACAGGGCATTGCAGGGTATGTAAATTTCGAATAGACACACGATGGGCGTCCAGAATACGGAGAAAAAAATTCTTATACGTCTACCTATATTTTCAAATACCCTATTCCTATTCTTCCCATAAAAAATGAAATTCGGCCCACGTTGGTCGACAGAATACGGAGAAAAAAAATTTACTGTGACAGTCAGATAATGTATGTTGGTTTAACCCAGTTCGAATACTAGGCGAAAGTACCTTGAAGCCACTCATACGCGAGATATTAAATCAAGAATACTATGACCTCTGCCCATTCGCCTATTCTCGAGGCCTGATCACGAACAAACAACACCATCTGAGCCATGCATAAATTATTTTTCAACCGGCCAAGCTTAGCACAGCGTTAGAGACATGGACTGGAAACACATAAAGAGCTAAATAGTTAAATGTGCAAAAGTACTAAGAAATATGTGTTTTGCATGCCTGGATCATTAGAAAAGTAAAATAAAGCATTATAATAAAATTAGGAAACTCAAGCTTTTGATAGTTAAATAATATGTTTAATTAATGGCTTTAAAATATGAATAATGATTTAATGGCCTCCGCTATTCCTCTAAATTAATGAAACAAAATAATTAGACAATAAAAACGGATTAATAGGTTTGCGGTCTAAATCTTTTCCCAATTTTAATAAAATTGTCAACTCGATCTTCTCGATAAAGTACAATAAAAAAAGGATCTTTTGCAAAGCATTTCTAATTGCTTTGCGCTAAAAACAGTTTAAAATTATTTAAGACATATATAGCTAAATCAGATATATGTAAAGCTAATGGCGGACAAAAGAGGCGTTATCAAAGAGATCAAGTTGGCACACAAAAGAAACTGACTCGTATTTAATTAACAAACATGAATAAAACTGGAAAGAGATTTTAAATGAACAAAAATTAACTATTAACTCAACCGCAATGGAATACTAAATATTTACACAGGTTAGTCAGGAAGAATAGCGAAGGGAAAAAGGTTAAATATAGATAGATGATCACACAATATATATATATAATTAAGACTCGTCTAATAAAAATGGTTACATAACACATACATATAATTCAATGAAGCAATTAAAAAAAGTATGAACAAAAGGTAGCATAAGAAATAGTTCAATAGAGGAGATACGATTACCGTCCTTTTTCCTTGGTCATGTTCCCTACGGCGTTCGTGGCTTGATCCGACCGTCGACAGGTATTTGTCCGGACAATGAAAAAAAATGTAGTATGGTTTCACGAAAAGTTCTCCAGACACGGCACAGAGTTCAGATGACTATTGAGTGGATACTATGGCATTTTGGATGGTATTCAGGAACCTCGGCGATAGGCAAAGCTATTTATTTGCCTAGCCGAGCATATTCATTTCCTTCAAAATACTATGGCTTTTAACTGGAGCATGTTCAAACTTCTCCATTATTTGAAAACGACAGCTGTATAACTTTTTTGAGCACAAGCTAAATGTGAAGCAAATTGGAGAGAGTTCTCCAAAAAGAAATATGAATGCACTCTCAAGAACACTTGGAATAACCAGCAAGAAAACTCTGAATGAATCCTTCAAAAGCAAAATCTGAATCAACGGAATCCTTCGAAAGGAAAATCTGAATAATCTGAATCCTTCAAAGGGAAAATCTGAATACTGAATCCTTCCAAAGGAAAAATCTGAATAATCTGACTCCTTCAAAAAGAAAAATCTGAATAATAATCTAGTCTTTTGTTCTCACTTCTATTTATACCCTCTCTGTCAGCTACCTTCTATTGTTTGTATGATCTGAGATCTTGATAAGCCTCCCCATGCTCCTTTGTTTCAAAGCAACATTTTCTAAAAATAACTTTTACTTTTTTACTCTAAATTTCTTTCCTTAAAGTTTGAATTCTATTAACTAAAAAGAAAGAAAGAGAAGGCCATCTTTAATTTGACTTGAATGGGCTTAACTAATTAAAATATACATTCTTTTAGAAATGTTGGTGGGCTTATCTCAAAATCAAATCATACTAAATATTTTAACAAAATTTTAACAACAATATATTATTATTTTTTTATAGTAGAATAAGCATTTTATTTCAGCAGAATTTTGCATTAACTCATATATATACGCTAGATGTATATATATGTTTGACTAATAGGTTAAGCAATTTTTATTAATAGAATGAAATTTATTTAAAACAAAATATTTAAATGTAATACACATTTGATAAGCATAATTATTTTTAACTCTAATGCAAAACCCTGCTGATATTGAACTATAAACTTAATTCAGGTCTACAATACTAATTAAGTTTATAGGAAGATGTGAAGCATGGATCGGGCTTCAGATCCATTGCTTCAATATATATATATATTATATATATATATATATATAAATATAATATATAGATATATATATATATATATATATCAAAATGAAGAAGTAGGCCAATGGGTAATGATATTCAGTGAATGTGATTGTTTTCATTATGGAAGGAAATCTGGCTATAAATAGTCAGTCCAATTGGATGTGAAGATGACAACAGCAATTCAGTGTGAAATCTTGATAACAGTGTGCAGAAAGTAGATCAAACATGTGCAATGATAAACTGTCACAGAATAGCCAGAAGTGCTAACCATATCTATTCATTAAGCAAGCTGCTGAGTATATCTGAAATTAATACATATATCTAGAATCTAAGTTTTTTCATTAATAGTTGCATAACAAGTAAATACTTCACCAAGCCAACAGTATCAGGTGAAGGAATAAAAGTTGTATATATCGTTAATACACATTGTATATTTGTTTTAATTAAAAAATATTTAATCATATTTTATGAATCTGTGTTTATCATAATCATGCAATAAACACAACAGTTGATGCAGACGTAACAGCTAATATTATTAGCATATCAATAAAAATTTGAATAATAGAACATGAGTGGTTACTCATTAACCATAAAAACAATATTACTCTCATGGCTTGTATAGATTTGTATTAATAAAAAATGACTTCTAGCATTATTAATGTGTCAATAAAAATATAAAAAAATCAAAAGTGAATAGTTTCTTTTTAACTATAAAGGCAGGATCTTCCTCCTGGTTTTTTAGATGTGTGTTATTAAAAAATTTACAACTAACATTATTAACATGTAAATAAAAAAAATCAAACATGAGTAGTTACTCATTAATTATAGAAGAAATCAAAAAAGTTCTAACTGCCAATATTTTTAATACAGTGAATCAAAAGTCAATCTATCAACAAGATTGATCCACCACAACTATCTCTACAATAGGAAAAAAAAGGAATACTCCTCCATTTTCACTGAATATAAAAAATATCCAGTCCATAAATTGGAGTTATTTAAAACAAGAATTGTTTGTACTGAGAAGAAGGATACAAAGAGAAACTTAAAGAAGCTTGGACTTTAGGCAAAGATCAATTTGTGATAAATAAAAGAGACACCAGTAATCCATGGGCTCTCTAATAAGATTTTAAATAAAAATGTACATAACTACATAATAAATTAAAATAAATTTAAATATAAGCAAGTGTACACAAATACTACCAATAATAGAAATGTAAAAGAGCTATGATTATGACACACAACTATTGAAAGCATGCTCAGAATGAATATAATCATTTTTTTAAGTCTACATACATCTATCTTTTTAAATAAATGTCTAAATATTTGCATGTCCAAGATTTTGAAAAATTATCAACACAAAAAAATTAAAATGCATTCCGACCTAATCACAAGCTTTTTATCTAAATCAGGCTACACATAGCTTTTTAAATGCCATTTATCATTGCTGTGCATTTAGACTTATGTAACTTTGTAAGAAGCTTATGTGCGTGCATTTGAAAAGCTATATGTGAAAGGAATCTTGACTTAATTAAAAATAATTTTGATATATAATATCTTAAAAGTTATTAGCATATTTTTCTTCAGTGTTAAATGTATAATTTCTTACAATATAAAAGTATAATGCATAATTAAAAAGAGATAAAAGAAATAACTGGTTAAAATATTATTAAGTAGTATTCGTTTTATATAAACTTTATTAAATTTAATTTTATATCTAAGACTAAAAATATAGTAACTGCTTATCTAATAAAGAAGGATTAATATTCATTTATAAATTAGTAATTGTGACCTCCTAAGTAATTAACTATTTGATTAATATTTTATCATTTGAAGATTGTTTTTAAAAGTAAGAGCTTCTTAAAAATGCCGTATTAATAAAGTAAGTTTGTGCAATGTACATCAAATACTAAACATTGTTATGTGCATTCTCTGAGTTAAACATTTATGTATTAAAGTTCAACATGTCATTTTGTTGTTTGACCATAACCCCTTGAACAATTAACCATTGATCTTTTATTTATCAGTAATAGTTTGCATTTACTTTATATCAACGTTTAGAAGAAGCTGTTTCTTTAATTGTTGAAAATTATTTACAATGCATACATTACGAAATACGTAAGAAAAATATAAAAAAAATTATTTCAAGATATTTCTTAAAATAAATAAATTCTTTCAAGTCATAACTTTAGCAATTTTTGCCATAGTATTCCACTACAAAATTATAAAATGTAAGGGCAAACTGTGAAGTCTGTATTTAACTCTTCCTTATCTGAAAGTTTTATCGTATTACTGTCTTAATTTTAGTTTTTATAGTCAGTGTCAAATTTAACCACGTATTCAGAAATATATATGTTCTCCAACTAATAAAAACTAGACAACCAATTATTGATCAACACTAGTTTGATTATAGGCTAGATTTTTGGAAAAAAAAAATCCAAGGTTTACGAAGAATTCAATCGGAAACCCAAATCATAACCATTTAAATGACCATTATTACTAGGAGTCGTAAAGTATATACACTTATTATGATTAAGTCAGATTGTCAGGCAAAATCTTAGCTTATTACCGAAAATCTTTTTTTATACTAACCTCTATATAAATATTTTTGTTATTGTTGGAATATTCCAGTTATGTGTTTCAATTTATAGTTTAGGTAACTATCAGTAAATAATTCTTATAGACCTTCCTAAATTAAAATACTGTTTTCACATTTGGTGAATTTTGTTTTTATCGCTATGTTTTGAATCTTGTGTTTTACTTTTCTACAGTTTTTGAAACTGTATCCAAAAGAATTCTTCATATTCTTTATAACATCGATTAATAATGAGGAGAACTAGTTTATATAATAACAGGTAATTGGCGTTTTTTAACGTATAAAGAACAAATACTATTTTTTAATAGCATATAATTAAATTCTAAAAATCCTCAATTTGTTTTTTTCTTCTTCTAATCTTTATTTTTTTATTTTTCTAAGATAAAACAAATTATAAAATGCCATTACTTTGAACTATATAAATAAAATTGCTGAGAATATTATATATTTGATATTTTATACATTTGCATAAATTAACAGCATAAACTTTTATCAGTATTATTAATGTTATCAAAATACGTCTCGGTCTTTCGTTTTTATAGTTCCTCAGAGTATATATATATATTTATAAAGATGAATTATCTGTAGACGATACCTTTTTGACGTTTTTACATTTTCAAATTTATATTTTTTGATGTGAAATAAATTTAAAATGACATATTACAGTAATTTGTAATTTTTTTGAAAATATATAGCTATGTCTTACGTGATGTATTATTTAACTAAATGAAAGTGGCATATTAAACAAGAAAATTGTTGCTTTTTTGTATATATAATATCAGATACAATAATATACATTCTGTATAAGAAATTGCTATATTGCATATTGTAGAGTTAATTGTGATTTATTTTAGAAATATACTGAAACGATGCAGAGGGGGTTAAGAATGGAAAATATTAATTGCATTTACATTTATATATATATATATATATATATATATATATATATATATATATATATATATATATATATATATATATATATGCAATAATGTACCATTTGTCATTCTAACCCCATCATGAATACTATAAATTGTAAACAAATTATTACTTATGATAATGATTCGATCAAGCACTTCTGTAGTTTAAATCACTTAAAGTTAAATTTTATAATGTAATAATTATAGATCTTGATTATCAGCCGTCAGCAAAAATAATAAAATATAGCAAAAATAGATGTACTTGTGCATTATCCTGTCTACCAAGTTTGGCATATATATTTTTTTTAAAATATACAGTTTTAGGGGCATACAAGTAGCAGTTCAATTTAATATTTACATTTATTTATATTAATACAATAAATAAATAAATAAAGTGGCAGTATTATAATTAACAATAATAAATAAAAGGTAAATACTAGAATGTGTTAATGCCAAGGTGTATATATATATATATATATATATATATATATATACTTGTAATGTTTATATATATATATATATATATATATATATATAAACATTACAAGCATAAAGCTAAACTAGTCAATATAAAATCAAAACTACCCCAAATACAAAATTAAACCAGACCAGCATAAAAATAATATTAAACACAACCTAAGGTTTCACTGCTACAAGCAGACTTCTCAAGTGTAAAGAACTACAAAAACTACACAATTAATTTATTTAAGTTTTTTTAATATTAAAGGTGGATGGGAAGTGAATGGATTTGTGGGTAGTTTTTAATATTATATATATTGTGTAGTTTTTGTAGTTCTTTACACTTGAGAAGTCTGCTTGTAGCAGTGAAACCTTAGGTTGTGTTTAATATTATTTTTATGCTGGCCTGGTTTAATTTTGGATTTGGGGTAGTTTTGATATATATATATATATATATATATATATATATTTTATATTTTGGATATGGGGTAGTTATATATATATATATATATATATATATATATATTGTAACCATATATTTTAGTATAAAATATAATAATTGATGTAACTGGTATAAAAATTTCCCTGTCTTCTTTTGGTGATTTGATTGGCTTGATTTGCACTTTGAACAGATTACTCTCTTATATTCAAAATAATTTATTAGAGAGAATGGGTAATATTTTACCTTACTTGTTGTCTATATTATTTTAATAAATTTAAATTGCTTCTTTCCATATACTAATTCATATCAAAATGTTTAACTTTTTAAAAATTTTGACAACACATTAAATTTGGTAAAATATTATTAAAAATAATATTTTATTTTTATTTGTTTAAAATGGTCTTAAAAATTATTTCCATTGAATTAAAAAAAACCATTTCTTCAACTAAATTTAATTATTAAAAATAAATACAGTAATTATGTATGCGTTTCAATGTAAAAAAGAAAGGAGCGCAAATTAAAAAAAAAAAGATCGTCTGATAGTGTTGCTTGAGAGGGAAAAAAAAGAAAAGAAAATGGTAAAAGGCAAATGGTGTAAATATGATAAGCTTATTTTAAAATAGTTAACAAGTAAACGGATTACCACAAAGTTTTCTATAAACGTAAAAATAACATAGTGGTATTTAATAATAAGATGAATTGCTAAATTTAAAAGTCTGTTCAAGTAGGCTAACCAGGTGGATCAAATCGCTAATAATAATTTTCCAATATTACATTTGAAATATGTCGGAGCTTTCCAGTTTAAAAGCAGAAAAAATTGCAAGATTTTGGTATGTTTTAAAATATTTATTATTCTACAATTTGGAAAAATTAAATAAGTGTTTTAATTACAGAAGTTTTATAAATATGAAAATTTGCTTTTTAAAAAAGAAGTTTAAATTAAAGTAAAATGTTAAAGTTATTAACATAGTTTAATATTTCCATTTATAATTTTAATAAAAAATATAGTATTGATCGATATTTAACTTTGCAATGCCAGTAATATATTTGCTAATTAATTTGTTTACCATTTGGATAATAAAAACAGTCTTCAAATAATTAATTAAAGCTATTTTCTAATTTTATTGTCAGTTTGGAATGATTAAATTAATTGCTATAATTAGTATTCCTAGATTTAAGCGTGGATAAATAAATATTAGCATGGATGTGATAAACTTGGAACAGTTTTAATAGAGAAATGTAGAAATTAATAACTTATGAAAAAACATTTTCATTTAAACTCTGCGTGTCATATTTTGGAATTGTTTCATGTTTATGGAGCCACGTAAAATCGTTAATCTAATAGTGCTTATAATAACTAATACAAATGGATAAAATTACATGTATGGAATTCAACTATAATTGTAGCTATTACTTCGTATATTTATTGTTCGACACATCGTACATGGATTTCATGGATCATATTTGTAGTTATAAAATGCTATACAATTTAATTTGTGACACACACACCTGCTAGAATTCATGTATTGAACTATAAAATGCTATACATTTAATTTATATCACACACACACCTGTTAGATTTTATGTATTTGATGAATAATGCATTACTTTAATTTTATCATTATATGAACTTGCATGTGAAGTTCATAAGTTATATTTTATTAAGTTTAAATTAATAGGGGTTGAATAAAATACTTATTCAAGAGAATAGCGCTTGCGAAAAAGCTTGAAAAGTACTAAATGAATTTATGAGATGTATCAATTTTTCATGAGGTATTTTGTGAGTCTTTCCAGATTTCTATTCCTATATTAATATTACTTATATTATATTACATATGTTTTATTTTAAGCAAGATAAGTTACTACATTAGTTGTCCTGATTAGTGTAACATTTTATTATGCAAGAACCCACATTTGCTAAAATGTTAGTGTTTTCTGAATGGTCAGAATAACTGAGGAGGATGATTTTGCACTTTAATGTGAAGTAAATAGTAATGTTGTTTATAATGTTAAAAGGCATTAATCTGTGCCGGTGGTTAATCCGCAGATTACTCAATTGCCATTTTTTGTATTTTACACTCATTCCTGCGCTGGTGGTTAATCCGCAGAATTGTGTAATTATACTTATTACTTTATGATGGTGTATAAATCCACAAAGTGTTTAGTGTTATTTAATTCCTATGTGTAGATGAATGCATCCACAGGAATATGTTTTACTTCATAGATATAAGTTGGGCAAAGTATTTTAGTTATTCTGCTAAATCATCTTCTTCCATTTGTAAGTATAATTTATAAGTTAGATCATTAAATTGTAGCAGGACATTCTATTCAAGTTACCTCATAATAATTAACTGTTGGTTGATTATTATTTACCTGAATGTAAGTTTAAATTTTCACTTTATTAATGATTGCATTATAGCTAAATCCTACAGATATAATATTATTTATTATATTATTATAAGTTTACGGTATAGATTTATTGAATCTGGAAATGACATTAGATGTTTCATGAGTTGATGTTGAATTTAGTATAATTTCCTCAATACATTCATTATATCAAATTGAAATATAAGGTATGATTAGGTTTTTAAAAACCGTACCTATGATATGTTATTGAAGAAAGTCGATGGAATTATAATTTATTTATTTTATTTGTTTATTTATGTCTTTAATTATAACATTAGAATTAATTACTTATTATTCATAAATTTGTAAATAAACGTTGATTTATAATTAAACTTACTGTGCCGTTGCTATTTGTCATTCGTAAAATCAGAAATCATAAACCTTGGATAGAGCATACATTGAAGTACATACTATCGTCAACATGATATAAGAGTTTAGTGATATTTTGAGAAAACATTTGGATGCTTTTCGTCTTTGGTAGTTTATGATGTGTAAGGTACAATAAAATCCCATTTACCTTTTCCATCATTTTAGCTTTGCATAGTTGATTCTAGTATACAATACAAATTGATTATTAAACCTGTAAACAGATTTACCAGATAATGACATGATTGAATATATTTACTTAACGTTTTTAAATTGTCATTTGTCAGTATAATAAGAGTCTCAGTGATATAGTAAACTATAAAAAAAGAACCCAAGTATTTATGTTTATTTATTCCAAAGCTTTACCTGGACTAGCATTTGTATTAAAAATCATATAGATGGTTTAAAATTTCATAATCTTGTGTAGTTCCACAAATTATGCCATCTTGTACATGGTCGGCCATCGGGTCTCATACAATGAAAATTGCAAATTAAGGTTTGAAAGATAATAACATTACATACTTATAATTTGTTTAATGTATTTTATCATACTACTATGATAGGTCTTCGCGGTACACCCTGGCTGCGATCAAATTAAATCATAAAAAGTTTATGTTATATCATTAGTTTGGTCTGTGGTAAGTTGCTCCAGATTTTGTTTGTGGTCTTTGGTGCACAATATAGATGGCATGATATGCTTTTGGTTACAGCTCTTAATAGCTGACAATGTGCAGTGGGAATTGATCGGTGATCAAGGTTACAATTCTTAGCGCACTTATGTTTTGGTGATATTATGTAGTTGGGACAACAATCGAACGGTCACAATATATATATATAAACAGTATATCAAATATCCTCATTTATCTTTCTTTACAAAAAGACAAATAAAGACGTTTTATGTATTTTTGTAGTAAATAATTTATTTATTGACTTCTCATAAATTGTACAATATCAATAATTCTGCAGACTAAGCTCTTTTAAAGTTTCTGGACTTCATATTCATAGCCGAGTGCAGATGATAGTAATGTGGAGATGTATTCTAATTTTGTAGTGTAAAAACCACCAATGTTTATATATATTAAAACAATTATCAATATTTGCACTTATCCTTTATAAATAATACATATAATGAGTTAATTTTTTTATAAAGAAGACTAAATGAGGATATTTGATTAATGTTTTAATATATATATTAAATAAAATTTAATATGTCTTGTACATTATCATATAATACAATATGTTGTTTAAAAATGATGGTGCTGCATAATATTATTTCTTCATGTAAATATCTAATCTTTGATAAAAGGCGTTACTTAAAAAGTTTGAATCATTTGATTGATTTGAATAATCAAAATGACTTATACAATTTTAAAAGTAGTTCTCAAGTGTTTTTGATCAATATTATAACAGACTATGTAGGAAATTTAATAAGAAAATTATTTGTTTGTTTAAGAAAGAATTTAAAAATAAGCTTCAAGATAATAACTTTGTTAATTTTGCTGGTGTGGATCTCGATTTTCAAGAAAAAATGTATTTTAAATCTAGGTGCAAAATATGTTGGTGGCCAATGGAAAGATCATGATTTGGAATTGAAGTTTGTTGTTGAAAGTTCATTGGGAGTAATTAAATGTGATTCAAAAGTTTGCAATGATTTAGTTAAAAAAGTAAAAAAAAAAATTTTAAATTTGCAATAAATAATAATTGGAACGAACAAATTTCTAAATTTAGAAAATTTACATCTGAAAATAATCTTGTGTGTATAAAAGAGGATAAAGGTTTATGGATGTGCTTGTTACTAAAATCGGATTACGAAAATAAAATTATGACTCAAATGAGTATTCTTAATTTTATAAAGGTTAATAAGGTAAATATTGAAAGTTTACATGTTCAATTTGTTAATAACATTTTTAAAAAAGCTAAAAATAATGTAATTGATAATAGTACTTATTATAGAATTTATCCCTCAGCTGGAGTATGTCCTAGAATATTTTCAGATATAAAATTGCATAAAGAAAAAGAACCATTATGATTAATGATTGATTTTGGGTGTGAATTTTATTATGAAACATGTAAATTAATTGAGAAAATGTTAAAGGAAATTCTTGGTTTTGGTCTGTATACAATACGTTCATCATTTGATTTCATTGGTAAAATTAATAATGTTGTTATTGATAATTATGATGTAATTTGTACCTTTGATGGCAGTGAAATGTACGATCAATTGACAGAATGACTTCTATTGAAATAATTAATAATGTATTAAAGTTAAATAATGTTAACAATAAAATAATAAAATTTATTGTTGAAACATTAAACTTTATTAATAAAAACATTTATGCAATTTTTAAGCACGAATTTTATAAAATGAATAATGGGTGGCCCATGGGTCTTCCTACAGTTGCCCAAATATGTAATTTTGTTATATCTACATATGAAGAAAATATTTTAAAAAAGGAAAATTATCAGAGAGATATTATTTTATACAATCAATATTTTGATGTTTTTGTTTGTGGAAAGCCAAATGCTATTAATGATTTGTTTAATGAATTAAATAATATAAAGGGCTTAAAGTGGATTAAAACAGATGAAAATTCAATGAGTGTTCAATTTTTAGATCTTGAGATAACTAAAAACAAGGATAAACTGGATTACTATATGACTCTTAAACCAATAGCAAAAAGAGAATATATTCCATATGAATCAAAAGTACCAATGTCACATAAAAAGGCAGGCTTGAAATTCTTTTTATTTAGAAATGAGAACCTTTGTAAATATACATCAGATAAAACTAAAAATATTGAAATTTATTATAATGAATTGTTAAATGTTGGATACAATTATTATTGTGTTTATTATACTATTAAAAATTTTACTTCTAAATATAAAAATATTAATAATTTGTTAATTCTTCTGACAAAAAACTGTGGATATCAATACCATATATTTCAAATCAACAGGCAAGTTTCATTAAAAAAATTTATAAAGGAATATGTGACATTGCATTTTATGCACCACCTATATTAAATAAATTAATAAACAATTCAAAAGATAAAACTTTATTGATAAATAAAAATTATATCCTTTACAAATGGACATGTAGGTGTGGCAGTGGATATATAGGTGAATCAAGGTGCCATTGAAAAAAGAACAAAGGAGCATTTATTATTATTTAAAAGGATTCAAAATACAAAACAAAATTTTAAAAATAATGATACTTAATTAACTTCTGTCTTTTATGACCATAATAAATCATGTATATATAGTTTCAATTTTAATTATAAAGTAAAAATATTGGAAACTGAAAGAAATAATAATAAAAGGAAAATTAAAGAGGCAATGTTAATATATATATATATATAAGCAAGATTTAATTAATGGGCAAGCAGCAAATGTTAAGATCACAGAATTATGGGAAATTTGACAACATGGAATTATGGGAAAGCTGACATTTTTAAAAGTGGTAGTTGACAAAGCTACAAGTTAGTTGAAAGCGCTTATAAGTGACGGTTATACATATATTTTTTATAAACTTTTAAGTACTGTATTTTTAAATATTTATTTATAAATTTACATATATATATTGTACCAATCGGAATGAAAGTGAAGATTGAATCTAACCGCAAAAACAATATCTGCACTACAAGGGCGCCATCTAGGCATTTGAGCCTAGAAAAATTTATAAAGTAGGCAGATACGTGCTGTTAAGATTCCACTTTCTTTAAATATTCCGACCGTTAGCCCAAGTCACTAGCTCAGCGGAGACGCAGAGATAAAAATCTATAAATTTTATATCTTAAATATAAAAGAATAAAAGCCACTGCCAGAAATTAACACATAAAAATATTTATTTACGCACATATAAAATAATATTTAAATTTTGAGGAATAAATTTAACGTTTATAATTTTATATTGATCTTTAATTCTAAATTTAAGTAGATTGCAAATAATGAGTTTACTATTTATTTAGAGGGTCGAGTATGAATGGACTACATAGGTCTGCATTTGAAAGGAAAATATTCTTCCCTGATTTAACCTTAGGCAACAAATTTCGCAATCAACTGGCGCCAATCCATCTGATACATTCATGTATTCAATGTAGCATGATACGACAACACAAAATACTATATTGTCAGGAATGTACATCTGAACAATAAGTAGAAATAGAGAAGACATTGACTCTCCACCAACAGGAATGTGACATCTGTTGGCAAGTAGATCAATAAACAAAAAACTCCATAGGAATGGACTGCGGTCTTCTGCCGACTTACAAACCCATCCATAGGCAAACAGAGGGTGTGTGGCGTATATCTATAATCCTGCCCGTAGCGGACCTCATACTACATCTACTAATTACACAAATATATCCAATCCATTGAACCAATTCAACTACGAAATGAATAACCTAAGATTACCCTCCCTTAATACAACTTTACAAAACTATATAGCCATTCACGCCCGACTTAATTTTAACATTTAAATACGTTCGCACAGATTTGTTTAAAAATGTTGGGTATAGATCGATTACATAGATTCCACGGTCAAAAACATTTCAAAATAAACATAAACGATCAAAATACAAAATTATTGATACCGACAATCGCAGAGGGAAACTTATAAGTAACCCAATAGTATTCACCATAAGATACTTGCGTTGTCACCAATAACTTAAAAGACATCCGAATAAATACATTTTAGATACTCACCGTAAGGTATCATTATTTATCGAATGTCTATATATTTTGATCAAATATGAAAACCAAAATATAATTAACCGCAAACGAATCCATGCAAGCGTCTATAAACAACTTAAATTTCATACATTTAAATAATCTTTACAATAAGGAAAAAAAAATGGAAATGATGTTTATCAATCGGGAAACATATAAAATTAAACATTATTAATTTGATTTAAAAACTTAAAAGTCAGATAGAAGTTCATAAGCTTGAACGAAAGTTCTTAGTTATTTTTTTAAATTTAGAGTTCATGTCAATATAGCTTACAGTATAAGAGTCCAGGTTCCTGTTGGCAATTCCCACGGCGTCTCCATTGGAAGAAAATGTTCTGGAGGTAGCATTAGCTGGTTCCATTCTGGTATCACAGTCTTTTCATTTTTTTTTTTTAAACAAACAAAAAAATGAGAGAGAACGGCAAGTGCGTCTTACCGTTGTCATCAAATCAAGTTGGAAAAACTGACTGGAACTCAATATTTTTTCTTTTTATAGTCCTCCTATGGATTCCATGAACAAAAACGTCACTGTTCTGTTTTTTCGTTATGGTCCGGGCCTTTATTTGCTTCCATTGGTCAAGCTAAAATCTCTTTCTTCTCTTATCTAACTTTTCATCTGACTTTTTAATTAAACAGCTTTTAGATAATTAATAAACAATCATTTCCATTTACAGATTACAGGAATTAATTAATACCTGTTTTTATTTTAACTTACGTTATTTTTTTATTAAAATATTTTTATATTTCAATCTTGTATTTTTTTATTTAAAAAAATACGTTCAAATACTTTTTTTTTCTTGTTTATGAAAAAAATATTTTTAAAGTTTAGCATCTGTGCGAATATATACGTTTAACAATATTTTAATTTTAGCGTTTAGTTTTTTACTTTTATTTGTGAACTTTTATTAAGTTTTTGTTTTAAACTAATGTAACGACATATTTATATATCGTTACTATATATATCAGTGTTTATGTTATAATATTTACTATTTATTATTGTTAATTGTAATTAATTATAATATTTCCAGTTGCTTTTTTGTATTAATATATAAAAAAGAATAGTACTGTAATGTTATAATAATAAAAAATGTAATTATTAAACACCACTGACCATTACTTATCAGCCATTTTGTCTTTAACATATATCATATTTCCTTGAAACTGTATATTAAAAAAATCATCAGTTCAGCTTGGTAGACAGGATAAGATGCACATATCAAAATAAAAAAGTTTAATATAAAAAAATAGCTTTTATTTATTTTGCTTAAGATGAGTTGAGATCAGCAACATTTAGGAGATTATTCCACAGATTCATTATCAAACACTCTCATATTTATAACATTTTCACTTTAGCATCAATTTTTAACTCACAGAAGCAAAAACCTTAAACAAGATCTTGCAAAATTTTACAATGTTAATGTGGTTATTACTTGAATAAAACATTATAGGATCTGAAAACGAGAGTTTACGATAATGACCATGTTTAAATCTAACAATTACTTTATTACAATAGAATATAACAAATCTATCAATGCTCATATAAGGTAAAAACAATACATCAATCAGGCACCCATATTAATATAATCATTTATTTTCTGCTCTCCACTGTCAAAGGTGGAATTAAATTTCATTATTTAAACATTCCAAAAATAATAATCTAGGTTTTCCCTTTTCACGTGCATTTAAATCCTTTAAAAGAATAATCTTTATATATATATATATCAGATGAGCATTTAAATCCTTTAAAAGAATAATCTTTATATATATATATATCAGATGAGCAGGTCAAGTTTATTAGGAAAATTTATAATGGTTTGTGTCATATTGCTTTTTTCTCTACAAATAACATAAATAGATTGCTTAATAATTCTAAAATTCAAAATTCAAAGTTTAATCAAAATTCTATTATATATAGATTGATATGTGGATGCAGCGTACAATACATTGGTGAATCTAAGTGTACATTTGAGAAGAGAATAAAAGAAAATATACTTTTATATAATAGAATTCAAAAAGAGAATCAATATGGAACAGATGTAAATAAACCTTCATCATCTGTTATATTTGATCATAATAAATCTTGTCAATATGGATTTAAATTTGATTATAAAAATATGAAAATTATTCAAATTGAACGTTGTCATAATAAACATAAAATAAAAGAGGCTATGTTGATTTCAAGAAATTGTCAAATGTTAATGAATCGCCAGTCATCAAATGTTAAGATAACAGAATTGTGAGAAATCTGAATGGAACTATGGGTATTGTTAAGGGTTGTTTCATTTTGATTATTCAACCTTATATAGTTGATAAAGACTACAAAGTGTATAGTCGAAAGTACTTCTAAAAGATTATAATTTATATAAATTGTACTGTATTTTGATATATATATTGATTTGTATATTACATATATTGTGAAACGAATACAGATATCAAACTTTATTTATTATATATATATATATATTTCTTTGTCAACTAAAGCTTTGAAAGGCTAACCTTCCCACAATTCTGTCATCTTAATGTTGCTTCTTGCCTGTTGATTAAGTCATGTGTTAAGATCATGGAATTGTGGGAAAGTTAGCCTTTCAAAGCATTAGTTGACAAAGATTACTAGGATAATCAAAAGTGGTCCTAAGTGGAAATTTTTTTTAATTATTTAATTACTGTATTTACAAATATTTTATTATATAATTAAGTATATTGCTTTGAAAAAAATAAAGATATCAGAATAATATTATATATATATATATATTCTGACCTTGCTCTCGTGCATCTTCACTTCAGAATATATGATATAAAATAAAACGGGTTCTATCTCAGTTAATAATTAATAACTAAAATATTCAGCATTAAAATTAAAATGTTTCACTAGCTCAAATTTAAAATACGAATAAGGTTCAGTTTATAAAATAAATTAAATAAATATTTAATATTTTCATGAGACTTGAAGTGAAAATACAGGTGACAAGATAGATTACATTGAGCCAATATCCCACAGGATACTATCTCAATGGCATAAGAACACTATCCCCCCTTTTATTACTATTTCAAATAACAAACTCATAGTATTCTTACGACTTTAATAACTTCTACTCACTAAGATTAAACTAATAATTAAATCTTAATCTTCTATTTAATAATAATCTAGCTCAAATAAAATAATCTCAGGTTCATAAAGTTTATTCTAAGTTAATAAAAATACGGTAGTAAAATATGAGTAGGTATTTTATGTCATAATCTACTACACTTAAACTAATAATAATAAATAACAATAATAATATTCTTCATTGTTTAACTAATTCTGTGTATCTTTTCTTTTTACTATGATTTTATTACCATAATAAAATAATGAAATATTATAATATGATCTTATATCTTCATGTAATGATATAATAAATAAGTGGTAGCATTTTAATAATCTGACAAACAAAATATGTGTGGCAACTGATAGCATATAATTTAATATAATATTGTGATAACTGATTTATGACCAATAAAATAATGTAAGATTATGATTATTTCATTATAATGAATACCAATAAAATATTTAAAATTCTTAAAATAATTCTCTATTTATCTTTTGTGCAAAATTATATATTTGTTTCAATTATTATGCATATATCGTGATTTCATGCAGCGATGTGGAGAAATAAATAACTCGGACACAAAATTTTTGAAATAACAAAATTTAACAAAGTTTATTACTAACAACAAATAAATAAACAATTTATTTACACTATTTACAGTGGATATCCTTAATTTTTTTTATTTTACAGTTTGATTTACCGGGTTATAAAAAAATAATTTATATTTCAATTATATCTTTATTTAGATTTAGGACAAAATTTAAAAAAAATGTTACTATTTGGTTTCTCATTATGGTTAACTTATTACAAATATATTTATCTATTTTATTAGCAACAGCATTTTATCCTTAATATTATTAAACTATCTTATTTAAAAAAGTCATACTTAGAAAACATTCTATAGAAAACAAAATTTTATAATGAGTATGGATTTCTCAAAATATTAAAAAAAATTTCATCGTGCAAAGTCAAAGATGTTACACAAAATATTATCCAAAATTCAGTACTAGATTTTAGTATTTATCACACAATGTTTACTAATCATAATATATTCTTCTTTAAGCCTTACTTTAGTATGATATAAGTGTAATCATCAATATATTTCTGTTAATCAATAAACAAAAAAATATACTATGCATATTGTTTACATAATTTACTTTGTACTATTGTATTTTAAAAATATGCAATACTTATTTTCTCTTAAAAAATATAATAACAAAGCATTTAACATTATTATCACTTTAAAAAAAATATCTTTGTTTAGATACCTTATTTTAAAAAGTTTATATTTCATTTCCGAAATAAAATTCAAAATATAGTCTATGATTCTATTCTTCCTTTAGAATACTTTGGATCTTCAATTTTAAGTTATAATGTCATATTCCTTCTAAGCAAATAAACCAATCTTATACAAAATGATAGCATAACCTAAGTTCTAAATTATTTATCATTTCTCTTAAACATGTCTTACTAAATGATGCAGTTACATGAAATAAAGGTAGCGAAAACAGATGCATAGGATTAAGGAAGAAAGCTAGAGTATTACTCTTAACATATCTCAAAATCATGGTACAGTGTGAAGAGGTATGACATTTACCTGACTAATAACCTCTAGTACAGGGACAATGTTAAAGTTATTTCTTCAAATTTATTAGAACATCAAATATTTAAAGTAATATAAACACTGTCCAATAAAATGTGTATCAGTCATAGGGCTTTGTTAACTATGCTGATATTCACATAAAGACTAAATATTATTTCCATTCCTTATAACATCCTATTTCTTAAAAACATCATCTTAGTTTCCTGTTCACTAAGTACTTCCAAGCCACTATCTCAACATTATTTCTCAAGATTTTCCACATCTTACATCGATAAATAACTATCTGCATTTACAAAACAATAAATAAAATTCATTAATAGTTAAACAATCTAGCTGTTCCACAAGAAAAGTCTGCTTACTTTATTATTCTATAAGTCTAATCATATACAATCTACTTAGACAATATTTGAATATCCAATAACATGAAAATTTTAAAAGAATCACATAATTATTTATGTTGGATTATATCACTAATAAAAGAATAATAATAATAATCTTGTATGCATATTTTCAAATCAATCCTATCTCATAATGTTTCTTTTTTTTTTTAATGTTGTATGAAAATGCGTTACATATAATTAAAAAAAAAAATTTGACACTTCATTCTTCCAATTTATGGATGATCTAAAGAAAACAAAAAAAATATACCTTATAAATTATGAATAGTTATTATTATTACCAATAACCTTTATCTAGTCATCGTGTTCAGTAGGCTTCCTTTATCCACTTGAGCATTGCAGATATAAAAAAAATTCATACCTATACACTTTATATTAAAATATTTTTAGCTAAATTATTAGATTGTTATATTATAAAATTTTAATATTAATAAATTAATGTTTTTATGTTTTTCCTAATCTTATATAAAAATTTAGATTTAAACTAGGTTAACAAAATAAAAGAATCAAAACTATAATTACATATTTTCTTGAAGATAGTTCCTGATAAGTCCAAAATGTTTATTATTTTCTCTAGAGTTTTTAAAATGTTCTTCTTCAAACATGTTAAAGTTTAAAATAAAAATAATTATTAATCCATTTAGTAAAATTTATAAAAATAATCCTTTGTTTTAGTATTTAGGATGATAATTATTAAATCATACTATTAAAGAATTATTCCCACAAAGCTACTTAATCTTCTCTACCAATATTATCTGCATATCTGATGCATCAATCCATCTAATTTAACTTTAAAAATATTCGATAAACTTTTAAGTACTATTTGTATTTCCATGGATCCATCTTTTATTCATCTATGTGTTCACTTTTTTTTTTATGTTTCCTTCTTGATACATTTAAACTTTCGTTTGGTATTTTTATATATCACTTAAAAAAAAAAATGTTACCTTCAGAAAGGATATAACATTTTACTCCTTCTGATATAATATTATATAAAATAATTCATGCAATATACAATTGTCTTATTGCTATTTAAAAAATAAATCTTGGATAGGCTTATAAATAATAATGCGTCTCCAATTTTTTTCATTAGACTCCGCATGATGTCTGAGCTGTGGTTTTTTATGTACCAAAACAGTTCTTCGGTGAAATATTAATAAATCTGTATCAATAAATATTCCAAACATTTTTTCAGCATTACAATTTATATCCATTTTATTTTGTAGTATATCCATTTTTATTGCGAAGTTTAGGTTAAACCTTTAGATAAAATATGACTGGCAAGTAACTTTTAAAAAATTAGAAAATCATTTCCACGAAGTTTCTAAATATATAATTTTTTTCTAAACTTTCCTTTTGCAAAATATTTCTTTAAAATTACCAATTAGTTTTTGCAAAAATAAACGATAAGAAAGTACCAAAAAAAAATTGACTAAAATAAAAATTTTAAAATATATACTATCTTTTTGATAGTTATAATTTACCTTTCTCTGGTTTCAATACATTATTAATCTCCCCTTATACCCCCGTGCAATTCATATTTATAGTCTGTAAAAATACCTATTCCTATTGGTTAATTCTTACTTTAGCTTGAGAACAAATTTACATATTTTCAATTTCAAGTAGAATTGAATTTCAAAATTAGAAATTATGACGTAATGAACTTAAAATATTATTTAAAATATTACTTTTAATTCAATTATAACTTTATTTAAATTATGTAATCTTTTAAAATAACTTTTAAAATAACATTTAATAACTTATTCCATTTCTTAATATTCAATTTATCTATTTTTATTTAAATAAAATATTTAATTTTTATATTATGAATGTATTTGTCTTTATTACATTACTTAAAACATTACATACGATAGTTAACTTAATGTTTAATACTATTTACTTTTATGATAGGCAATAATTCTATCCAATTCTATAATATAACTTTTAAAATATTTTAAACTTTATTATTAATTCAAACACGGGTGTTTGTGAATGTATGTAATATACAAGTCACATGATCAATAACTTTGACAGACGATTTTCAATCTATTTCTCTGCCTAGACTAATAAAATTGATACACTTATTATATTATATAAAATAATTATAAAAATTTTGGAAGAACAATTTAGAAAATATAGAATTAGATATAATTTTCACCATCACAAAGTTTATTTAAAAATATACTATATTAATTTTGACTATTTAAATATGATTACAAATCTAAATATAGCATTTATTAAATTATACGTTTTAAACTACTAAAGTGGGATTTTTAAATATACTTTTAATTTTTATAGCTGTGTTATTTAATATGGCCAGCTTTTACAACCATATGAAACAATATTTTAAGCTTTACATAACTATATTTAAATGATTTTATATACTACGTATTCTCTTTAGCTTCAAATTGTACTTTAAAGATATAATTTACTTAATACAATTACCATATTAAAAGAACATATTCTAAATTTAAAATTTTTTAGTAATTGACTGTTATAAACCATTACTGACTTATAGAAAAGGGCACAATATATATAAACCAGAAAAGATAAATTTAAATCCTTACAAGGATAAGCGATGAACAAAAAATGTCTTATTCCTTAAATCTTTTACAAAAGTCAATAAAAAAACAGGGGTTATTATTTATTGCATGTACATATATGCAAGGAAAAAAAGGTTTTCTCAAAACAAAATAAATATTGGTAATTATGAATTAGGAGTTAACAATTACAATAACTTACTAAGATTATTGATATAGATTGAAACATAATGGATGAAGTCAATCATACAATTAAGCTTCGGTATAGTACTTTTTGGTAGAAATATACATATGTGGTTAAAAGGGATAATTTTCAATAGATATATTTTAGTAGTTCTTACTTATGAAATTGAGATTTGGGTACTTAGTAGAAAAGCAATATAAGGACTTCAGACTACTCAATGAAATATAAAGAGAGGTATTTTAAGAGTATGAAAAAGTGACTGAAAATGAAATACATGGGTGAAACAATAAACAATTATACACTGACATGATTAAAAGAATTAAATGACTAAAATGGAATTAACTTGGACATAGTTTTAGAAACAATGATAGTAGATACATAGTTGAAGTTCTAAATTTAGTTCAAGAGTTCTAAATTTGGTTCAAGAAAATTTAAAAGAACTAAAGAAAGATCACATGTGAGATAAATGGATGAAATAAGAAAGTTTTTTAGACTGTTTCAAAAAAGAAAGGATAGAAAACAGAAAAATTGTATTAAACATGGAGATGTCTTCATTTGAATTGGATCAATAGTGCTTAAAATTTATATATAATACTTCATCACTTTTTTAACTTTTATTAATCAGTTTTCATTTGATCTATAATTTTTTTTTAATTCGCATTATTTAAACAGTTATATGTGAGATGGATGGATGAAACAAGAAAGTTTAATGTAGAGGTTAGAAATTGGAGAAACTGGGTTAAATTTGGAGAGATCATCATTCCTGAATTAGATTGGCAATAGTTGAAAATAATGATGATATATTTTATTTTATCATCAATTTTTTAACTATTATCAAATACTTTCTATAATCCATAACTTCTTTTAATAAATCTCTTCAAACAATATTTCTTATAGTATTTTTCATGATGAACAATATCTTGATACATGGTTTAATATTCCAGTTGTTAATATCAACATAACTAGCCCAAGTTCATTTCAATTTATAACATATTCACTTAATAACAGTAATACTTGCTTTCTCTTATTTATGTAATTTTATTATCTGGATACTTGATATTTTTTTCTATATCGAACTTTAACTCTTTCTGTTTTCGTAATCTGACAAGGAAAAATAGTTGTTAAATTTATCTAATTAATGATGTCTATTTACATTATATGATTTCAAACAAAAAAAAACATACATACAACTCAATACTGCCAATCTTTATTTTTTTGTGTTCACTCTTTTATTTGATAGTTCTTATTACATTTTTAACTACACCCAGGCATTGCTTGCGAAAACGAACCCATCATTTTGATCAATGATATGTTGTTGTTTTTTTCTAAAACTCTGTAAATGGTTTTGGAGAGATGAAATCATTCAATCATTCTAACACATATTTATACTTCTATTATATAGTATAATTATTATAAGTGTGTAATCATAACTATTTTCCAGAATTCTGATATCTACATATCTATGCTTGATATATCAAAGTTTTAATTAAAGAATATTTTTTTTATAAAATCAAACCTGTTTTAGTAATTATCAAATGTTGTTAATAATGTTGATTGTAGTCGAACTTATTTTAAAACATATCAAAATCTTAATAAATATATTGTGTAGAAATGTAAAGCTGATAGATTTGTTGCCTTTTCATTAAACAAATATTACTTTTGCTATTTATTTTGTTATCTAATAAATCTTTATTTTTTAGACATTTGATATATAGCTTTATCAACAACTTCACGGACTTCTCTTAAAATATTTATAACAATTATATCATTTTGAAATATTCTCACTTAAAAAAATCTCACTAAATCAGTTATTAATATAAATCTGTGTGATTAAGAACAGAGATAGACTAGCACACTTAAATGCTAAAAAATTTCATCAATTAATTTTCAACAACTATTGAATAAAAGAGTGATAATCATTGCATTAATTAAGAACTTGATTTTTTATGCATTGGTTGCCTTCCCTGTGTAGACACAATTAAATATTAAAATAAATAAATTCCATCATAATTCAGATATACAATCTAGTTTTTAATTACAGTTTGAGTAAACTAAAAATATTTTCAACTGATCTAAACCTTTTCGTTCAAATAGCCAAACTATTTCCAATCAATTGGTCACTAAGTAGATACTTAGTTATTCTTAGACACAAAGTAAAAGAAGAATAAAAAATCTGTTCAAACTTTCATCATTTGTCAATTGAAAGTATATCATTTTTATTACTTCTTATAATAAGCTATTGAAGAGTGATGTGCCAACTAGTAAGTACTTTATCATTCTTTACCAGCACCAAATAGGTCAATAACCTGTGTTTATTTGTTTAATTAAAAGATCTTCATGTTTTAAAGATGGTGTCTTAAAAATTAGAGTGATTTTGATTTCTAATTTTTTTATTGCTATAATGTTCTTCATATGATCACCATTTCTTATGCTTGCTCAAGCTAGTACCACTCTATGCAAATCAGACTAATCAATGGATGCAAGAAAACCAAAGACACTAAAATGTATAGGTATGGAACTGAGTTTAGACCTATATGACTATATAAGCTAAAGAGCTTAGAATGAAAATATTATCAGTTTTCAATTTTGAACTCATAAATTTTGTAGTTAACTAAAGAAGTAAAAGATTGCTGCTGGAAGGTTGCATTAAATCCTAAATCTAAGTGCAGTGCTGACACATCCAAGGCTATAAAAGCTACAAGCTAGAAACTAGTCTGTGAATATTGGATGGGTAGGAATTAGATAGGCATTTTATGCACAGACCTTCTTGCATCCATTGATTACACTGGTTTGCATTAAGTGGTACTACTGTATGGAAAGTTTTGTCTGTTTATAAAGTTCTAAATAGTTTTTAGTAATAATATATATTTTATACTTCATTAAATTTTGTTTCCCATACAAAAAAAAATGTTGTTTCATGCTCTAAAGATGCTATTTTTTATATAATTTTATTTGCTGTTTACAATTATATCTCTTATCTCATTTTAATTTTGTTGTTTGTGGATAATGAAGATATTTAAAAATACATAATAATCTGATTTACCTCACAAAACTAATTCAGGTAAAATGCATCGTGAATCATTTGCTTTTTTTTTTGACAATGTTACTCATTTGTTTGAAGTAGTAATATTTATTAGAATATTTTCCAAATATATTTTACAGTAGCATATCTCCTTTCCACAAACATACTATTTCCACACATGTTTTAGTTTGTATGTCCCTGGAATATGTGACGGAATAGAAGTTTGAAATATATCTAAATGCACATTGAGTTTGTCGGTTGTTATTGATATTGATATTGTTTAAGTGTTGGATGCTTTCATGTATGTATATATATATATATATATATATATATATAATATTACAAATCGATGTCTGTATTTCTTCAAAATAATATAAGTAAATTTATAAATAAATATTTGAAAATGCAGTACTTAAAATTTATAAAAAATATATGTATAACCGTCACTTAGAAGCGCTTTCAACTAACTTGTAGCTTTGTCAACTATCACTTTTCAAAATGTCAGCTTTCCAAAAAAGTGATAGTTGACAAAGCTACAAGTTAGTTGAAAGCACTTCTAAGTGACGGTTATACATATATTTTTTATAAATTTTAAGTACTGCATTTTCAAATATATATATATATATATATATATATATATATATATATATATATATATATATATATATATATATATATACACATCTATCTAGCCTCGAACATTATTAGTTTTATTATATGTCATATACAATTTCAGTAGTATTTGAAAGGTATAATTGACTATTTGTTAGTCTGCTTTCAGAACAGATTATATTTATCTGTTTAATGAGGTTTATTTAAACTTCTTTGAATTAATAATCTTTTTCTATTTAGTAAAATTGCAAGTTTTAGTGTCTGTATAAATATATTGGTACATAGGTAAAAAAGGATATGCTTTGACTGTAGGTTGAAATTGCTGATGGTTATTGCAATAGTTTAAAGATATTTTCAGAAATGTAAAACGTTCTTAGAAATAATAAATTTGAATTATCCTTGATTACTTCCAAAAGTCTGTATGAAAATCATAGACAAAAGGAAAATTAAACTTTAAAATTATCTTTTTTTTAAAAAAGTCAACTAAAAATTATTCTTTTATACCATATTTCATTTTAAGGACCAATGGTGTGTAGGGTTTTGAGACTGTTTTATTAGTAGTGATGGTTGCATTATTTTTCAGCAAATTTTTTTTAAGCTTTTTACATCCTTATTGACTCTCATTGTCTAATTCAGATGAGATTTGCTTTATTCTATTTCTACTGATTCTTAGATATCAAATTATTAATGAATATCGGATAGCTAATTGAGTTTGCTATGAGATAATATTCAGAATATATCAACCTCTCATTTTTTCCAGTCACTTTCAATACTTGAAATCCATGTAACAGAATTGATGAATACATTATAAACCTCTTAACCAAATAACAAAACCTGCATGAATTACATTAGAAATTATAATAATGATAGAATACTTAAAGTTTATATAAATTCAAGTGAAAGATAGCTAGTAGAAAGTTTTATTGCAGGCTTTCTATGACTTAAAGTTAAAATCCAGGTAAAAACCAAGTATAGATAGGTAAAAAAATTCAATCAAACATAGGATCTTTATTTATGATAGATCTCTCAGAACCCATTTACTTAGTTCTTTAATTATCCATCATTAAATCAGTCCCTATTATTAGTTAAATTGTAAAATAAAAATATTTTTTTAAGAATTTCACACCACCAAAAAATTCCACTGTGTTTTGTTTCATTTCCATTTATCTGTGAAAAAATGCAAAACTTTTATTTTGCAATGGACTATTATATTGTATTCCTTTCCTTTCTACAATAATTCAAGAAATATATATGTCTATATCATGGCTAAATGTCCTCTTTCTACATCACTTAACATGACTATTAAAATACTTAATGTTCATGTTTAAAATGTAATTCGTTGATTTATTATATTTATTTGGTAGATTGCATTTTTCTTACTATTATATCATCAATTTTTACTTTCTTTAGGATATATAAAATTTGTATTATATGAAAGAATCTACCACAGAATAGTTAACAATATACTAATTTTTGTTGATGAGGAATAGTAGTTTCAGTTTATATACACTATAAGCTTATTTTTTTTCAATATTTTCTTACTCAAAAATAAGATCTAAAACAGAAATCTACTTTATCATTGATTCAATTATTCATTAAATCAAACTGCAAATATTTTAAATGCTACATAACTGTCAGGCAAATTTTAGTTTAAACTAATGGATTAGGTAAGTTTATTTTCTTAGATTTAGAACAATAAGCGCTTGTCTTTTAAAAAATCTCTCAAATATTCATTAATGCAAGTTAATAAAAATATCCCCTATTTGCTATGTTGAAGACCTGGAGTTTGAAGTCAGTCTAAAAATTCTTGATTTTATTTTCATATGGCAAGCAGGCTTAGAACTTTTTTAAAGTAGTGGGTCAATAACCATTAAATAAATGTCTGTAAATTGGTACTTATCTATTATTATTCAATAATAAAGATTCCAATCTAACTACAGTCGATCTTATGAATATTAATAGATTAACTTTTTTTTTAAAAAAAAGTATAATTTCAATATGATATGGATTTTTACTAATATTGATTTTTCTTTTGATCAAAATCAAAGATTCACAAGAAAGAATTTTACATCAAAATGTTTTTATTAAAAGGGAAAACTTTATATATATTTAAAGTTAAGATAAGTATAGACTATAGGCCCATCCCCCATTAGCATTTGATAGCATTTTATTATAGCTACATCAGATGTATACATATAATTTACAGTAATTATATTGAGATCTGTGCTCTCCATATAAATAACTCAAGATCTTCTTTAAAATTATTGGCTGAAGAACAAAGATGTTTATGCATTTTTTAAAAAAATGTTTTAAATTTTTTAACCACCTGACAAAAAGATCATTTGAATTTAATTCAAAATTATAACAGAATATCCTTAATTATTATGTCACTAAATCTATTAAATTCCATGCTGTAATCTTTAGTTATTCAATTGCATTTATAATGGCATCTTTAATCTACTGTTTTCTAGATAAATGTCTTAGACAACTTTACTGTTCCATTTTTCATTATGAAAAAGATATTTGTAACAAAAAATGCTTAAAAAAATAAATGGTATATCTTCCAAGAAGTCATGTGATGTTCAATAATGGTAGGGTGGGTGACAAATTGTGATCATTGATCTTAAAGACCTTTAGCTTTTGAATCTTTCATTATAATGATATATTAAACTGTACATGATTATGGTTTATTACTCAGGTGACCACGTGATATTTGACCAACAAAAGTGACTTATTTAGCTTTCATCTAGAGACTTTTAGCTTTTAGATCCATCATTCTATCACTGCAGTAAACCACATAAGGTAAATATTATTTTAAATTATTCATTAAAATAGCTTGCCTATTATAGACTACCAAAATTTTCTAATCATGGTTTTAACTGAAAGATTACATTCTTCGTGTCTTGTGCAGAATATAAAAAGGCAAAATTGAAATAAATTTAGTAATATCGAGCATATTCAGCAAGTTCTTTTGATAAATTATTATATGTGTATTTAAAAGTAATAATCTTTTGATCAGCTTTAGTCCTTTTTTAACACAAAGGGCTTGATTTTTTGGAATTACTAATATCCATAAACAATCTGAGTAACAATTACAAAAGTTTATCTTTTTTTCCTATTACATAACGATATTACCCAACATTTTATATATTACGTTGACAGATATAATATAAAATTTTAATCGCTCGCAGTACTTGTAATTTTTAATATCCGAAATATTTTTACCGATCTTTTAAAAATTTATTTAAATGTTAGATTCTAGTAGAAAATATTTGATAAATGAATGTAGTTATCAAATATATTTTAATTAGATTATATATTACTAATATTTAAAAAAAAATATTTGTTTTTAAATTTATCTTTCGTTTGACAGACATTTATAATAACCTTAAGCGACATAAATTTAATTCTGAATTTATATATTTACTACGTATGACTATACTATATTTACTTAAGTCTGGTGCCAGAGAAAAAAAAATGTTTATTGAAAACTATGAATTATTATAAATTATTAAAGAGTAATTTATATATAATGAATGTGAAAAATTATAAATACTGTATATATTTAGAGTTATAAATAAAATTTAATACATTGGTTACATTATAGTGAAATAAATAAATATTTGTAGCTGGTTATAAATAGCCCATTTCAGAGCCAAGGAAAGACAAAGGTATTACTTATAATTTACTCACTAAAATTGGTATAGTAACCAGATTAAATGCAAACTATCTGAAGAAAAAAATCTTATTCGAACTTTAAAAAGGAGTTAAATTTCATTTATTCGGCATTAAACCGCAGATTAAGCGCATAGCAGATGGTGTGGCTCTACTATAGTTTGAGGTCGAAAATATATATATATATACACAAACATATTGTTATTTATACAATTATCTCTAGTATGTTTACCATTTTATACAGTTATCTGAAAATGCATATTTGGTTCTTTTTAAACCTCAAAAAGTAAATCAAAAGAATAATCTGTTTTACGAAATCTTAGGTAAAAATTACAATAAAATGAAATAAAATGAAAATTTTACTATTAATAAACGAATTGGAAAGGCAGTTCAAAAAAACAAGCGTTTTTCTCTGCTTTATAAGGTAATGTTATTTATCTGTAATAGTAACAATGCAGTACAAAATAAAATAATCTATGGAAGCAAGATGAGTAGCAAGTATTTATATTTTATAAGTAGCAAAAATAACTGTTTAAAAAAAATACGTTTCCCAATAGCCTTTGTAATTATAGTATCTACGTGAATTATAATAACACAATAATATGACCAATATTTCAAAAGTTATGTGACTATTATCTACTAATGTGGCAGATTGAAAGCACCATTTTCATCCAAATGGCAAAATTAATAACGATTTTCATTTCCTTACTCAAAAGTGAATCAATGTATCTTAGCTCTTAAATTTATTGTTCTATCTAATGGATTAAATGCCTAGGTAATTTTGTTATAAATTTTCAAATATCTTCTAGTTTTACTGTCTTTTATATTTTTTATAAATTACTCTAAGATAGATTCTCCTATTATACAATGCATTATATTTTGATGACGATATATTTAAAATGTAGAAAATGGGGGAGGGAGTGATATAAGTATTTTTGGAGATATGTAGCGAATGTTCAGAGTTTTATAAAAATAAATATAAAGAAGATGAACAGATGTAATTACTTAGGAATGATTTGGAGTCACTAAAAATATTATTTAATAAATGTAAAATAAATTTGATAAATGATGCAAAAAGAAAAAAAAACTGATAAAAATTGAATGCTGTTTTCATATGATAGGTATAAAATATCTTGACATTATAAAAATAGTCTAAAACAATTTTAAAAAGTAGAAAAACATGCATTGGATACAGATATGTGGAAAGCAAATGAAGTAATTAAAGAGGGGGTGAGATGGTTATATTTTTACATACAGAAAGCAAAAGCAAATTTAAAATCTTTACTAGAGTATAGATAGTAATATATTAACCAAAATAGCGTATAAGAAAAAAGTAAACAAAAAGATAAGAAATATGCTGAAAAACTAAACAAAAAAAATTGTGGCAATTTATTTGTGTAATAATAGAGATGACTTTTTTTATATATATTAAAACTTTTATTTACTGTTTACTAAAAAGAAAAAAGAAATTTCTTCAACCACAATTGGGATTTTTAGATTTTGCTTGACATAAGAGCATGGGGGGGGGGGCAGAAATTAGTTAAGACAATCCTTGTTATGAAAAATAGAGTCTGACTTAATTAATTTTTGAACTCCCTCCTCATGCTTTTATTTCAAGTTGAACCTATAAAAGCCAATTGTGGTTGAACTAACAATTAGTGCATGGTAAATAAAAGCATTTAATATAACAAAATTTTTATCTCTACAATTAACTTTTTAATATTGATTGGCACAGTAAATAAATATATAAAACTCTACATGACACACACACACACACATATATATATATATATATATATATATAACACTAGATATTTCTGCAATAAGTTGATATGCATATGCCTTATGTATGTATTATATTTATTATGTGTACATAATAATATGTGTATAATAAACCATTAAGGGACTAAAAATATAAAATATTCTTTCACATGAAAAGTGTTGGACATTTTTGTTATTAATTGGAAATTTTTTACATTTTTTTAAAGCTGCTTACCAAAACTATATTGTAAGTAAACTTCATTTGATACCAATAATTTTATTGTAAGTCAATTTGACATTTATAGATTATATTATAATGATCCGGAGAAAGAGCTTAACGTAATCTGCACTATAGGGTGCCATCTAGGCATTTGAACCTAGAAAAATTTATAAAGTAGGCAGATACGTAAGTAAAAAAAAATTTTTTTTATATTATTTATACATTTTGATATCCGGTCATTAGCCCATTGTCACTAGCTCAAGGAGTAGCAGAGATTAAATAATATAATATAAATTCTTATCTAAGAATATATAAAAAAGAATAAAATAAGCCACTGCCAGTAATTAACATACAAAAATTTATTTACGCACACATATATATAACATATAACATTTTATTTTAATATGTTTACTTTAACATTTAACTTTATTTTTAACTTTTATTTTAAATTTTTAATTTACATTTTAAATTTTATACTATTATTAGTTTGCACAAATGGATTTAAAAAAGTTTGTTTTAAAACATGTTGAGTATAGATCGATTACATAGATTTCACGGTTAAAGACATTTCAAAATAAACATAAATGATCAAAATATAAAGTCATTGATGCCGTCAATTGCAGAGGGAAATTTATAAGTAACCCATTAGCATTCACATATAAGATGCTTGCATTGACACCAATAACTTAAAAGACATCCGAATAAATACATTTTAGATACTCACTGTAAGGTATCATTATTTATCGAATGTCTATATATTTTGATCAAATATGAATACCCAAAACATAATTAACCGATAACCAATCCATGCAAGCGTCTATAAACAACTTAAATTTAATGCATTTTTATTTAGTGTCGAGTATGAATAGACTACATAGATTTGCATTTGAAAAGAAAATATTCTATCCTTATTTAACCTTAGGCCAAAAGTTCGCAGTCGAACTAACGCCAATTCATCTGATTAATCGATGTATTCAATGTAATACGAAATACGGCAGCACAAAAAGTTAAGAGAAGAAATTGCCTCTTGTCAGATAGGAATACTACATCTATCTGACAAGATGAGCAATAAAAAAAAAACTCCATAGAAAGGAACTGCGGTCTCCGACTTATAATTCCTTCCATAGGCAAATGGGTGAGTGCGGTGTATACAAACAATTCTTCCCATAGCGAATCTTGCATTACATCTACTAACTACACCAACATATCCAATCCATTGACCCTATTTAACTACGAAACAAATAACCTGATTACCCTCCCCTAATATAACTTTACAAGTCTATACAGCCATTCATGCCCGACTTAAGTTTAACATTGATATATTTTAATTTATCGAAAAACAGAAATCATAATAAACTTAAAGAACAAAAAAAAAACTAAATGGAAATGATTTTACAAAAGAAATACATTAAATAAAATTATAACTAATTAATAAATAACGTTGGTCAGATAGGATTCTATTTCTTATAAATTAAAGACTGAGAAAGTTTATATTTTAAAGTTCTTAAGATTTTTTTTTCAATGTTCCTCTTTATTCATTGCATGCCGTTTGGAATCCACATTAAATCCCCTGACGATCCTGTTGTCCTCAGTATAAGAAAAGCAATGTTTCATTTTTCCATTTTTATAACAACTGAAGGAATTAAAAGTGTGTCTTTCAATCCCTTCACCTCCAACTCTCCGACTTAACACATCTCAGTCCTCTCTTAATAAACTATAATAATTTCCAACTTTTCCTTTTATATTAATCTTAAGGATTGACTCAACATTATGTCATCGATGATGGTGGTCTTTTTGCAGAGGTCCAATTCCATAGGGATTTCTTTTTATTTGCTAAAAGTTTCTATTGTTTTTCTATCTGACCGTTGTTTATACATTTAAATGCCCACGAGCTTGTTCACTTGGACTAATTAAAATAATCATTTCCATAACATTAATTAACCTGTTTTCCAAATCCAAAGATATATTTAAAGATAAATTTAAAGATATAATTTTATCTCCAAATCTTTTTAAAATTTAGTTTTAAAATACTTTTTCTTTAATAAAGTTTTATTTTAATAATTTTTCTCATCTGTGCAATTTATATATATACAAGTTTAAGGTAGAATTTATTTTCAATTTTTCTGGCTTAAAAAAAAATTTTTAATGCAAACTTTTTATTTTAATGTTTAATAATAAAAAAAAAATAATGTAACGTCGTCTGTGCTCATTACAATATATATATATATTACTAGATATTTCTGAAATAAGTTAATATGTATATGTCTTATGCTTAACAAAATTACATTGTACACTAATTTTTTTTATTTTAACTTAAATAAAACCAAAAAATAATAATAATAATAATAATAAACACATTACATAAAACAATTGAATTTCTAAAAACAATTTTTAAATTTGATATCAAAATATTTCAAAGCTTTCCCACTATTCTTCCATATCTAAGAAACTAGGTCATCTACCAAAAATATTACTGTGCTCTATCACATTGATAGAGATTTTAAAAATACAAAATTTCAACAAATTATATTGAAGTTAAATCTAATAAACCTTCGTTTTTAAAATGTTTTTATAACTTTAAATGAAAATCAAAAGAAAATCTCTATCATATGTTCTCATGATTCTTACTTAAAACATATTAAAATTCAAAGAACAATTTTTGAATTTGATATCAAAATATTCAGTATTTTTCATCTTCTGTTTTATATCTAAAAAAATACTTTACTTACCTAAAATATTAAAGTCGTCTACTACTTAGCCCAGTATTTCTTAGTTATGAAACAATTCTATTGAATTTAAACCTATTAAATCTCTATTTTAAAATTGTATTCTAATTAAATATTGAAAATGATTATATTATAAACAAATATACCAACCAACAAATGGATATTCTATCTTAAATAACAACACACCAAGGCAAAATTCCCTGTACAATAGCACTACTCAGTGCCATTCGGAGTAATCAATGGAGGCAGGAAAGTTTGTGCATAAAATCCCTATCTAGTGCTTGCTCATCCATTATCCCCAGACTAGTTTCTAGCTTGTGTCTTTTAGCAGTGAGGAACCATGGATCTGAGATCCACAAGATAGAAACTAGTCTGTGAATATTGTATGAATAGGCACTAGATAGGGATTTTATGTAGAAACCTTCCTGCATCCATTGATTACTCTGGCTTGTACTAAGTGTCACTACTATATGGAGTTTTGCCTCTATGTAAACAGCTTGTGTAAGCATAAAGAATGGTGATCATGTGATGTTTGGTTGTTAAATAAAAATAAAAAAAATGAATATGTTGCAAAAAATTGTAATAGTAATAAAGATTAATAACACTACAATTTTACTATAAAAAAGTATTAGTGAAATGGAAAGCAGATATTATATATATATATATATATATATATATATATATATATATATATATATATATATATATATATATATATATATATATATATATATATATATATATATATATATATATATATGAGATTATCAAGAGAGAGTTATAATAATTGTAAAAATGGTAGACTAATCTCTAAACTTAAACAGGAGCAATGCTACAAGAGAATATGTTTATTAGTGAAATAACTTAGGGAATTAGTTTTGAAAACCATGTTATGAAAATGTAAAAAACATAAGCCGTTTATTGCTAGACCACAGAAGCATATCAGCAGAAAGAAAAATAATAAGAAATTTACGAAAAACAGTTATAGTTTAAGTGAACACACAACTAGTTAATTTATACACCCTAAAAATAACATTAATGTAAAAGTTTATTTATGAGCAAAAATATTGTGATGAAAATAAAATAGAATGTAAATATTTTTGATGTTTTAGTCAAGCATTGGTGGTCAAGAGGTCAGTGACAGCTGCTTTACAAGCAGTTGTCCCGGGTTAGCAGGTCCACTTCCCAGAGGATGCTATGACACACGAGAAAAAAGTATATTTTTGATGTTTTAGACTATATGTTGATTAAAGAATAGTAAATGAAGAGCTAAGATATCTTACTTGTTTTTAGGGGAAGGGGATTTATTGGCAAACACTTCTATAAAGAGTGTCATGTATCATTGTATTTTATCACATTAGAATGAAAAAAATATTATATGATTCATTTTGTAATATATCATAATTTTAGCAAAGTTCACAAAGTCATGCATTTCAACTGAAGTTACCAGAATATTATGGATTAGATTTTAATCTATATAACTGAATAAATACGATATTTAGATTAAAAAATCTTAAAAGGGTAAACAAGAGGCTCAGTGTTTGTCTGAAAGTTTATGATGAAATTTAATAGTAATTATATATTTAAATATTTCCATTATCTAATATCAATTGTAAATATCTTTAAAATCATTGCGAACTCATTAAAAAATTTCAAATAAATTTGAATTATTAGTAAATCATATAGGTTAATTTGTAACATAACAATTTTAAGTAGGTTTATTCTTCTCTCTTTTTCAGGAGTTGCTAGCCCGAGTGGCAATAGTATTGGCATGGAAATCAAAGCAGGACTTTCAGATTTGTAAATGCAGAATTTAAGGTAACACTAACCTACTAATCTATTCTGTCAAAAGCAGAAATCAGTAGAAATTTCATATACTTGTCTATGAGAATCCTTCTGATTTCTCCACATTTTTTAAGAACTCAGTGATCGTAAGTGTACATTTCAATCTTGACTTGCAGTGAAGATTAAATATTAAAATTGCTGTTTTATAGCAGTCAAGACAATATCTAGTAAGTAACTGATGCATATAGGCTAAATTTTGTTTGAGAATAAATACATTCTCATTTGCTGATTAATATTAGATAATAATCTAATGCTGATAAGTAAATATTAAAAGTGGCTATAAATCAGCTATTATAGAAATCTTAAACCTTTTCAGAATGATTTAGCTATAGCATGTTTAACACTGATTTAAATTCTTACATTACAATATATGTTATATTAAAATTCCAACTAAGCAGGACACACTTTTTATTAGTGATGTTGGTTACATTATATTATAATATTTTGCAGTCAATGTAATGTTAATAAATATCTCCAATATTTTTAAACTTTTCTAGAAAAAATGTAATTCAGTGTAAATAATAAGTACATCACATATATTGAGAAAAGCTTTTCTAATTCTTTAAAATGAATGTTCAACATAGTACACTGATTATTATTTTGTCTAACTTATAATTCTATTCGTAGCACTACAAATTTTAAGTACCATCTTATGCTTCTTATGGGAGCCCATTTTTGTTATAATGCAATTCCTATAGTTTTAAATTTTTCTCGAAAAAAATGTAATTCAATATAAATAATATATATATATATATATATATATATATATATATATATATATATATATATATATATATATATATATACTAAAAAAGCTTGTTTAATACTTTATCATCAGATTTTCAATGAAATGGAAGGCTGAAGAATTGTAGGTTGGAGTAGTTTGAAGCCTGTCCATTAAAGTATGAAGATTGGCAATCTTAATAAAAAACAGCATGGATTGTATGTATGTGTGGAGATAGTAATCTGGACCACATGATGAGTTCTGGTTTGCAACAAAATACGTGTATTGGTAATTATTTATCTTCTCAACGTGTAAGTGATCAGGTGGTTCAGCAATATGAGATGGTGTGGAGAGTTGAGGGTTGTGTGAAAATCTGAGTTTGAATCCTGCATACATTACACATATATGCAGGTTTAAGCCTGTATAGTGTATTAATTTAATACTTTAAAATAAAAATGTTCAACATAGTATGCTAAGTATACTTCACTAGCCATACTTATAGCTATCAGTGTGACTACTAATTAGTCAATACATATGATTACTATGTTGAACTTTTTTTTTAAATATTAAACAAGTTTTTTTAGTATTATTTATTTTGAATTAATATTAATAAGGTAACATTATTATAACATGAATATTTATCACATTAGCTGATAATATCAAGATATAATTTGTCAAACAATAGATTAACAATGACCAACAATTAAAAAAAAATGGTTGCTTAGAACTTGAATGAATTTGTTTTACATAAATTTATGCTACACATCAGAAGCACAGTATCTATAAACAATAACAAGTGTAAAATAATATAATAATAACAAACACCATGACATACTTCTCACATGTTTATTCATGTGCTTCTGAAAGCAATTATCTTTAATACTATCTAGTGTTTACTTATTAATATATTGAAGGTCTAAAGACTTATTAAAACAAAACTTTACTATTACATAACAGTCCAGGAGGGGGGGGGGATAAACAATTACATTATATTAAAATACCAATGAACTTCATACAACTAATTAATTGCAGTTATAACAATTTCATGCTTATTATTTTGACTAGTTATTTCTGTCTTTAATTACTGTCTATTAGTATTAAATTCGCAAACTAAATTATATATAGATATATAATTCTTAAAAAAAATACGGAGACTATCCATGATCAAAAATAAAGGTAAAATAAACTGCTTGAAAATCTTGAAAAGCAGATATTTTTATATATAAAAAAATACTTCAGTCGTAGAGACCAATTACGAATATAAAATCTCTGTTACACAAAATTCATTACTTTTCTTGAGGATTTGTTGTGCATTACGCACTGTATAAGATTTTGTTTGCGATTGGATAAAATATGTTTGTTATCTAATTATTAATAACATTTTTTTTTAATTTTATGTTTATAATGCCAACAAGTCAAATTTATCTAATGAAATAAATTTTCTATCAAGGCATTTATTTTAACCTTTACATTTCTCTCTTATAATACTCATTAAATAATTGGTAGTCAATAGTTAATCTTCAGTTACAAATGTTATCTGCCAATAATACATCATTAATGTAAAACAAAAAAATATCGTTTTTTGCCTTATTGCTAATGTTGTTGGCTCATTGAGAACTAGATAGTATTTTTAAAAGTAATTGTTTTTTGTCTTATTTTCTATTATTTTTTGCATTATCTCTCTTTTTTAATGGACTATTTTTACTCAGGGCCAATCATCATAAGTTTCTCATTGATCCTCAAACTGGAATAACTGTGACATGTTTTTGTGAAAGTATATTTCATATAATTTTAATCATGGCACAGCAATTCTGATTTGAGTTTTTTAATATGAAAAGTAATTATTATTGAGGAAAACGTAATGGCTGCAGGTTTAGAAGATGAAGGATTGTTAATTTTGATCTTGCACAATCAGAAACATCAAAAATAAATCACATTAAACTGGATTTTTTCTGAAAATTATTTTATGCCTGTAAATTTATATTTAGAAATCCCTCTGCTCACTCCAAAGAAATGGTTGACTAAATAATTTGTTTTAGGTCCCCATGCTTTAATCTATTGACCATTTAGATGGAAGACACATTGAATAATAGCAATGATAATGTTAAAAAATCTGAAAATAGTCCAAAATATTTTAATAAAAAACCTATAGCAACAAGAAACAAAAAAATTTGCTTGGTGTGAATTCTTTATAATCTAAATGTAGATAAAGCTTGTAGCTAATTTTCAAAGTATATAAGTGATCAGTTTTTGCAACAAAAACAATATTTAGATATTTAGTAATGGGAATTTTTCATACAAAAGATTTTTTTTGGAATTGGATGTGTTGAAATTTCTAAGTATGTGTGTCCAATAATATTAAAAATTGGTTTGAACAATAGTAATTGCACAACTTGAGCTCCAATGTTAAATAGACAAAAATTCCAAAAGATATTTTTATTTTATTTTTGATGATTAATGTTATTACATTAATAAATCTATACTTTAATTCATGTATTGATAAAAACAAGTCCAATCCAATATTAGACTGAAATAATAATAATCCAATTTGAATAATGTGATGTTATCCAAAGGTTCCACAACAATGGGATGTCTATCAATAACATTTGTTTATCATAAAAATACTTGGATGGAAAGACTCACATAACAAAGACAACTTGTACATTATATAATTTTTATAGAATAGAATCTCAAAAAGTCAATATTACAAATTAATTAAAAAGAGAAAATTGTTGAGCAAGTTATAGATTAATAAATTAATGTAAAAATAAGAGTGGTTTAAAATAGTTCTTATGTTATATATACAAAACAAATGTGATGTTTGCCATTGAAAAGAACTAACAATTCATTTTAAAGAACTACAAATCAACTAGAATTAAATTGCTGCTGCACATTAGAATACATTAGCACTAGTTTAGTAAGCTGATTTTGTTGATGAAGCAGAAAAATGTTTTAAAATATTTTTGAGACTTGTGATAATAGTGTTTTTAAATATATTCAAAATATCCTATTAGTTAACTGCCAATATTTATATTCTTATAACAAGATTTAAAGAAAATGCAGCATATTCAGTTTAGCTGTAAAATAAAATAATAAATAAAAGGTTTAAGGCAGAATTTAAACAACAGGCAGGAAGATTTAAGAATTATTGATTAGAGGAAACTGCAAAGAAGATATAATCAGTTGTTGATAATTATAGATTTATTTTTTTTATGTCAAAATTTTCATATAGAGCTAAAACATATTGCACTCACAATAAATTTGGTGCCAATTTAGTATGCGCTCATGGCCACCATTTTGAATTACAAAAACCACCCAATACCACACTGGCTTAAATTTAATTTCAAATATCATGAAAATGGTGAATTTTGTGTTTTAATATTTTAATCATGTGATTTCATTTCTTATAACTACGAAATTGGGTTTTTAGGTTGTTTTTTCCCTATGAAAATGGCAATTTTGTGTTTTAATATTTTAATCACGTGAGTTTAAAACTACGAAAATTGGGTTTTTTGTTTTTCTGTTTGATGAAAATGGCGATTTTGTAATGAATGGTCAAAACGTGACCACATATAGATTGATCGATGTCATTTATCGTTTGGATGTGTCAGCATGGGTTTTGGGTGGTTCTTATAATTGGAAATGGCCTTGAGCACATACTAAATCAACACTGTAAATTCCTTTTTTATTTGGCAATGATAATATATTGAGTAGATAAACAAGAAATTATTCTGATAATTTTTAAATAATGATAAAAGATTGCATACATCATTTTACTTTTTCTTCTATTGTTTTACCTAGATATGGATAATAGTATCCATCTTGATGTAATTAAAATAACTCTTTATAATGTTGAGAAAAAAGTTCAAGACATGGATGGAATCACTGAAGAAATATTAAAATAAGATGATGACATGTTAATTTCAATACTGTTAGAGTATTTTATAAATATATAGATGTATGAAATTATGCCATTCATTCTTAAAAATAAATCAATTGTTCAATGTATAAAAATAAGTGAAATAAAAAATTTGTAGCCGTTGTCTTTTTAATAATGCTATTATTTGTTACAATAAAAATACGTCCATGACTTTGTTTAATATTTTGCTTTTTCAAAATATTAAACAAAGAACAAGGATTATTGAATGTTTAATTTAATATTAGATAACCCTGAAACCATTACAGATATAATTTTGTTGCCAGGAAAATACAAAAAGTGCAATGAAAAATGTGTGATTTCTATATTGATTCAAAGATATTTGATTCATATAATTTATAAATTTTGTTAGAAAGTCGATTATTTCTTATGGGAAATGTCTTCAATATTTACATCTGCAATACAGATTAACGGAAATTGTTATTACAGTGATAGAAAACGTGACTTTGAAATAAAACTTAGTGCTATATATATTAGCTTTCTCTTTGCTTTTAATGTTTATTTATACAGATCAAAATTAGATACAGTAATATTTTTTATAAGGCAAACATTAATAAGTAATGTAGGGTTGATGATGGATTTTTAAATTTGAAGCGATTAAAAGCAAAAACCATATTCTTCATCATTTTGTCTTCACAATTTAATTTAGACTGATAATTGTGTTTAATTTTCTATTAATTGTGATGTGCCAAATTTTTTAATGTAAATTATAAGCATTCTAGTTTAGTAAATTAATATCTAAATCTCAAGTCAGCAATAATAGAGTAGAAAATTTAGTCCAAATTGTTGTATGATAAATGAAGCATAAACCTATGAAGCCATTAAAATGACTTCAGTTTTGTGCATATGATATCTCTGAATATCCAATTGTAAAGATGCATTTTATTGGATTGAGCATGTAAAATGCATGAAGATTTAAAAAAATTGTCTTAAAAAGTATTTTTTTTAAAACTGAATATGGTTCTCACAGAAAAAGAAAATCTCGATTTAAAAGAAATAAAATATTGATTTCTGACTCTGTAAAACATAACTCTAGTTAGAAAAAATGGAAAATTACAAACTGTTAAAGGAAGCAAACATAAATAAATTGTTATATAAGAAGTTTAAAATACAAGTGAAGCGTTGTTAGCCGAGAGGTCAGCGCAGCTGCCTTGCAAGCAAGCAGTTGGTTGCAGACGGTCGTTGCGGGTTCGTCTCCCGTCCGATGCTATGACATATGGAAAATAAAAACAACCAAAGTTACAAGATATTAAATATGTAATCGTAAGAATATGTTTTTATTGTAAATATGAAATATATGACTATTAACTAACTCCATCAAAAATATTTTCGTTAAACTGAATAAAGATTTTGTGTAAGAGCCATACTACTTATTATATATGTGACTACCATATCTTGTACATGACTTATTGTTATCACTAAACTCATTTAATCGTTTTGTTCATTTATATATATATATATAAATTCAACAGAAGTCTTTCTATACATCAATAAACACAAAGAATGAATTGATACCAAGTAATATACCAATTCCTTGAACTTTTATGATTATCATTCATTAATTGACGTTGGTGGAAAGTAGAGCATGCAATTGTATATTAATATAATTTAAATACGATGACGCAAATCATTTTGAAACTATCATTACACATTTAAAAGATACATTTACCAGTACCTCATTTCAAACAATCTTTTAATATTAAATACAATAACGGTTATATATATATATATAATTTAAATGAAAGTAACCAAAATATCCCGACCTTTATGTAAACAAAGCTCATATATTAATAAATACTAAGAATAGAGTGATATCATCTATTCTTCGAGCTTCGATAATTATAAACATTTATTCACTACATGGTTGGAAAATAGTAATTTGCATTGCCCATCTGACATTTAGAGGATAAAACTGGGCTCATTTTTAAAAACCTTTTAATAATAAATGAAACGTTGAGAAATGTAAATATAAATACATGAAAACAGTCCACATCTAAACAATACCAAGAATCACAATCTGCATGTTGTCATCAGAAGTAACCAAAATCTTTCAAAGCTAGATATACACAACAGCTATATGACATGTGAAGGGAAGATTACCACCAGTGTATTAAATATCTAGATTTAAAATTAACCAGATAGACTCACTGCATTGACTATTCAATGATGGTTAAGCACAACCACAATCAAGAATTCCATTCCAATACAAAGTATCTGGCTTTAAAGCTTTCTTATTTAGAACTTTACACCATGTAAATTTATAGCATATGCCAAGGGCAACCTGAAATCTTACAAGAGTAATCTAATTCAAGCAAGGCTACTTATTATCATGCTCAACACATATTTTAGGGCATTATATAATAGATAAATAGTTGTCAAACCAGCTGACCTGAAACCCTGAATCTCTAGGTTGTTTATTGCCAATATCCACTTCAAATTGAAGTCCACCTTTTCTAAAGACTTCATTGGCTTTCAAGGTCTTCCATCCCTCAACACACTCATTAATAATTTGAAAGATAAAGTTTTCAATGATAACAAGGCACAATTAGTATATACCATAGACTACTTGTCATACAACAGCCAATAATATGGTGAGAGTCATGCCAACTAAAAATCAAGATTTTACCAACATGCCTATTTATATAGAAGAGTGAAAATGAAATTATTATATAGCTCAGTATATGTGGCACAGGAAAAAGCAGCAGCTACCTTATTAAAACCTGCATCTGCTAAAATTGTTTGCATTGAGAGTAATCACAAAAAATGCAAAATTAAAGAGGTTTGGGACATAATGAATTCCATGTGTGCAATAAATATAGGAGTGAATAGTGATCCTTTATATAGACACTGGTTGTTCAATCTAACAATGTAGGAGGCACTTCACAATTACCTGTTATACATGCATTATATAAATTTTATAAACACTGACCAATCTAATCCTCTGTAGTTGGAATTACTGTCACACTCTGCTAATTATCTACTATTTATGCTTTGAAACAGGCATTCTGTGCCAAAAGTTAATCTGTCACTTTAATAAAGAAATTTATTTTAAAATCGCTTTAGCTGTATTTATTACTTATTAGTCTATTAGATATTCTTTGTGTATGTTTAATAGAAACCATTTTTAAGAAGTATTTTTTTGAAAAAATAAAATTTCCCAAATATATACACAACATGTTGGTGGTTGAGTGGTCAGCCCAGCTGCCTTACAAGCAGTTGTCCTTGGTTTGTGGGTTTGCTTTCCGACTGATGCTTTGACACATGAAACAAAAACCATATAATTTCTTTTTCTATTGCAATCTTTGAGTTCAGTTACATTTTAACTATTGAATCTAATAATATAACATGCATATCTACTTGGACTCTAATAAAATTAGACTCTCAAGCTGAAAATCTATGGATCATGCTTGTCACTATTACTTCTGTTACATCTATTGCAGTAAGTGCATGCAATAAACTATTCAATTATTATTTGTCAATCATCCCAATTTGAGATATCTGGCAATTGAATTATTTATTGATCATTTTCAAACACAGATAAAAATACTAAAATATTAGTCATTATGGACCAAGATTGCCAAAGCTGCATCACCAGGGAACTCATAAACACACTTAGAATTTTTAATGTCTAAAGTGCCATTTAGTAGGTTGTAGTTTTTAATTCTATATACCTCAAAGACACACCAATACCAGTATATAGCAACAACTTTGATTTCAAGCTAAAATTAAACCATAATGTTAACTGAAAGCATATACCTGCATAGATTGTAGACCAGCAGGTCAAACTCAGTCTCTATATTAGGATCTTAACATCACAATTCTATAACTGTGTCTGTCAAGACCAACTCACTCTATATAGCTTTATGAATCAAGTTATTCAAGCTTAGCCATCAGATAACCAATCCTTCCAATACCAGCACAACAAATACACCATAGAATTCCATGCTACCAATAACATTCCAGATAACCAGAAAAAATCCACCATCCATCCTCATTCTGAAGACTCCAATACTATTATCACAGACAAAGACATGCAAATACTTGATATCTCAATCAATAAGATAAACAATCAAACTGTCAAATATAATAAGCCCTGCCAAGGTAACTCCAAACTGCACACATAAACTGCCTAATGCATGTTACACAATAGCTTACACACATAACAATATACCAAATTTAAATCATAATGCACTCAATGAAACAAGTATGATTACTGAACTAAGCTACCAACAAAAAGTGATCAATAAAGCAACACATATCACTGATGCATTCACCCTATGCCACCTGAACACACAGACAACACTAAAAAACAAAAGGTGATTCAGGTTACTACACCCACCAACTGCCAACCAAAAAGGAATAAAACCAAAGGGACTAATATTCCAAATAATTTCAGCCATATGGATCTTACCTCCAATTAAACTATGGATATATCTGAAGCAAGCTATGACTACCATGATTTGCACCAAACAATGCATCACAACATAGATTCACCCCTCTTCATACAGCCTTAATGAATCTTAAAATCACATATCGTGAAACATCAGTCCCAAAATACCATGCAACAATATTCATCCTCTATGCATTCTGGTGCATACAATATATATTTCTCCTAAAGAAGAATACCAGATGACACCCATCTACCTTCTACAAAGATTAAGGCATGTAAAAGAACAGATGGTAAAATAGCCTATCCAGATATCTTCACTGCCACTTGGTCACTGCTAAGGCAGCAACCAAGCCTATGATTGTCTATATCACTGATCAATTAACACCATACTAAATCCATCTGTTTCCAAACCAAGATAAATTTACCAGAGTAGATGGTCACCTATTCTGTATTCCAAAGATCTTAACCAACTTAACAAAACACCAATGCTAGGAAAATGCCTCCATAGATGTACTTAACCTAATAAGAATCCAGAATGTAGATAAGCGCAATATGGACTTGGATCAAAACACATCTGTAAAAATTAATGTTATATGTATTGCATGTATACATAGACAATAAGCAATAATGGGCAAAATTATACTGATTTTTTAAACTGAATTCATATAAAATTTTAGAAACTTAGTCAACAGTAGTATTATACTGTGTGCATAGTGACATAATCCTTTGGTGCTTTCAAAGTTGTAATCTTGCCTTTCCTCTTTTGACTTATATATTTGCATATGCATTAACCTGTTAATGTAAATTGTCCAGCATGCAAATGCAAATCTATGTAACCCCTTTGCGCCTAATAAAATTCCCTTTTGAAACCTAATAATAATAATAAAGTTTCTTTTTGAAACCTAATACTATTACTACTACTATTACCACTAATAATAATAATAATAATGTGCTATTACTATTGCTACTACTACTACTACTACTAGTAATAATAATAATAATAATAATAATAATAATAATAATAATAATAATAATAATAATAATAATAATAATAATAATGATGATGATGATGATGGTTATAATATACTAAAAAATGTTAATTCTTATCTTTACCTGGAAGATTTTTTGTTTTACTTATGTAGTTTAGTGCAATTACAAACTAATTGTATCAAACTATTAGATACATTCTGCCACTATAATGCTCTTGTCTTTTGAGAAGCTAACTACTGAAACTAAATAAAACATATGGATAAAGAATATACAAACAATTAGAGATTACTTGCAAACTAATCAAATTAAATATTTGAAAGAAGACAAAGAAAATAGATTCATTGTGTTAACTAAAAATAAATATAAATGTAAAGTCAATGAGCAAATTGATAAATTAAAATTTGCACTAGTGGAAACTTACAATTTGAAATGAAGAAAGATAAATTTGATGTCCATATTTATAAAGCATCGGAATAGGGCTGTATACAAAGCATAATATCATAGAATTTATACAATGACTTCCATTTCTACTAGAATTTTGGAAATATAAAAATTCACAAAGTAAATAAACCTCTCAGATGGTTAATATATTTTGGGGGTGCTTATTTTTATAAGACAGTGAAACTGATAGCTGAAAGGTTCATTAACTATGTAGAATTTAATAGCAGCACAATTAAATCCTCATTTGATTCTGTGTGGCTGCTAAATATACAAAAATTGAGTTCCCAGTCCAAACTTACTTCACTTGATATAGTTTAGATATATGGTTCATTTTCACATTAAAGTTTACAGATTAATCTATAAAGTATTAAAAAATTCAGGCTTTAATCAGAGCAATACTGAGTTTGTTATTGATTCCCTGAGGTGGATTAATAGTGATATTACTTTGTTACCTAATAACAAATTTTATAGGATTGAGCACAGCTGGCCTATGAGGTTGCCAATACGTGGTATACTCTGTAGATAACATTAAATTAATGTGAAGAAACTATTATCTACAAATATATTTCTATAGCAAATAATTCATTTTATAAGTGTTTTGTAGACAATGTTTTAATTTGTGCATTGGAAAATAATAAAATAGGGAATGATTAAATGCAGAGCCCAATTTTTAATCTGGAGTATTTTTTTATTTATGAGTGCATGGAATAAAATTCTTGGACCTTGACATTCAAAGGTCTGACAAGAAGACAATTATAAAATGATAGTCAAATTTTTCATTGTTTGCAGAACAGTATATCCTCAGTAATACACCCCCATCTTGCACACGCTCAATGGCCTTAACTATTTCTTCTCTACAAATCAAATGTTATGCAATTAAGAAGCATATTGAAAGAATGCCATTAAAATGTACATTACAGATGTGATCAATGCAGCCTATACACATAACATTTTTTATAGCTCTTAAGAAATTTTATTCTACATTAAATTTCTACTCTCCTGAGTATGACAAAATGATTAAGTGAATAAGTCCCCTTCATGCCTGGATGGATTATCACAATGGTTAAAGAATATATATGCTGATGCATTTAATGCCAGCTTTAGAATCCTTCTAAATTTAAATAAACTCTTAAACAAAACAAAGCATATGTTGTCTTCAGATCAGACCCTCCACACTGTTTACAAATTCAGCTGCAATATTCTAATTGTAAAGCAATAGAAGGAAGTATACTCTCAGCATCACCAGGCTGGTGCAACATTAATATATGTGCTCTTGAACAACCAAAGATCTCAATGTGAAGTCAGTGTTTGTGTAGCATCAAATGAAATCTGGACATAATTTCAATTCATGCAATATTAAAATAGTATATACAGAGTACCATGATTAGAACAATTTTTTAAAGAGGCATAGTCTATCGCTTATAACATTCATGTGATAAACAAAAAAACTTATATAGCACTATCCCAGGAGTGAAACATGTAGATTACCAATTTACATATTAACCATTTAGTGTTTTTTCCTAATAACACCAGTTTAGCCAATAAGCTTAACAGCTATGATTAGGAACCTCCCAGGACAGAGCATTGCTTTGTGACTTATTTGTTAAATTGTGAAATAAAGTTTAATCTTTTCTAGGGAAGCATATTAATGTTAATGTTACTTATAAAAATAAGTAAATTATTAGAACACCACATGATCACCTTTTTATGCTTATCACAACCTGCTAAAATTTCAGCAATTTTTTTTCATATGTCATAGCATCGGCCGGGAGGAGAACCCACAACCCTCTGCAACCAACTACTTGCTTGCAAGGCGGCTGCGATGACCTCTCAGCTAACAACTCTTGACTTCAGCAAATTTTTTCAAACAATAATTCCACTTAGCAACTATTGATTACGAGAGCTTACACCAGATGACACTATTGGGTAAAAAAATTGCTATTATTATTATTATAGTGGCAATTGATTGCAATGTTTTAAATTCATTTTATTATACCATCTCAATCAATTTTAATGAAGTTTTTATATTATTAAAATGCAAACAAAATTTATTTAGCAAAATCTGATTTTATATTTACCGTTATTTCTTTTATTTTTATTTATATATATTTTAAATGAATATTATAGAAACCTTGGTAATACACTTAGTAAATCAATTCGATCAATAGTATTAATTCGCTATGAAAATAATTTTATTTTTTACCTATCAAACATAAAGTTATTATGACTGCCAATTATAAATAAAAATTTAATTTGAATAATAGTTTCTTTTAAACACTTATACTTTTTATGAACTAACGAATTTCCACTATTTAACAAAATTGTCAAAATTATATAAAAATTATTCCGAGCAATTACATTGTAAAACTATTGATTTCGTAGTTAAAAACGTAACATATTGCCGACAATTTAAATTATGTAATATACATTTTTTTATTATTTCTTAAAGAAAATCAACAATATTGGAAAATTAGAAAAATGTCATGCTGACATTAACTTTTAATTCAAAATAAAATTTATTTACATAATATTTAAATACATGTATATTATATATACCAAACTTTATGTAATTAAAAGTACTTGAATTCAGATTTCCAAGCTCCTCATAGCTATCCATTCCATCTTATACAACCGATACACATGACCATGTTCATATGACTAAGATAAATAAATAATCTCCAATATACTGATTAATTCTGGTTCATACGTATATTGGAGATCATTTTTCTTTGATACATGTATGTGCTCATATATATCAGTTATATAAGATGAAGTGGATAGCTGTGCAGAGCTTGAAGGTCTAAGTCCAAGTCCTAAGAAATTTGTTTATAATATTTAAAAAAAGTATTTATATTTTTCTATAAAGAAAAATTTAGAATATGACAGAGATATAAAAATCATTACCACTAAATATATATAAAAGACATATTTTTCGGGTTCATCCGAGTTAAAAAAATTTAAATATTGATATACCGACATTTCGACTTCATCACACAAGTCATTCATTGGGTGATAAACGGTAGAAAGAGCAATGTTTTATTTTTATTAAATTGATAATTGTAATATAAAAAATATCATTGTAAAATGGCCCAACATAAGAAAAAGATCTTTTTTAACATATCTTCATGTGTGTTGAAGAAAAGAGTGATTAATACAAATTTGTCTGCTTTTGATGCTAAAACTTCATTTAAGAGATGATAAATACTTGATCACCATTATTATTAGCTAGACTGCCTATAGACTATAGATACTATATTTGCAAACAATTTTAATGCTACTTGGAAACTTCCCCATTATCCAAAAAAAATGATCTCTATTGTACTTTTTATTTGTATAATATGTTATTGATTTTTTTCCGTTATTTACATTTGTAATTTAAATTTACATTTTTTTTTTTTTCATTTGCATAACAAAGTGTTTTTCTTCTTCTTCATAATCTAAAGTTGAGTGCACTTTTAGTGAATTTTACTGGACAAGTGTATAAAAATTAGAATGTATATATATATATACAATATTCAAATATATATAAAACATTCTTAATTTAACATTTTTTCTATTGGTGGAACTTTAACGTTTTTTGAAATCAGTGATTGTAAGCGCCTCTACAACCATCTTTCTATCTTTTATCACCCAGTAGACGATAGATGATTTGTGTGATCAAGTCGAAACGTGTCAGTATATCAATATTTAAAATTTTTTAGCATGATGAACCCACAATATATATATATATATATATATATATATATATATATATATATATATATATATATATATATATATATATATCGAAGTTGATTGTGTATCCTCTGATGTTCCTATATCCTGAAGTTTGAATACAAGCTAAATAAAACTATTTCCATTTTTAGGTTCCAAACTATCTTAGAATATTTTTTTCATATAGCCAAGTAATTTAATTATCTGATATTAAGAGAAGTAGATCATGTAGTTATATTTAGCTAAAAAGTAAAACAAAAAAAGGATTAAAATTCTGACTCCAAAGTCATTGATGAGATTGATAGGTTCAATTTTTTGGGTTTTATTATTATTTTGGAAAATTTAAATGATTCACTGGATTGCAGTAGATTAATTATCAGTTTACAATGAAAACAGTGGCAATCTCACACAGATTTGGTTGTTTTAAGCATTACAATGGCACTACAATTGTTATGTCTTCTCTATGTTATTTTAAGCATATATATAAGCTTACATTGGTATTTGCAGTTTTATTGAACTGCAGTTGCAATTTTAAAATTACTAATTGAAAAAAATCTGAAGGTGATGACAACTCTAATTTGCATGATAATGACATGAGGGAAGTAGCATAAATGTCAATAAAAATGATGATTTGATTGGCATAGTGTTTTAGCATGAAGACAAATAGTAAAACAATTTACACTTCTAAAATATGTAACTTTCAGTAAATAGTTCATAAATTAAAGGTTATTTATGCAATATCTTTGTAAAAGGCTTATTTTAAACCAAAACTTATGTCATCAAAAAGAGATTCCCTGTGAAAACATTTATTTTTAGAAAAACAATTCTTAAAAAGTTTGTTTTAGCTAAATAAAAACAGTTTCTAGTAGCCAAACTTGAACCATTAACAAAACAATAAAAAAAATATTTTTAAATTTTTTAATAATAAATAATATTTTTATTTTTGCTATTTTTTTGATTATGACTAATTCTAAATTTATCTTTATTTTAATAAATAGAATTCAAGTATCTCATTTTTCATTTTACTAATCTTTTGAATAGATAAATTTGTCCAAAGATGTCAAACATCATTGTTACAGATATCATCAAATATTACCATTTAGAATATCTATCACTTTCAGAAAGCTTACATTTGTAATAAATATAGTTTAAAATATCATTATATTATATAGTAAAAAGACTTAATTGTAAAAATAAAATATTGAAATATGAAGAAGTGTATACAAAAGTTTAATTAGAGTGTATTCAAAATAGAAAAATTGAGTTTGTTGATATACAAGCTGTTTTGCTCACACACATTTATGTACATATTCAAAATATAATACAATTTTTTTGACAGTTGATATATATTAAATATCTGAAATGTTAACTACCATGCTTATTGAAATAAAAACAGTGGGAAAATTATCTCTTTAAACTAAATAACATCAATCTATGGATAATTTCCTATGTTTGGTACATAAAGCAAAGAGCAGCACTAAAACCTCATTTGACTTGATGAAAGTAATATATGCACCAATAAAAATGATTTATTATTTTATTCTTAAAACACCATATTAAAAGAATATTACTTATATAATGTATACATACACACATATCACATATACAAATACAAATTTTAAGCATGTCAAGTTTTTTAGTTTCTTGGAAATCTGGCTAACGAAAAGGAAGAAATTTTCCCTCTTTATTACTTTGGTTTAAAAACTCATTTTGTTCATAAATTCTCAGTAAAAATATGTATTTGTTTTTATCATAAATTCTGAAAACAAAACATTTTAATACTTTTCACTAAGAAGTTTAAATTATTCTATTTTAGTGTCACTCACATAATAATTTATCAAATCTAAAATTTTATCCATGTTCATCATTGTGAATGGATGTAGCATTGTATTCAATAAAATTGATTATTGAAAATAGAAATAAAATAAAATTATATACATTAACTTTTTAAAAAATAATAATAATTAATCAGAATGATTTTATTTTTATATTTTAAGTTATTATCATTAATACTATTAATATATATTTTTACAATAAAGCCACATAAATATGTAGGTTTGTGCATATATGTTTACATCCATTCTGCATGAATATGCACAATTTCACTATTTTTATGATCAAATTATTTATCACAGTTAAAATAAAAAATGTACTTTATTATTTTAACAAATATTATTTACTCATATAAAACAAAATTATATACATTTATTATCTTAAAAAAACTAACTAAATAATATAACATTTTTTATTTGTTTCATTATTATTATTTTTCACTTACTAAACACTCATTTTGACTATTTGCTTTGATACACACATATATACATTGATACCCAAAAATAACTGAAATTTTATGAATAAAAAATATTTATTTATTTTTAAGTGCTATGAATTTAATCACTTTCAAATTACTATCCATTTGATGCAATACACTGCTCTAAATAGGTTTTTCATTCAAAATAGTCCAGAAATACTTAAAAAGTGATGCATTTTAAAGCTTCTGTAATTTTCTAACCCTAGTTCTAAGTCCACAATAAAATTGAGACTTTTTTTCATTCAAGAGATTAAAAGAAAGTGGCATGAAGCAAGATCGAGCAAATATGCCTGGTAGATAAGCTGGATTATGCTGAATTTAATTTAAAAGTGTTCACATTCAAAGCTTTGAGAAATCACACTTTGTAAAAATGGAGTTTGCACTCTTTTTTTTTGTCATAAAACCGAATGTTTACATTTTATCTCATCATGTAAAGATTTCAGAACTTGTAGATAAAATACCTGACAATTGAAAACTAAATTTGAGAGAAAAATGCCACTTGCATAAAAAAAAATCAGTGTTGTTTTGATTTTGGACTTCACTTGCAATGATTTTTAGGGCTATGATAAATTTAACGCTTTGATTAAAAAAATCGTAAACTTGTGTTTGTATGAGATCAGCTTTCTTGTAATCTGCTTCAAGCAATACAATTTTTTTTCTTGTCATTGTCTGTAAACAAAAGCAGAATTTCACATTGTCAAACTTTCAACTATTATAAAAAAATTGACCAAAATGCAAAATGCCCTTTACAAAACAATGTGTTACATGGCTCCGTCATTTTACATAATGATGTCATTTGGCAGATTGATGCAGAATGGTCTCTGCAATACTGCAAAAAGTATGTAGCAGTTGAAGCATATACTACAACACACGCACAAAACAGAGAATGGTTCCAGTTATTTTTGGATTCCCCCTTAACATATCAGACAACAGATAAAAGTAGTACCATCTTTAATGTTTAAAGAGTTTTCCTTGACTACAGATTGAAATTGTTGATAGCTTAACGGTTGATTTTTAGCATATATATATGTTGATATTCTGCCTTCATTACTATTATGAGAATATTATGACAGAGAATAAAATATATTAAATTAAGTAAACCAAATAATCTTTCAATGTGCATGTCATAATCATAGTTGATCTGTTAAGGATTTAAAAACCCATTTCTTGCTAATTTGAATATTATTAGCTCTTTGGTCATTATATATTTAATTTGTGTGATAAACCATGCCTCTTTGATCCTAGTGTTGTTAAGATAATATATAAAGAAAGAAGTAATAGAAAATGTCAGATCAAAGATGCATACTTTATTATATAAACTGAATAATATAATGAACTAAAGAGCCAATAGTATTCAAATTGGCAAAAAAGGGGTCTCATAGATTGTTAGCAGAACAATCATGATTATGATACATATGTGTTGAAAGTATACTTGGTTTACTTAATATATATTTAGTCTCTGTTATAGTATATATATATATATATTCTACCCTGTATTATATATTTAGTCTCTGTTATAGTATATATATATATATATTCTACCCTGTATTCTCGCGCATCCTTCTACCCTGTATTCTCGCGCATCCTCACTTCAGAATAATATATGACATAAAATAAAATGGGTTCTAGCTCAGTTAATAATTAATAAATAAAATATTCAGCATTGAAATTAAAATGTTTCACTAGCTCAAATTTAAAATACGAATAAGGTTCAGTTTATAAAAATAAATTAAATAAATATTTAATATTTTCATGAGACTTGAAGTGAAAATACAGGTGACAAGATAGATTACATTGAGCCAATATCCCACAGGATACTACCTCAATGGCATAAGAACACTATCCCCCTTTATTACTATTTCAAATAACAAACTCATAGTATTCTTACGACTTTAATAACTTCTACTCACTAAGATTAAACTAATAATTAAATCTTAATCTTCTATTTATAATAATCTAGCTCAAATAAAATAATCTCAGGTTCATAAAGTTTATTCTAAGTTAATTTAAAAATACGGTAGTAAAATATGAGAAGGGATTTTATGTCATAATCTACTACACTTAAACTAATAATAATAAATAATAATAATAATATTCTTCATTGTTTAATTACTACTGGATATCTTTTCTTTTCATTATATTTTTATTACCATAATAAAATAAAATAATTTTATATAATCTTTTATCTTCATGTAATAATATAATAAATACGTGGTAGCATTTGATAATCTGATAAACAAAATGTGTGTGGCAACTGATAGCATATAATTTAATATAATATTGTGATAACTGATTTATGACTAATAAAATAATGTAAAACTATGATTATTTAATTAAATGAATACCAATAAAATATTTAAATTCTTAAATAATTCTCTATTTATCTTTTGTGCAAAATTATATATTTGTTTCAATTATTATGCATATATCATGACTTCATGCAGCGATGTGGAGAAATAAATAACTCGGACACAAAATTTTTGAAATAACAAAATTTAACAAAGTTTATTACTAACAACAAATAAATAAACAATTTATTTACACTATTTACAGTGGATATCCTTAACTTTTTTTACTTTACAGTTTGATCTACCGGGTTATAAAAAAATAATTTATATTTCAATTATATCTTTATTTAGATTTAGGACAAAATTTTAAAAAAATGTTACTATTTGGTTTCTCATTATGGTTAACTTATTACAAATATATTTATCTACTTTATTAGCAACAACATTTTATCCTTAATATTATTAAACTATCTTATTTTAAAAAAATCATACTTAGAAAACATTCTATAGAAAACAAAATTTTATAATGAGTATGGACTTCTCAAAATATTTTAAAAAAAATTTCATCTTGCAAAGTCAAAGATGTTACACAAAATATTATCCAAAATTCAGTACTAGATTTTAGTATTTATCACACAATGTTTAATAATCATAATATATTCTTCTTTAAGCCTTACTTTAGTATGATATAAGTGTAATCATCAATATATTTCTGTTAATCAATAAACAAAAAATATACTATGCATATTGTTTACATAATTTACTTTGTACTATTGTATTTTAAAAATATGCAATACTTATTTTTCTCTTTAAAAAAATAATACTAAAGCATTTAAAATTATTATCACTTTAAAGAAAATATCTTTGTTTAGATACCTTATTTTAAAAAAGTTTATATTTCATTTCCGAAATAAAATTCAAAATATATTCTATGATTCTTTTTTCCCTTAGGATACTTTGGATCTCCAATTTTAAGTTATAACGTCCTATTCCTTCTAAGCAAATAAACCAATCTTATACAAAACGATAGCATAACCTAAGTTCTAAATTATTTATCATTTCTCTTAAACATATCTTACTGAACGATGCAGTTACATGAAATAAAGATAGCGAAAACAGATGCATAGGATTAAGGAAGAAAGCTAGAGTATTACTCTTAACATATCTCAAAATCATGGCACAGTGCGAAGAGGTATGACATTTACCTGCCTAATATCCTCTAGTACAGGGACGATGTTAAAGCTATTTCTTCAGCTTTATTAGAACATCAAATATTTAAAGAAATATAAACACTGTCCAAATAAAATGTGTATCAGTCATAGGGCTTTGTTAACTATGCTGATATTCACATAAAGACTAAATATTATTTCCATTCCTTATAACATCCTATTTCTTAAAACATCATCTTGGTTTCCTGTTCACTAAGTACTTCCAAGCCACTATCTCAACATTATTTCTCAAGATTTTTCACATCTTACATCGATAAATAACTATCTGCATTTACAAAACAATAAATAAAATTCATTAATAGTTAAACAATCTAGCTGTTCCACAAGAAAAGTCTGCTTACTTCATTATTCTATATGTCTAATCATATACAATCTACTTAGACAATATTTGAATATCCAATAACATGAAAATTTTAAAAGAATCACATAATTATTTGTTATGTTGGATTATATCACTAATAATAAAAAAAAATAATAATAATCATCATCATACGCATATTTTCAAATCAATCCTATCTCATAATGTTTTTTAAAATGTTGTATGAAATGCATACATATAAGTAAAAAACTTTTACACTTCGTTCTTCCAATTTATGGATGATCTAAAGAAAACAAAAAAATATATACATTATAAATTATCAATAGTTATTATTATTACCAATAACCTTTATCTAGTCATCGTGTTCAGTAGGCTTTCTTTATCCACTTGAGCATTGCAGATATAAAAAAAAATTCACACCCATACACTTTATATTAAAATATTTTTAGCTAAATTATTAGATTGTTATATTATAAAATTTTAATATTAATAAATTAATGTTTTTATGTTTTTCCTAATCTTATAAAAAAATTTAGATTTAAACTAGGTTAACAAAATAAAAGGAATCAAAACTATAATTACATATTTTCTTGACGATAGTTCCTGCTAAGTCCAAAATGTTTATTATTTTCTCTAGAGTTTTAAAAAATGTTCTCCTCCAAGCGTGTTAAAGTTTAAAATAAAAATAATTATTAATCCATTTAGTAAAATTTATAGAAAATAATCCTTGGTTTTAGTATTTAGGATGATAATTATTAAATCATAATATTAATTAATCCCGTGAAGTTTTTTTAAGTATTTTCTCTGCCGGCGTATCCATGCATATTCCATCTAATTTAGCTTTAGAAATATTCGATAAACTTTTAAGTACTATTTGTATTTCCATGGATCCATCTTTTATTCAACTATGTGTTCACTTTTTTATATATGTTTCCTTCTAGATACATTTAAACTTTCATTTGGTATTTTTTATAAATCTCTTAAAAAAAAAAAAAATTTCAAGTACTTTTAAACAAATCTTTTCTAAATACATTTTAAATAATTCTAAGACCGGATATTTTAATATCAAAAACGCTTCTGTAACATATTCTCCTGGGTTCTTTCTTTAATTCTTGAAAATGTTTTTTAAAAATGTTACCTTCAGAAAGGATATAACATTTTACTCCTTTAGATATAATATTATATAAAATAATTCATGAAATATAATTGTCTTATTACTATTTAAAAAATAAATCTTGGATAGGCTTATAAATAATACGTTTCAATACATTTTTTAGACTCCGTATAATGTCCGAGCTGTGGTTTTTTTTATGTACCAAAACAGTTCTCCGGTGAAGTATTAATAAAGCTGTATCAATAAATATTTCAAATATTTTTTCAGCATTACAACTTATATCCATTTTATTCCATAGTATATCCATTTTTTATTGTGAAGTTTAGGTTAAATTTTTAGATAAAATACGACTGGTAAGTAACTTTAAAAATTAGAAAATCATTTCCACGAAGTTTCTAAATATATTATATTTTAACACCCTCTTTTGCAAAAATACTTTTAAAAATTATCAATTAGTTTTTTGCAAATAAAATGATAAGAAAGTACTAAAAAAAAATTGACTAAAATAAAAAATTAAAAAAAAAATACTATCTCTTTGAGAGCTGCTAATATACCTTTCTTTGGTTTCAATACATTATTAATCTCCCCTGATACCCCCATGCAATTCATATTTATAGTCTGTAAGAATACCTCATTCCTATTGGTTAATTCTTACTTTAGCTTGAGAACAAATTTACATATTTTTAGTTTATAGTAGAATTGAATTTCAAAATTAGAAATTATGACGTAATGAACTTAAAATATTATTTAAAATATTACTTTTAAATAAATTATTATTTTATTAAAACTATTTAAACATTTAAAATAACTTTTAAAATAACTTTAATAACCTATTCCATTTATCTATTTTTATTTAAACAAAATATTTAATTTTTATTATATCTGTATTCGTCTTTATTACATTACTTAAAACATTTCATACGATAGTTAACTTAATATTTAATACTATTTACTTTTATGAAGGTGACAATTCCATCCAATTCTATAATATAACTTTTAAAATATTTTAAACTTTGTTATTAAATTCAAACAAGCATGTGTGTGAAAGTATATAGTATACAAGTCACATGATTAATAACTTTGACAGACGATTTTCAATCTATTTCTCTGCCTAGACTAATAAAATTGATACACTTATTATATTTAATAATATAATTATAAAATTTGGAAGAACAATAAAAAAATATAGAATTAAATACAATTCTCACCATCATAAAGTTTATTTTTTAAAATATATTATATTAATTTTGACTATTAAATATGATTATAAATTTAAACATAGCATTTATTAAATTATCAGTTTTAAACTATTAAAATCGAATTTTTAAATATACTTTTAATATTTATAGCTGTGTTATTTAATATGGCCAGCTTTTACAACCATATGAAACAATATTTAAAGCTTTACATAACTATTTTTAAATAATTCGCTATAATTTTATATACTACGTATTTGCTTTAGCCTCAGAATTGTACTTTAAAATATAATTGACAAACTATAATTAATGTATCAAAAGAACATATTCTAAAATTTAAAATTTTTAGTAATTGACTGTTATGAACTATTACTGACCTATAGAAAAGGGCACAATATATATATATATATATATATATATATATATATATATATAGCTATTATATAATATATATATCATATATATATGATTATATATATATATATATATATATCAAAACTACCCCAAATCTAAAATTAAACCAGACCAGCATAAAAATAATATTAAAACACAACCTAAGGTTTCACTGCTACAAGCAGACTTCTCAAGTGTAAAGAACTACAAAAAACCACACATTATATATACTATTAAAAACTACCCACAAATCCATTCACTTCCCATCCACCCTTAATATTAAAAGAACTCTTAAATAAGTTAATTGCTTCAGAATAATAAATTTTCAATAATAAAGACTCTTTAATTCTTCTTTTGATTTCATTTCTCTCAAAGAAGACAACCTTAGCTTCATCAAAATCAATAGTGTGGCCTGTATCTTTTTCATGGACATACAAAGCAGAACTAAGATATCTATTTTTAACTCTACTTTTATGAACCTTTATTCTTTCATTTAAACTCAAACTACTCTGACCTATGTAAACCTTCTTACAAAATAAACAAGGAATAAAATATACCACACCAGGAATAGTCTTTCTATCAAAAACTTCTTTTGTATTATTTAATAAATTATTCAATGTAACACCCCTTTTCCAAGCAATTTTCTTATTTCCAAACAATTTACTATTTCTACACACAATTTTATAAGAAGACAATTTAAATGGCAAAGAAATAAAATCATATTTTTCTTTAACCTTTACATCCTTACAAATATTACTATTAAATAAAATACTTTTAACAAATTTATCAGAGTATCCAACACTCAAATAATCTTTATAAAATTGATATTTCTGAAACAAAGCTACCCCACTAGAATTATTTAATTTAATATTCCTATGACAATAATTCCTTAAAGCAGCTACTTTATGAGATACAGACTGATAGCTATCAGGTTTAATTATAGATCTTAATTCTTTACTTTTAACTAAATGACTGCACAATAAACAATTAGTTTCTATATTTCTAATCACCAAAAGATCTAAAAATTTTAACTTACCAAAATCTAACCCCCCTCCTTCTAACACAAATTTTATAGAAGGATCAAAACAATTAAACTCATTTACAAATTCCTTCAATTTATCATTCTCAACTACAAATAAACAATCATCAACATATCTGACAAATAATTTTACATATAAACAATTCTTTTTAATAATAATTTCCTCTTCCATAAAACTAATATAAACTGAACATACTAAAGGAGAAATAATATAACCTATTATCCACCCTTCCTTAATCTTATAAAAATTACCTCTATAAGTAAAATACATAGAATCTTCCAATAACAAAAGGAAATCTTTAATTACCTTAATTTTATTTTTTGATAAAGAACTTTTCTTAATCAATACAGACAAAAGAACATCAATACTGCTTAACCTATTGAAAATATGTATCAGTCTGTTAATAGGTTAAGCAGTATTGATGTTCTTTTGTCTGTATTGATTAAGAAAAGTTCTTTATCAAAAAATAAAATTAAGGTAATTAAAGATTTGCTTTTGTTATTGGAAGATTCTATGTATTTTACTTATAGAGGTAATTTTTATAAGATTAAGGAAGGGTGGATAATAGGTTATATTATTTCTCCTTTAGTATGTTCAGTTTATATTAGTTTTATGGAAGAGGAAATTATTATTAAAAAGAATTGTTTATATGTAAAATTATTTGTCAGATATGTTGATGATTGTTTATTTGTAGTTGAGAATGATAAATTGAAGGAATTTGTAAATGAGTTTAATTGTTTTGATCCTTCTATAAAATTTGTGTTAGAAGGAGGGGGGTTAGATTTTGGTAAGTTAAAATTTTTAGATCTTTTGGTGATTAGAAATATAGAAACTAATTGTTTATTGTGCAGTCATTTAGTTAAAAGTAAAGAATTAAGATCTATAATTAAACCTGATAGCTATCAGTCTGTATCTCATAAAGTAGCTGCTTTAAGGAATTATTGTCATAGGAATATTAAATTAAATAATTCTAGTGGGGTAGCTTTGTTTCAGAAATATCAATTTTATAAAGATTATTTGAGTGTTGGATACTCTGATAAATTTGTTAAAAGTATTTTATTTAATAGTAATATTTGTAAGGATGTAAAGGTTAAAGAAAAATATGATTTTATTTCTTTGCCATTTAAATTGTCTTCTTATAAAATTGTGTGTAGAAATAGTAAATTGTTTGGAAATAAGAAAATTGCTTGGAAAAGGGGTGTTACATTGAATAATTTATTAAATAATACAAAAGAAGTTTTTGATAGAAAGACTATTCCTGGTGTGGTATATTTTATTCCTTGTTTATTTTGTAAGAAGGTTTACATAGGTCAGAGTAGTTTGAGTTTAAATGAAAGAATAAAGGTTCATAAAAGTAGAGTTAAAAATAGATATCTTAGTTCTGCTTTGTATGTCCATGAAAAAGATACAGGCCACACTATTGATTTTGATGAAGCTAAGGTTGTCTTCTTTGAGAGAAATGAAATCAAAAGAAGAATTAAAGAGTCTTTATTATTGAAAATTTATTATTCTGAAGCAATTAACTTATTTAAGAGTTCTTTTAATATTAAGGGTGGATGGGAAGTGAATGGATTTGTGGGTAGTTTTTAATAGTATATATAATGTGTGGTTTTTTGTAGTTCTTTACACTTGAGAAGTCTGCTTGTAGCAGTGAAACCTTAGGTTGTGTTTTAATATTATTTTTATGCTGGTCTGGTTTAATTTTAGATTTGGGGTAGTTTTGATATATATATATATATATATATATATATATATATATATATATATATATATATATATATATATATATATATATATATATATATATATATATATATATATATATATATATATATAACTTTTTTGCATTTACCACTTTGATATTATATTTTCAGATAAATAAGTTAATAATTATTAACTATATTTTATTATACTCTGTTTTTATTATATAAAACACATGGAGTAATTCAATTTCAAATCGTTTTACCCAAGTGTAATATTTTTTTTAAAAAATTTTAAAACCTTCATTCTCCATACTTTCGTTAAACATATGGATAAAGAAACCTGAAAAAACACAACTAATCCTCAGTATATAAATTTCATGCAAACTGGCACTTATCAGTTAGTCTCTGAGTATTAATCTCTTACATATGTTTTCATAACTTATTCATTATTTACCAATATTTAATTATTATATTTTGATTTAACAGAGTCAAAGTTTCTGCATTCACAATTTTGACACTAATTGTAATATAAGAGATTGAGTCCTGAGCCAAGCAATGAGAACTGCTTTATCATGAAATGTACATTTTCAAGAATAATAGTGGGAAAAAAATTATCAGAGACAGTTATCATGGTTTAATTATTCCTGGTTTTATGGGTGTGTGTAAAGATGAATGCCTATATATAAAGAAGTGTATATTTAACATTTCACCTGTTATTCATGCATACAATTTCTGTACTATTTAGTGTTTGCAATAATATTTGACAGCAGTGATAAATATTGATTACTATCCTTATTGTGAATGTTTATGTGGTTACTGGTGGTTTCTAATGGTTACTAATTATCCCAATTAGCTTTAAGCATTATTTCACTTATTATTTAAATAATACAAGAGCAATTTAAAAGTATTGCAGTTTGTAATGTTATAATAGTTTATTTATTAGTCTGCATTACTGTGACATGTTTATTGCATGTTTAAAGAGGTTTATTTAAACTTCATTGTATCAATATTTTATACTCTGTAGTCAAGTTGCAATCTTTAAGTGTCCATATATATTCAATGGACCATTAGTAAGAATGGATTTTCATTCTTGCTATTAAAAGGTGAGAAGGTTGTCTTGACAGCAGATATATATATATATATATATATAACATGCATACCGGATTTTCCAATCATTAGAAAAATTTATAGCCAAAATTAATAATTATATATTTCTACTTTTATTGGATTTATAAATTACTTCTATGTATTTGATTTTATAAAAAGAAATTGCGTGTTAAAACCCATTAAAATGTTTTGATATTATTAAAAATTTGCACCTAGAAAATGTATCAAAATATAACAGCAAATATGAGATCTGACAATTAATTCACAAATGCAACACCTTACTTATGTTGGTTGCACCCTAAGGCAACACAGTAAAATTTCATAACCTATATATATAAGTATTGTAACCCTTTCCCTCGTCTATATATCTGCGGATACTAGTTCTCCTTCAGGCTTTTCTATTGACGATTCCCTTTTACGAACCCGCTGTGTTCTGTCGTCCGGGGTTACATAATGTTTTGTGAAAATAGTTTCAAACACATATACACGCACGTTTTATTTGTTTCATACCTAGATTCAGATTGAATCCGAGTAATAGGCGCCAGGAGAACCTTTTCAAGCTCGCCACGCACGTGCACACGCTCACTCAACTATATCACAGAACATGCCCAAGCATCGCTCCAGCGGACAGCAAGAAATGAACACAGCCACTATTTCCGAACTATATCGCTCATTACTCTTAACACACTATTGACATGCCTTTATCATGGTTAGGCCCGCCCTATATCCCCCAGAATAAATCTCCCAAAACTTAACCTTAACCTAAGAATGGTACGACAATTATAAATGCTATAAATATACTTAACGCTTAACTAACATATTAAATGCACCCATTCAAATTATATAAAATAGATCACTCCCGCACTCATTCAACATTGGTTAAATAAATTTGAAATTCCAAGCGATCAATAAAAGAAACATTAATTAAGTGAATGATTTATTTGTAAACTGGGTAAATAAAATTATTATGCAGATATATAATTTAGTAAGTCTAGATAACACAATTACGGAAGCGAATATTAACTTACATAGATCTTTGCTGAGTATTAATTGTACATATTATACTGGTTGAGTTCTTTAGTGGTTCGGTTGGTCATTAGCAATTTAATCATTTTATACTTAATGTTTGTAAATCGTTCTCCACTTTAAAGTATTTATCTGGTGCATGAATGTGTAAGCAAATGTTAAAAAATAACTACCTGTGGGACGAGAATACTGTAATGGGATCCTGAGCGATATTTTATTAATTCCGCATGTCGGTTCTGGGTGAGGCTTCCAGGGTGTGTGTGGTCCTTGAGTTCATTTTCTCCGAGGTTGAGAGCATTCTAGGACGATCAACGGTGCCGGGTGCGAAGGTTCGGCGGCCAAGCCGCGAATTTTGGATTCAGCAACGCATTTCGGCTGCGATATTACACAAGTGTAGGTTAGGTAGTCCCAGCATTTAATCGGAAGCTCCGCAAGAAAAATTAATTATACTTTCCGCTACAATTCAACTTGATTTCGCCTTCAACAACTTTCAATTTAGTGTCCTTTTTCGGTTCCGTCTTGCCTTTTTCTTCTCTCTTTTTTCCCGCCGTGACACCTTGAATTTTTCCTCCAATCTCTATCATGCACTCATAAGTCATTAGTTCTTATTTGCTAATCCTCTTTATTTAATAGTTTCTGTGACATTTGCACCACGTGGGAATTTAATTTAGTTTTTCCATTTTTCTTACATATTGTTTTAGCTGGAGTCGGAAGTCTAAGTAGTACAATAGCAGTGTACACTTTTTATCACCTCTGCTTCTAAATTTGGACTGTTATCTAGACCTTACCAACATACATCCTGCTTATTGTTTCAACTTCTCTAAATTTGACTCTACTAATTGCCCCCCATTCAAAATATCTTAGATCGCTTGGAATTTTTTTTACCTATTACAGATTAATTAATTTACTTATTTTTTTTTCCTTCCCTTTTGTTCAAAATGATTTAATAAATTTTCTAATTTGTTCTCGAACATTCCCTGTTTCTTTTAAAACGAAATGACAAAAAAAAGCAAACTTGACAAATAATGATTATAATAAATTAATTCCTCAAAAATAAAAACTCTTTTAATTTTATTTCAATAAATCTGACAGGTACTCTTGTATAGCTGCGATCTGCTTTAGACACGGCTGTTTCTCGTTTATTCTTAAAACAAGATCGCTTTGTTAAAAAGTTTTGTACCTGTCATTTATTTCGTCATCAATATATATTTAACTTTCCTAGGTTCAAACCCTATGTAACGCTATTCCGTTACATATCTCCCCGCCTGGTGTAGAGTAAAATCCGAGGATTGCGGATTTTAGCTCTGAGAAGGAGCCAAGTTATTCGGCCCTCTTCAGTGCCCTCGCATTAAATGTTCCCTTTCCTTGGGACAGTACAAAGGCATTATTCCCATATGCCCGGACGATCTCATATGGGCCCTCATAGATGTCAAGGAATTTCTTGAATATGTGCTGCTCCGGTCGACTGACCGGATTTGCTCTTATCATGACTCTGTCTCCCCCTTAGATTTGAATCAGGCGCTCTGCGGTCAGACTTCCCCTTAAACACTGTTAACGGAAAAAAACTTGAACTCGACTTTAACTCTTAGGCTTATACCTATATGGACATCTAGGGGATGCCACGATTGACGTCAACGGCCAATGGGTCTCGTGTATCCCTGACAGGAGGCATGGGGATGGACCTTTCCGAAGTCCCCGATGCAGAATACGATCAATCTCTAACTAAGATTTTAGGAAAGTCTGACCCGCTCAGCAATAACGAAGTTTTGGGCAGTGAGTCGGTAAGAACTCTCAAATAGGTTGCGGGACTTTCCGCCATTAAGTTGGGCCAGCGTCCTGTGCCAGCCTTCTCCGGGTCCTGCAAGGTACTCCCCGACCAATTCACCCACCTTCTCTGGAGGGTAGGCACTCTATTCCATCTCGCAGCATTCACTCATTACCCCCCCTCTTTTTTTTTTTTCCTTTTTTTTTTTTTTTTTTAGGCTCTACACACTACAGGCTGCTTCGCGATCGGTTGGCTTGTTTGTTTCAGATGTTACACCCTAGGCTTTATCTTAGTCATCCCCCCCTCTCTTTCTTACTACAGTATTAATGAACTCCATCTCCAATACCATTTCATATCACGGGTCACTTCCATTTCGTGGCGTCTATTTCCCAGGTGAATTCCTTTTCAACGTCTATCTTTGTGATGTCCAGGGTCGTCCCTTTACTTTCCTCCATCCTTTAAATTAGTATCGGTCCGGTGGCACTCGTTTTCTGAGTTGTTCATTACCAGCCCTCTCTATTTGCACTCCTATCCCTTCTTGTTCAAATTTTGCGACCATTTCCCCCATCTCATGGATCCCTTTATGATCTCTTCCCAGCATCATGTGTCTGAGGGTGGTCGGCATATTGTGCCTTATTATCGAGATAATCTGCATTTCTGTCATGGGGTACGCAGGCAATTGTTGGAGGCTCGCCACCTGCCTATAATAAAACTGAGTAGCCGTCTCACCGGGCCTCCCCCCATATTTCTCTCTGGTGATCCTAAAATAAATCCCTTCTTGGCGGGCTGTGCTCCAGAAACACCGCAAAACCTCCTCCTTATATTCCTCATATGACCGGGGTTTAAATTCAAGTGTCCTCCACCAATCTCTCACCGGGCCCTGTAGGTAGGTGCTTGCGATGTTTACCCGGTCAGGTTCTCTCGCCGTTGGTTCTCCAAACAGATTCCTGACGCTTTCGAGGTGGTCCATCGGGTTTTCGTTCTCTCCCGCCCTATATATTTCTATCTTCATCTGTCTCTCCGCCCATACCCTATTTGTGTCCTGCTGCGAGCTCTGCTTTCCCCATCTCTTCTCCATCTCTTCTATCCGACTACTCAGGTTCCCACGTCCCTGGTCTGCTTCCATCCTTTGGATTCTCTGTCCCCACTCTCCCAGTTCCTCTCGGATTTCATCCTGGCGCTGTCTTATTTCGTGACACGACTCTTCTGTCTGCCTTATTGCTTCCTTCATCCCCTCTTGGTGCTTACTTCCCCTCTCTATATCATCGGTTAGGATCTCTACCCTTTCCTTTAGACCATTCAGGTCTGACTTCATTCTATCCATCTCCATCCCATTCTGCTCTATCTCTTCCTCAACTTTGGAAAAAGTACTATCTTCCCCTTGGCACTCCTCTGACTTCACTCCCTTTCCCCGGAGCAATTGCCTTGTTTCCTCTTTCCACTCTTCCCTATCTCTCCTACGCTCTTCCCTATCTGCCCTCATTTCGGCCATCATTTGAGTCATCATCCTTATTAATACTTTGATGTCCCCTTCGCTCTCCGCATCCCGTCTCTTAAACTGTATCGGACTCTCCCCCGTCTGTTCCCACATGCTTTCATTTTGGATTTCTTCCATCGTTATTTACTTGCTTTGTGATGTGATTATACTAATCCACGGCTCGTCACCTACTACTCCGCTGGTCCCACTGACTGTCTTGTCCTATTTTCAGATGCTCCTTGCTCTTAAAATTCCCACAGTAAGCCCTCAAGTTTAGTTTCTATCGCTCAGATTATCCCAGTTCCCACTGTTCCCCTTTATTTATATTCAGTAGCTATCGGTATATGTGCGGTTATACCTATATACTGTTACACGCGTCGTTACATATGTAGATACGCTATCCTTTACTTATCTTTTATAATAATTTTTTTTTTCGGTGGTTATTTATATATATGTGTTGTTTACGCTCAACGTCCCTTTTATTTTTAAGTAACACACAACTCCTAACAAGATCCCGGTTACAGTTCGTTCCTTTGTGCAAGAATATAATAATATTACAATGCGTCTTTTAACGATGTATATATATTTTTTTTTTTGATTAAATTTATTTGCGGTTAACTTGCTAATATAGAAATTAATTTATGAATTACTTCCGATATTTCTTCCACGGAATCCCGCTATTCCACAGCTTTCTACAAATATCAGGTATATTCGACTGCTTGATTATTTTAATAATGACAAAAAACTAAATCCCCTTCCCACTCTCTCAAGCAATGTTTAATAATTTGACTTTTAGTGATTATAAAATTTCCCCCCCGCTTTAATAGATAATTTATTCTGTTGTTCCGAGCGCCTTATTTATGTCGCTAAACGTCTTTCCTTCTCAGGGTCTCTTTATTTAAATTGACTTTCGTTATTAGAAACGTCAGTTATTTTCACGTCGGTTCTGCCCTTTGAAACAACAGTTTCGCCGCACGTTGACGCGCCAAATGTAACCCGCGCCCTTGTCTATATATCTACGGACACTAGTTCTCCTTCAGGCTTTTCTATTGACGATTCCCTTTTACGAACCCGCTGTGTTCTGTCGTCCGGGGTTACATAATGTTTTGTGAAAATAGTTTCAAACACATATACACGCACGTTTTATTTGTTTCATACCTAGATTCAGATTGAATCCGAGTAATAGGCGCCAGGAGAACCCTTTCAAGCTCGCCACGCACGTGCACACGCTCACTCAACTATATCACAGAACATGCCCAAGCATCGCTCCAGCGGACAGCAAGAAATGAACACAGCCACTATTTCCGAACTATATCGCTCATTACTCTTAACACACTATTGACATGCCTTTATCATGGTTAGGCCCGCCCTATATCCCCCAGAATAAATCTCCCAAAACTTAACCTTAACCTAAGAATGGTACGACAATTATAAATGCTATAAATATACTTAACGCTTAACTAACATATTAAATGCACCCATTCAAATTATATAAAATAGATCACTCCCGCACTCATTCAACATTGGTTAAATAAATTTGAAATTCCAAGCGATCAATAAAAGAAACATTAATTAAGTGAATGATTTATTTGTAAACTGGGTAAATAAAATTATTATGCAGATATATAATTTAGTAAGTCTAGATAACACAATTACGGAAGCGAATATTAACTTACATAGATCTTTGCTGAGTATTAATTGTACATATTATACTGGTTGAGTTCTTTAGTGGTTCGGTTGGTCATTAGCAATTTAATCATTTTATACTTAATGTTTGTAAATCGTTCTCCACTTTAAAGTATTTATCTGGTGCATGAATGTGTAAGCAAATGTTAAAAAATAACTACCTGTGGGACGAGAATACTGTAATGGGATCCTGAGCGATATTTTATTAATTCCGCATGTCGGTTCTGGGTGAGGCTTCCAGGGTGTGTGTGGTCCTTGAGTTCATTTTCTCCGAGGTTGAGAGCATTCTAGGACGATCAACGGTGCCGGGTGCGAAGGTTCGGCGGCCAAGCCGCGAATTTTGGATTCAGCAACGCATTTCGGCTGCGATATTACACAAGTGTAGGTTAGGTAGTCCAAGCATTTAATCGGAAGCTCCGCAAGAAAAATTAATTATACTTTCCGCTACAATTCAACTTGATTTCGCCTTCAACAACTTTCAATTTAGTGTCCTTTTTCGGTTCCGTCTTGCCTTTTTCTTCTCTCTTTTTTCCCGCCGTGACACCTTGAATTTTTCCTCCAATCTCTATCATGCACTCATAAGTCATTAGTTCTTATTTGCTAATCCTCTTTATTTAATAGTTTCTGTGACATTTGCACCACGTGGGAATTTAATTTAGTTTTTCCATTTTTCTTACATATTGTTTTAGCTGGAGTCGGAAGTCTAAGTAGTACAATAGCAGTGTACACTTTTTATCACCTCTGCTTCTAAATTTGGACTGTTATCTAGACCTTACCAACATACATCCTGCTTATTGTTTCAACTTCTCTAAATTTGACTCTACTAATTGCCCCCCATTCAAAATATCTTAGATCGCTTGGAATTTTTTTTTACCTATTACAGATTAATTAATTTACTTATTTTTTTTTCCTTCCCTTTTGTTCAAAATGATTTAATAAATTTTCTAATTTGTTCTCGAACATTCCCTGTTTCTTTTAAAACGAAATGACAAAAAAAAGCAAACTTGACAAATAATGATTATAATAAATTAATTCCTCAAAAATAAAAACTCTTTTAATTTTATTTCAATAAATCTGACAGGTACTCTTGTATAGCTGCGATCTGCTTTAGACACGGCTGTTTCTCGTTTATTCTTAAAACAAGATCGCTTTGTTAAAAAGTTTTGTACCTGTCATTTATTTCGTCATCAATATATATTTAACTTTCCTAGGTTCAAACCCTATGTAACGCTATTCCGTTACAGTATGTATAGCAGTGTCTTAATCAGTCACATTCTTTATTGGTCTTGTGTGTTTTTGTGAACAATCACAGAAATGTTAGGAATATTGGAGCTTGAATTAGAACAGTAAACTAACACCATCTTTCTTTGTACCTTATGCAGATTGGTATAGTTGGTAGAGCATCTGACATAAAATTGGGAGGTCCCAGCAATGATTCTCATGTTTGCAGCTTTGATGGGTGAACTTTTATAACTGAACAATATTGCCATATGCCTTTTTTATATTTCTTGTGAAACATAGTAAGAATGGAATTAAAATCAGGGTTATATTAGTGGGGATAATGCCATGAAAACCATCTCAGTGTACAAATGAATTAAACATTTTTCTGAGAAGTGAAGAAAATGTCAAGCAGATTTGATAAAAACATTGCAACAATTTTTTCTAATTGTTTAATCAAGAAAATGTTGGTTCATTTTAGAATGATACAAATCAAGTAAATAGTAATATAAAAACAGAAATGTCCTAAGATATAAAATGTGAGTTCAAAAATGCTCCCAAAGAAGATCATTGATAAAAAAATGTCAAGAAGAGTCCAACTTTATCAAGGCCTTTTGATGAGCCAAGATCGTATTTCAGGCCATATTATCACTAGTAATGAATCATGGGTCTGCCAATATAACTCTGAAACAATATGTCAAAGTATGCAATGAAAGTCAGCCAATTTTCCATGACCAAATACTATTCAATCCAATTCAAAAGTCAAAATAATATTGCTAACCTTATTTGATATCAGATGAATTGTTTACTATGAATTTGTACTAAATGAACAAACAATCATCTAACATTACTATATTAATGTGCCAAGATGTTGTGTGCAAAAGATAGACAAAAATGATATGAACTTTTCATCAACAATGTAGGACTCTTGTATCAGGACAATATACAAGCTCTCAAAGCACTGCCCTTGAGTGATTTTTTAGATAGAACTATGATGTAACAATTTCCCTACTCACCTGATGTAGCTTATAATGACTTTTCTTACCTAGAAGTAAAGGAAGTATTGAAAGAAAGATATTTTGAAATCATTTATGACTTCAAGGATTATACAATGACAGTCTGATGCCTAGTCCTGGAAAAAAGTTCTGTATTTGCTTTGAAAGGATCTTATTATGGCATTTGTGCATACCTTCCCATTACTATACAAAATTTTTGAAAAATAATCATAAATATTTAATTAATAACAGAAAAATTATATTTATTTTTGCTCATTGCTAATAACAGTGGAAGAGTAGTTTATAAATAGTCTTGCAACTATTTTCAAAAATCAAGATCAAAGAATCTATTAATCAGTGCCATTATTGGCTTCTTTGTAGTATATTATTATAATACTGATTTCAATATGTTTTTGGTTCTAGCTTTTATTATTAAATAAAGACAAACTAATAAAATGACATTATAGGTAGCCATAAAATAATTTTAAAAGCTGAAAAGAATAGGAATGTCATTATATACTTTGTAATATCAAGCAGCTACAAATCATTTAGTTAAAGAAAAAAATTGAAAGAAGCACATTTTTAAATATTATAAATAACTTGTTAAATAGTTTGTGTAACTGTGGAAATATGTACAAATTATGGAAGGTTTCTCATTCATGCTGGATGTTAATGTTGTATAATATTTAATGATATTTTCATTTTTTTTAATTTTAACTTAAATGTCATATAAAATAGCAATTATGTTGGAATCTACTATAAACATTATATATATATATATATATATATATATATATATATATATATATATATATATATATATATATATATATATATATATATATATATAAACAGGCAAAACTCTCTGCATATTGCCACTCAGTGCAAGCCAGAGTAATCAATAAATGCCAGAAGACATTTGCATAAAATCCCCATCTAGTGTCAACTCATCCAATATCCCCAGACTAGTTTCTGGCTTGTGGCCTTTGTCAGTCAGAAGCCTTGGATCTAAGAACATTGAACTTAGATCTTAGGATCTAATGCAACTCTCCAGCAGCCACCTTTTATCTCTACTTAACTACAAAATTATGATTCTTAAATTGAAAACACTGTAATATTTTCAATGGAAGCTCATTAGTTTATATAGTCATATGGGTCTGAACTCAGTTCAGTATCCATAAATTTTGGTGACTAGTTCTTTAATAACCATAGCCACCATTATTCTATTAGGCAGGATTGATTTTAAGCCAGTAAACATCACATGATCACCATTTCCTATGCTTGCTACAATTTGATTTAAAAGTATTTAAACTTTAGCATTCACATTTTTGACATCACATATTGTAAATAAATACATAATTTCCATTAATGTGTTTTTCTAAAATGAATGATGTCACAGTTTTGAATGCAAAAGTCTACCATTTGGAGATCAAGTTATAATAATTTGATATTGATGAATATTGAACAAATGACAAAAGCAAGTTTATGATATTGGGAACTGTTGACAATTGACTTGGTTTGAAATGCATATGCGAAGTAATTTATTAGTTAATTACAAAAAATGTGTTATTCCTATTTTTTCTTTTGTTTGATTGTTGAATTATGCTTATTCATAAAGCTGGCAGTCACATGCTAAATTCATAACCAATTATATATATATATATATATATGTTTGAATTATTATTATTATATATATATATTGTGCCCTTATCTATGGGTCATAATAAGGTAGAAAGGTCAATTACTAAAAAAATTTAAATTTTAAGTTATATTTGTATGATATATAAATAATAGTAGGATAATTAGATTTTATAGTACAATTTAAAGCTGAAAATACCTGGTATATAAAAGTGTAATAGATTATTTTAAAGGAAAACAGTTAAATAAAGCTTAATTATATTCTTGCTTATGGTTGTAAAGGCTGGCCATATGGGGTAACACAGCTATAAATATTTTAAAAGTATATTAATAATTTGAGTATGATGTTTAAAACTAATAAATTAAATCAATGCTATATGTAATATTATAGTTATAGTTAATATTCAAATTTAATCTAATATATTTTGAGATAGACTTTGGGATGGTGAGAATTATATTTGGTTCTACAAGTTTAAATTATTTTCCAAATTTTTTATAAAATATATCAGTTTTGGGTAATTTAGACCGAGACGTAAATAAAAAATCATCTGATAAAGTTAGTAATCACGTGACTGTATATTATATACCTTCACACACACACTTGTTAAAATAATAATAAAGTTTGTGAATTAGGAAACTAAATATGATTGCCATCGATCCTTAAAGTAAAAGTTGAAGTATTAAGTATTGTTTTAATAATTATTTTAAAAGCTTAAATGATTTAGATAAAACTATAATTGAATTTAAAAATACTAGTCTAAATAATATTTGAGACATTACGTCATCAATTCTTTATTTTTAAAAGTCTAGTCTATTATAAAACTAAAATGTGTAAATTTGTTCGCGCTAAAAAAGGTCATTAACCAATCAACAGAGGTAGTTTAGCAGACAAAATATAAGAATTAGACGGAGCGGGACAAGAAGTAATGTGTAAGTGAAAGAGAAAGTAACATATTTTTTTTAGCTGATAACACCGTAGCTGGAAAAGTGATATAAATTTAAAATTTTGTATTTATTTTAAAAGTTCTTTTGTAACATATAATATATTTTGACTGCCTCTATATGGATTGCTAATTTTAAAAGTTATCTTACCAGGATATTTTATTCAAGTTTAACCAAAAACCCTACAGTAAAATGGAAGTACAAGGAAAAATACCTAAAATTATTGCTAAAGAAAAAAATATTTGGAAAATGTCTTAATACAGCTTTATTTATGCTCAACCAGAAACTTATTATTATAATAACTCAGAGAAATATAATTGGGACGCTATACGAAAACTTAAAAGAGAAGTTATTTGCCGTCAGAAAAAAAATTATGACGCACAAATTTATAAGGCTATTTTGCAGTTATTTTATTCTTCTCTATGGAAAAATTTAATATGCGTTTTTATTATAAAGAAAAATTATGTAAAAGATATAATGAAAAAAGAATGTTTATCTTTTAAAAAGAGACATTATAAAAATATAGTACCAGAATTTTAAAATAAAGAAAAAAGTAATAGAATAATATGAAAGAGTTATTATGTTTTATAGAAAAGGAGCCGAAAAACTTTATCTAATCAGAAAAAATATTATAAAGTATTCAATGGAGGAAATGCTTGATTTGAAAAATATAAAATTAAATTACTTAGTGAAAATGGATCCATGGAAACCGAAAAAAATTTTTACTGAATATTTAAATAAAAGTACCTAAAAGATGCATCGTAAAAGTCGCGTGGGAAAATATTAGCAGACAATATTAGAAGAGACTATGGAGACTTTTTTTTTTCTTTACAAGATAAATTGATATCATGAATTAATAATTGTATTCAATATTGTGAAAACCAAGGATTGTCGTCTATGAACATTTATTAAACAGAGTAATAATTGTTTTTGCCTTAAAATAGAACATTAAGTGACTGAAGAAGAAATAATATACATTTTTTTTTAGCTTTAATATGAACGGTTCAAGAAAGTTTGATGAAGAAGTACCGTAAATATAGTTTAAATATTTTTTACTAATTTATTTTAAATATAAAATGCTATGTGAGATTAGGGAAAACATATAAACATAAATTTAGTAATATTAAAAAATTAAATATAATAGCTTGATATAATGATAGATATATTGTTTAAAAATAAAGTGTATGTATGGAAGTCTTATATCTACAAGAATCAATGGGATGGTGAAGCCTACAGAACGCGATCGAGAAGATAAAGATCGTTTGGTAATTTTGATATTTATTTATAATGCATAATATATATTTTTTTTAGATCATCGATTGATTAAGAATGATGTGTGAAAGTTTAAATTATATGTACACATTTTATACAACATTAAAACATATTATGAGATAGGAGTAATTCTGAGTATGCATGCAATAAGTTATTTAAAGTATATTAATAATATAATTCGACAGAACAATTGTATGATTCTTTTGAACTTTCATGTGATAAAGTATTCAGATACTTTAAAATAGTTTGTATATGATAAAATATACGAGGAAAGTAGTAAAGAGATTTTCTTAAAGAACAGCGGAATAGTTTTGAAATAAATGAATTTTATTATTGTTAGAAATGCAGATAGGTATTTGTCGATGTACCATATAGAAAAATCTTGAGAAATAAGATCGGATAGTGACTTGGTAGTACTAGTGGAGAGGAAACCAAGATGATGTTTTTTGTTAAGAAATAGGAAAAATAAAGTATTTGGATCATAGTTAGTTTGTGTGATTTCAGTATAGCTAACTAAGCCCTATGACTGAACACATATAGTTTGGACAGTGTTTTTGTATATCTTTAAACTTTTTGATGTTATAATAAAGCTGAAGAAATAGCTTTAGCATCACTCCTATAATAGAGGTTGGTAGACAGATAAAGGTCACTCCTCTATAGTGTTTTTTAAATTCACTGTGCCATTATTGTCAAGGTTTATGATGAGTAATATTCTAGTTATATTTTGATCCTGTGCATCTATCTTCGCTATCCTTATTTCGTGAATCTGCATCGTCAGAGAGATATTTTTCAAAGAAATAATGAATAAAATAGAATTGAAGATATGTTATCGTTTATGTAAGAATAGTTTATTTACTGGAATGTATAGAACTGTGTAACTTTGAAATTGAAAGTCCAAAATATCATAAAGAGAGAAAGAATCATATAATACAGTTTAAAATTAATTCGGAAATGAATATAAGATTTTTAAAAGAGAAATCTAAACAAAGTTTTTTTTTTTTAAGTGATAATAAAATTTGAATGTTTTAAATAGTATTTAGAAAATAAATATTGCATATTTATTAAGAAAATAATTCAATAATGTGTAATAAACATATATTTGTGCATGGTATGTTAATAGTTGTAATTATCATCCGAAGTAAGGCTTGAATGAGTATATTAGGAATAATAAACATCGGATAATGAACAATAAAACTTAATAACGAATGTAGAAGAATGTTTGAATTTGTAGGATTCCATACAACCAATGTAAAATTAGAATTTTATTATTTTGTATAATTTTTAAGACGAATGTAATTTTGGTAAAAAATATAATTTTAATAATAGTAGGGATACAAAGCGTTAATGATAATTATATAAGAAATACATTTTGTAACAAGCTAACCATAATAAGAAATCCAATAATAATAATACTGTATTTTCTTAAGCATTTAAAAGATAAGAGTTAACTAGAAAATAAATAGAAGTTTGATTTCATTTTTTATAAACTAGTAAAATAAGTTGTGATAGGAGAGTAAGGATATCCAATGTACATAATGTAAAATATTGTTATTTGTTTATGTTATTAATAAACTTTGTTGTAAATTTATTTTAAAGTTTTGTGTCCTCGTTGTTATTTCTCCACATGGATGCATGATATCACGATACACTTATAATTGAAACAGACATATAGATTTTGCACAAAAGGGTAAACATAAAAGTGTTATAATAATTTTGAGAATTTATTGGTATGTTGAAATTAAAAGATCATAATTTTATATTATTTATTGGTCATAAGTCGGTTGCCACAATATTACATTAAAATATATGCTAATGTTGCCACACGTATTCTGTTGTCAGATTATTAAAATACTACCACGTACGTATTTAATTATTTCATTTAGGAAGAAATAAGATTATATTATACTATTGTTGTTATTATTATTATTTATTATTGTTAGTTGCTGCGTAGTAGATTATGACATAAAATTCCCTTTTCATATTTTACTACCGTAATTTTAAATCAGTTAGAATACAAGTTATGAACCTGAGATTTATTTTATTTTATTTTATTTTATTTATTTTCTTCATTTTTATTTAATTGAGCTAGATTCTAATTATAAAGAATATTAAGATATGATTATTATTTTAATCGTAGTGAATAGAGCTTAGAAAGTCGTAAGAATACTATGAGTTAGTTATTTGGTATAGTAAAAAGGGAGTATAGTGTTCTTATGCCATTGAGATAGTATCATGTGGATAATATCTCAATGTAGTCTATCTCGTTCCCCGTGTCGTTACTCCATGTCTCATGAAAATAGTAAATATTTGTTAATTCATTTTAAAAATTGAACCGTATTTGTATGTTAAAAAATTAGAGCTAGTAATCATTTTAATTAATGCTGAATATTTCATTTATTTATTTATTAACTGAGCTAGAACCCGGAATATATATATGCGTAATAAATATATTCGTAATTTTAAACATAATATATAATTTTGGAGGACGAGCGGTGGGGGAGGTTAGAATATATATATATATATTGTAACGGGATGGGGTGGGTGATATAATGTAACAAAAAGAATTTGAACTGAGTGATGAAACAATCATCATCAATTCCAATTCATCAATATTTCAAATAATTTACAAAGTATATTTAAGTAAGATATATTTAACCATAAAATGAGATTAGAGAATCTCTGAGAACATTGAGATCAGCCAGCTAACTCAGAAGAGCAACTATAATAATTCTAAATTCAACCAGCATTATAATAAGTCAAAGTAAGTATTAGGAGATATTATCCAACCCTCCCCTCCATTGATGGGAATAAAGGAATTAGTACAATAAATCAGAATAAAATCAACAGACCATCTTGTGGCTGGATTTGAACCATAAAAAATATAAATCAACAGTCAACCTTGTGACTGGATTGGAAATGGGTCTTCTGTAGACCAGGCTAACTATTGAGCCTTTGCCAGCTTGGGCAATTATATAAACATATCTTGGATGCACCAGTTTAGTGCCCATCCATTAAAAATACACAATAATCAGAAATCAAAACAATAATGCTGGGACATTAAAACATGCTGATCATCATCAATGCTCAGGCCACTTGTACTGGCCAATTATAAACTTAAATTTTTAATAAGACTAAAGTAAAATAAAATATAGTGCATGGGCTTTAAAGAGTATCCTCTTTTGCGCCAACCAGGATAATGATTGATCATCACTGGATGCCCAAAGCACTAAACACATCCCCATTTATCCGTGTCCGAAATCTAGCTCAGAGAACATGGGCTCTATTACTGTATGTGAACAAGAGATGATGGAATACAATTTTTAACAATTAAATATAAGTTTATTAATAACAACAAAAAAAAAAGATATTTAAGGTCTGATTTTGAATAATATACAATAATAAAAGTCATTATACTGTAATTTACAATATTGCTACAAAATTCAAGTTATTACATTAATTGACAATATTTACCATTCAAAATTCAAATTGTTACATTAATTTACAAAACGTATAATAAAATATATTCAAATTATTACTATGGTTTACATATATATATATGCGCACAGACGCGCGAAAAATAAAAATAAATTGACATTTAATAAAAAAAAAATATATTAAAATTTTACATATATGAGTGTGCGTGTATATACATACGCACACTGACTTTTATCTATTTCAACTTTTTACAATAGTATTATAATTTTCTAATACATAAATTTCCTACCTATACGTGTGTATAAACAAAATATAGATACAATTTAAAATTAGTTTCAATCTATAAGTTCTCAAAAGTATAGTCAATTTTTTTGACAGATATTTGTTGATTAATTATCAACGTTTTTTGGACCAATTTAAAAGATTTGCTTTTTCGATTTTAATTCAAACAAAATTATGCTTGCATTTAAATTATATATTCCTTTTTTTTAATAAATATGAAAATTATTTCTTAGCAAAATATATATAGCAAATCGTCTCTCTTTTAAACATTTGACTGGAGCAAATTTTACTTTCAGTTACGAAGTTAAAATGTCTTTTATAAGAATATTTTAAAAAAATACAACTCACTGTATACACACGCGATGTATTTATCTGTGGTTTCCTGCTTGCATAGATGAACAGTAGCATCAGTACACCAATTTCTTCAAGCTTTCTCTTGGTAAGCTTGGTTTTTGGTCCATCAGAAAATGTAATATAGGTTTGTTGTCATCTTCAGGTAAAATTATCCAAGTAATTAGTTGGCATACCATGAGCTTACTTTTGTAGTCCAAGCATTTGTCAAGCTGTCTTCTAGAACATATTTAAGCAGCTAGTTGATGCATTTGAAGTGACCCTGGCTTCATGAATCAAAACTGCAGTAAACTATAAGGCAGCTAGCTACTGGACTGTGCTCCCTTAGATCTTCATAGAAGCTTTATACAACTCTGCTAGCTATTTTGTCCTCATTTTTTTTTCTTCAGCCTATTGATTCAGAAGTGACCCAGCTTCAAAACCAAAACTCCTGTGAAGGAAAATAGTAGCAGCTCCTGCCTTCAGCAACATTCATGGTAGCATTTTCTGCAAATTCTCTGGTCAGCTAAAACCAACTGCTGCACTTTATCAAGTTGCAATAAAATATTGAAACCAATTTTCAGCTGACCGTTCTTATAAAAATTATTATCCAGACTATGCAGTGGCCCAGTTGGCCACTGCTTAAAATACTACAACCAGACTCCTCTGGTCAACTCTTACAAACTACAAGCAAAAAACTAACTGATATTTTTTTTATCAGTCTTTTATAACCTTGGGTAGGTCAGGTGACAAAAACACAGTGGCTGTTTTCAATTAACTTTAATCCATTTGAAAACAAGCTGGAAATTTCTATCAAAGTGTGATTTTCATGTTTTTACATTAATCTTTGGAATTTGACCAAAGGTGTGATAATCCTTTAGAATTTTTAATCTACAAAGATTTTTAACTACATAGTAGAAATGAAAACAAGCATTAATTAAAAAAGATATTTTATACAAGTATTAATTAAAAGATTTTAAAAATAGACATTGTTTTCAAAATTATCAAAAAAAAAACAAGCTTATATTTAAATTTCAAAATCAGAATTACAAATAATATTTATCAGACCTTTTTAAAATATTAATTTCATAATACAATTTTTATTTTAAATCAGAGTTATTATTTAACCCTTTAATTATATATATATATATATTCACATACACTATATTAGTGTGTGTGATGTAACCCAACTGGTTATAATATATATATATATATATATATATATATATATATATATATATATATATATATATATATATATATATATATATATATATATATATATATATATATATATATTGTGCCATTACAATTTAGTCACTAGCTAAATTTATAGTAATGTGCATGTGAGAAAGTGTAAAACAAAATCATCATCACATTTTTATATAATCATAAATGAAGCTGTAGGGCATCCAAGTTTAAACCCTACAAGGTCCAGTTCTAAAAGCTTTAAACAGAGAGAGAGTGGGACAACAATTATATGCTTTACTTGTTTGTGTGTTAATAAATCTCAAAAAGAGCAGCACACACATTTAATATTTAAATTTTCTGTTAAAAAGCAAAGTTATAATGCATACGTATAGGCAATGTATGTGTAAACTATTTAATTGTTTTATATTTCAAATATTCAACATTTTAACTTTCTTTAAAACTAACCTATGCTTGATCAATTCTAATATCTTATTCTATACTTCTATTTTCTTTTCTATAATTGTAATTGGGATTTAAAAGTTACAAATTTAATTAAATAATAGGGTTATAATTACTAAGCTAGCAATTATATTATTTAATGTTAGTTTATGAATGATTTGAAATAATGAAGGATGTGTGTACATTACATACAGAAATTTACATTTATTAAATATTGAAAGAAAAGGAAGGATTAAATCTGTCAAATTATTTTTTTTGTATAATTTTATGTTAAAAGAGGAAATCTGTTTAATCAGATATCTATCTTTGTAGCAATTTTTGTTTTTGTAAATTATTGTTTGTCACTTTGGGAGCTTAATTTGGGTGGGAACTCTAATTTTGAAATTGTCTTATCTTAAGATCTAAAGAAGGAAGCTCAAAAATTTGAAATGTTACCTAGATGTAAAAAAAAGAAAGGAAATAAGGATTAAGTCTATTTTTTTTTAAAACAAAAGTGTCTGGAAAAAGGATTAAACTTTTCAGTTGAAAAATAATTTAGTTGAAAATAAATTAGAGATCTAATTAAAACGAATTTGTCCAAAAATAGCAAGTGACGCTATCTCTGATTGGTTAAGTTAGCTAAAAATTGGATATAAAAAGCTGTCTGGAATTATTATTATTATTGTGATTATGATTCAGATTATTAGACTATTAAATTGAATGTTGAAAATATAAGAAATGGCTGGCTAGAAAAATTATATGTATGTCCCATCTTTTTCGGACCATCTGGGGAAGCTGCACATCATATAGGAAAGAAAAGATGTTTTGTCTAAAATAATATTCTACACCTTTCAACTGACCAGAGAAATAAGATGTTTTTAATAGAAGGAAGAAAGCATTCACCTGCATTCAAAGAAGATGAATTAATCTACTGATAAATATTAATCATCAAGTCCAATTAATTGTTCCAACAACTGATTTTAAACTCAAGAAAATTTATAAATGTGAAAACAACTGCTGTATTTCATCCACTAAAAGAATCATGCTTGACAGGAAGAGAAGAAAAATTAATATAATGATTTCCAAATTGTCCACTAAAGCAAATAACCTCAATAGAGTCATCATCATCAAATAGTTATACACCTCAAGAAAGAGATTGTTCCCACGTAAAACGGAAATGGTAGCTGCAGAAATATAGACATTATACAAGACAAGTTTGAACCCTTGGAAATTCACCACAAACAAAAGATCGGTAATATGACTTTTTATATCTATTTTCTTTATGATATCAGAGTCTTAATAAACATTTTAGCAATAAAGTGGTATATTTTATTTAAAGAACTTTTAAAGACTATTCAGATCGATTAAAAACAAGAATGTCTTACTAATAATAACTTTGAGCTTCATAAATTATCTTGAATGTATCAAAATTATATGTTTATTAATTTTACAGTTATGAAATATGAATATGTAATATAATTTTTTTATGGTATTATGATTTTAGTTTTAACTAATATATTATTATTATTTTGGTTTTAAATAATATTTTGTTATTATGGGATAAAACACGCACATACATAATAATATTTTTATATGTGTATAATTGCGAGTGAATGTGAAGTAACAAGTAGTATTAGAATATTAGATTATTTTGTTTCAAGTTAAGTATAGCATTTCAGAGGTAGAAGAGAGGGGGAGAAAATAATTTAAAACTTGTTTCTAAAACTTGCTCTTTCAATTCTATTAACATTTTTTTTTAACATTCTACTTACATGTTAGATTTATAAAGTATGTGTGCTAATGAGCAGATAATATTTTTTTTCTTGAAATACTTTTCTCATGGAGTGAAAATCATGGTCAATGTGACATCCCACTTAATACAATATACATTTGAAGGGAAAGGGGGAAGAACTTGAAATTAATCTGAGGATTGTTATATAATCAATTATTATCATTATTATTATTCATGTCAATTTTCATGTTTATCTAGAAATTTTTATGTATATGTTAGAAATGCAGTAATAAATATTAGTTTGTTTTATTAAATGAGGCGTATATATTTCATTAAGTGTAGTCTTTGTTAAGTGTGATTATTCATCATCATCAGTGGTTGAATATTAGTTATTTAAGATATAAGTAAATATGCTAAAATTAAGCAATAATTATGAATTTCTTTATAAAAATTAGTTTTATGTTTAGGCTTAGTCCTAGAGCTGTAGTTGAAACCCTTGTCATTATCATTATTATTATCATCATCATCATCGTCATCAACGTTTTAATTAATGAGCTGTTTAACTGTTTAAAGGCCATAAATAAATATTGATTTTATAATATTTAGTGATTTCTTAGTATTATTATAACCACATCCCATCATCTATTTCATGCAAGGATGAGTGAATTGCCATCCTAAATTAGTTATATATAATCTGAGCTAGTAAACTTATAAAAATATTGAAACACATTTGTTATGTTAAGATCTAAGAAATGATTTATGTCTAATATACTCCACTTTGGTTTAAAGATGTTTTACTTTTACCTAAATATTAGTGCGTATAGTGATATGGCTCAAAAAGCAAAATCTCTCATTTTTATTAGAAATAAAGTACCAAAAGAGGGGATTCAAACCCGGTACATGTGAAAGGTTATTAGATATAACCGTGTCTAGATTCAGATAATCTAGTGGCGCCCTGCTAGACCATATTCACTTAGTATTTGTTTAAACATGCACTTAACATCAAACCAAGAAATGAAAGTGGATAAGATCTACTGTCTGTATACCTGAGTTATATTTTATTGAATTACTAGTGTACTCACTTCACGTGATTTCATATACCTGAGTTATAATACTTGTTATTAATAATTTGTTTATAATTCTTGATATTTGGATCTTGAGAAATCTAATGATAGAAATATGTTTCATTTAGTCCAATGACCCTTAATAGGATTGATAACTCAATCTGATCTTGGGTTTAATAGTCACTACTCATGTTAAATAATTCTTTTCTTTTGATATGAAAATCTACAATGCATTTTTCGTTTATTAAGCTAGATATTTATATTGGAAGCTTTTTTGAAATAAAATAAAATAAATATTTATATTTGAATCATTTCTTGATTAAATAATATACTTGATCCAGTTGATCCTCTTCATTAAGTTAAGCTGAATATAATAGTATACTGAATATTTTGGATTCCTAATTTTTTAACAATATTTTTGAATTTATGATTATTTAATATATATTACAGACAACTCAGATATGGTAATAGCTATTTGAGCGACCTTTACTTAATTCTTCTGAACCTTTACTTATAGTTATTTGAGTAACTTAAATATATATATATATATATATATATATATATATATGAATAAAATATATATATATTTGAGTAACTTATATATATATATATATATATATATATATATATATATATGAATAAAATATTTCTACCACTAAGGAAAAAAATCAATACAAGTGCTTTTAACTACAGAGGTATAATATTTAAATCATGAAGAAAATGTGATTACAGTACATAAATTCATGTGTGAACTGTGATATTTAGTGAGAGGAAAAGTAGATACTATATTAACATATTTACATTTAGTTTTGGTTAGTGTATTAGTAATTCCACCATTAATAACAAATGCTCAGAAAAAAATCAGTACATATGCTTTTAGCTGCAGGAGTATATTCTATATAATTCTATATATACTTCTTCCTTCTTCTTCAGTAATTTTTTTTATCCATATTCAACAATATATCTTATTAAATAATCACAGTCTTCTTATATCTTTAAGCAAATAATTTTTCTTAATATATTAACAGTTTCAACTGTTCCTGAAGAAAACAGCCAGGAACAGTCGAAACTGTTATTATATCAACAAAAATTATTTGCTTAAAGGTGTAAGAAGACTGTGATTATTTAATAAGATATATTGTTGCAGATGTATAGTATTTAAATTGTAAAAAAATGTGATTACACTACATAAATTCATGTCCAAAATGTGATATTTAGTGCTAGAGAAAAATAGATGCTATAGTATTATATTTACATTTAGTTTTATTTAGCCTATAATTGAAGTTGAAATGGCAGCCTTTTTAGGCTGGCTACATTTCTTACATTTAATATTAAAATCTTTTGTTTAATTTACTGTAAATCTTTAATGGTGATATTAGCAATTAAACCAATGCACATCCGCTTTAAAGATAAATTTTAAATGAATACTCTCACTTTTCCAAACACCAGATATAGTTTTTTTTAGAAAAAATGAATGAATCCATCCATCCTTTTAACCCAAACATTTATGTATGGGCAAATCTTAAGCGTATGGAAATGAGAGTGTGAAGATGTTAAACAATCACTTTAAATTACATTTATTATGCTTTAAAAAATTTGTTAAAGCAACCAATTAAAAAAACATGGTATATTTAGGCCAGTCACATCTGGTATAGATACATATAATCATTCTCATATTTTTTTAGATAGGCAAGCCATTGCCATCCCAGATATGCATCCAATAAGTCGTAAATAGGAATTTAATGTACTTAAAAAAATAAAGCAAAAATGGAAACATTTTTAAAGTATCATCATTCTCCATTACCCTATGGTTATCAAGCCTGAAGATTAATACCTTTTCTTCTTATGAGGAAGTAGAGAGGTTTTTGCCTTGCAATGCACTATTTATTGATGGATTTTATCTTTTCTTTGCTTTCTATGCGAATTAATGATGAAGGATGCAGACTTGATTAAATAGTGGATATGGATAATAACTACGTTAAAGAAGTCTTAGAGAATCAGAAAACATAGTTATTAGTGGTCTATTTCATAACATAATTAAAGATATGTTATATTTTTCTTAGTTTGAAATAAAATAATAGTTGAAAACAAAAACGATGTGAAAAACTCTTTGTGAAATATTAAAAGCTAGAAATCTATACATATAAACAACAAAAAAATATTTTATATCTTATTCATTCTTATATTTTATTATATTTTTTCTAATATTTTCTCCACTTTCTTTTTTTAAATAAAAACATTTTTCATACATAATGAAGCATTTACCGCGCTTCCTTTAAATCAAATGGAAAATTATTACATTATTCACAGGCTAAAAACATCTTCTTTGCTTGATTTCCTCAGCTATTACATATTTTCACTGAAAGATACAAAGAAAAAAAATACTGCGCAAAATTTACTTGCGGGAGGTGGTGGTGGGGGGTGTCAATGTAAATTGTCTAAAACATTTAAAAAGTAATGTTTAAAAAAAATACAGTATAGATCTCTACCATTTAAATATTTATCGCTTATTAAATATGAAATGAGAAACCAATACCAATAAGAAGCCATAAATAATTTTTTAATTTCAAATTAGTATTATAACGTATGTATGTAAATATAATGCGCAGTGATATCCAAAATAGATTATTCATGATTGCCTAAAATTAATTAAATATAATTACAAATATGAAATAAATTTGAAATTCTTTATTGATTATCTAATCTTAAATTTAAGAGGCATTATTTTTTAAAAAAAGGCAGAACATAAGTACTTCTTAGGACAAATTCTTTATTCATGATTCAAACTGACACTGGTGTAGGTAATAGTAATTTAAAATCTATTATTTAAAATGAAAACTACTAATGGCGACGACAAAAAAAAAAAACGACCAAATGGTTTATTGTTCTGAGTTAATTTCTAGCACTGAAATTAACACTTGTAGTCGCAGTTGTTGAACTTTGGCTCTACTGTCCACTACTATAGTAATTTAGTAAAACATAAAAGGAAATCTTATGGCGATGATTTTAGTATTATTTCTTGGATGTATTACTCTATTGCCTCATTACTGTACCCACTCTTGGACAAACATTTAACAGATATTCATTGAAATAAATCTCTAACAACTTACTTCCCATTATATATTTGAATATTATATTCTAAACAAATAACTCTTAATGAGAAACAGATTTAGCAATATCTGGTGCTTATTTGTCAGTTTACAGAGTCTGTGCAGGTGTGTGTAAGCCTGCATAGTGTATTAAATTACATATTAAAATATAGTATGTCAAGGTCTGCCCATCCCTTGCACATGTATGTAAATGGATAATTCTCCAGTACATAAGGGGTCAGACTGACTAACATCAATATGGGTTGGATGCCAACCTTGGCACTAATGTGGGCTTTGAATGTTCCATTATCAGATTTTTAATGAAATGGATAGCTAAAGAGGTGCATTGGTGTAGTTTGAAGCCTGTCCATTAAAGTATGAAGATTGACTATCTTAATATAAAGCTGAGCACTGATTGTATATATGTGTGAAGATAGTAATCTGGACCAACTGGTGAGTGCTGTTTTAGCATGAAATACTTACATTGGTGATTATTTATCTTTTCAACATGTGTGTGATCAGGTGGGTCAACAATATGAGTTGGCATGGAGAGTTAAGGGTCGTGTGAAAGTCTGATTTTGAATCCCTTATATATTAGAGTCTGTTTAAGTTTTTTTTCTCTTTCGATTTCAGTTTCCACTTTTGACAGTTGAATCTTTGCTTTAAAATGATTTAAATGCTTCTATGATAAGTACTACTGCATAATACAATTGAAAATACTTTCTACAAAAACATTCATAAGGCAGATTTAAAGAATAACTTTATCTTTTAAAGGTTATAGAAAATTATTTTTTTATTTTCCAAAAAATAAGATTTAAATCACTTTAATCTACAATAATAGTAAAATATATTTAACAAATGATACATAAAAATAATTTTTGTTTTGTTTGATAAGTAATAATATATTTCAGATTTGCCTAATATTTGTTTAATTTATCAATCCAAATCTGTTACATTTTGAACAATAAACCAGTCTATTATTTTTAATATATTTAAAACTTTCATCAGTCATTATTCATCTTATTTCTACTTCATCAACACTATCCACCAACAATTCAGATCAACCTAACATGCTTGTTAAAAAAGTGACTCAAGGCTACATTTTTTTTTCTCAAAAATTTGAGCATCTTGATGACAATTCTAACTTTAACTGATCAACAGTTTGATATTTTTGTTTCACCTGGTGAGAGTTTTTGAAAATGCTCAACTTTCATTACTGTGTAATTTTTATTTTATTTTATACTAAAACACATGTTCTAAAAAAATCACATTAGACATTTTTAAATATTTAAAAACTGACTTATAAATCAAACAATGTACTATACACTATATCAACCAAGCTAGTGTAAACACTTTTTCATAAAACTAAAAAAAAATAAAATAAAAAACATGTGAATGAAGGAAGGCAGATTTAGCATAGATCTATAGAGTTCTGCTTTAAAATCTGATATTTTCTTTATTATAATTACAATATTGGTCAGATTTTAACACCATATTGATTCTAACAAATAATGACATAATAGCTACTGTCATTTTTTTCCATTTTATTACAGTCAAGTTTATTTACTTTTATTTCTAAAAATAAAAGATAAATAAATAAATTGAAAGTTTGCATGTGCTTTTCTTTTTGTTCTAAATAATAAGCAACAAAAAACTGTATTTTGCTTATACCAAAATCTTTGTAAGAAAACATGATCAGAAGAAAGTAAATACTCAGAAGGTGTTTTCTTCTGGGTTAAACAATATGATATTCCTTAGATCTAAGCAGATTGTCAATAATATAATGAACCTTCATTTTTTTTTCATATAAAACTGCAATTAGTGAATTATGGGTAAAATTATATTACAAAAAAACTGCAGGTTATTATCATCTATGAATATATTAGTACAGTATTTTAAAATCATAGAACAATGAAGTTCTTTTGAAATAAACTAGAAATGTTTTTTTAATGATAGGTAAAGCAAAAAAAAATAATGTTATAAAGTAAAAAGTTAAAAAACAAAAAAATAAAAAAATTCTAAATTATTTTTAAACAAATGCTAGATCTACAGTGGATGGATATGGAAATGACATTCAGGTGATCATGAATAATTAAATAAAGTTTCCAAAAAAAACGGTTGTGCTGCTTTATAGGATTAAAAATTGACAGATCAGACAATATAGACTCTGTCGATTACTGAAATTTTTGTCTCCTGTTTTACTTTAATTTAATCCTTTAATTATGGAGAAAATTATATTGATGTGATGTGATGTGATGTATTGTGGCTTCTCCTTAAACGAAGTCAAGAATATCTCAGCAATTATGCCCAGATAAAAAAAAACTGCAAAAAAAATGCAGGTCAATGTCATCTATGATAATATTAATATAATGTTTTAAACAATAGAACACTTAAGTTCTTTTGAAATAAACTAAAACGTTTTTTTTTTAATGACAGGTAAAGCAAAAAGATTAATATTATAAAGAAAAAAAGTTAACCAACAAAAAAAAGCAAAAAAATAATTATCTAAATTATTTTTAAACAGGTGCTAAATTCACAAAATCTCTTGCTATCTGTTATATAGCTTTTACTAATGGAATAGTGAGATTTTGACTTATGCGACCATATTATCTTTTAATTAGAAAGAATAGGTTTGACAAAGTACGAACTCTTAAACTTGAACATGTATGAGCAGAACAAATAATAATAATAAGTCACTTTTATGACCTGAGTAAGAACTGTGGTGATTTTGTGTAGACTTAATGTAATAATCGATCTAAATAAGATTGAATTAAACAACTAATTATATTTTACAATTATTCATTTATCAACATAGCTTTTTTCTCTTATTGAGATTGTTTCAAGATATAAAGTTTATAAAGTTTTATAAAACTTTAAGGTCTCAAATAAGAGATGAAAATGGGGTTGATAATTAACTAAGTGTAAATATAAGTAGTTGTTTGTTTCAACATTATTTAGTTTGATTGTTATATTAAGCATAAATATATAGCAAAACATTGTGGACAAATAATTTTATACTGAATATTTGACTATTGCATATATTTTATTTTGTGGAGATTTTAACATTTTGGGTGTTACCATGGTGCTATAATTATTATATCCACATTTTATAAATTCATCTATAACATTATGCCACAGGTGTTAGTTTTTTTTTATTTAAGCAGTTTTACTTTAAATGTATGGGTTGAAAATAAAATCTGAAGATGTCAGTATTTTACAGACCATTTAGGTGATGAAAAAAGCCATGTGTATGGATTCAACAGCCTATTTGAATTATAATGCCATGAGACAAATAACTTTGATGTCAATACAAATGAAAATTTCTTATTGTTTGAATGTTGTCTCTCATGGTTAAATACCAGAAAAAATGTAATTATCAGATATTTGTTTTGAAGTTAAAGATTATTTACACAATATTTCTATAAAATAATTCTTTTAAGCCAAAAAATTGCATCACAAAAATATTTTTTTGAAAACATTTATTTTTAAAAATATAACTCTTATAAAGTTCATTATAACATAGCAGAAGTAGTTTTTACTGTCCAATTATAAAATCACCTTTGTCAATTTTTTAAAAAATTTAATAACATTAAATAATATTAGTTTTAATATATTTTTCTTTTTTTATTGATAACTAACCCTAAATTTACTTTAGTCTTAATAACATAGAATTAAAATATCTAATATTTTAACATTTTGAATAAAAAATGTGTGCAATGACTGTCTAATATTTTGTCTTTGATTAGAAAAAATTATTCAATGATGCCAAGTTCCATTGTTGTAGATAAAAACTCCATTTAAATATTATTTTGTATTTTTAAAACAACAAATATTAACTTTTAAAATGTATATCACTTGAAAGCTACATTTGTAATAAATAATGTTAAGATTATCAATATATTATATATAAAAGAGCTTTAATTGTAAAAATAAAATGTTCAAATATGGAGGAACTAATGTAAGAGTGGATAGCTCACCTACAAAATAGACAAGGGGTGTTTTTAGCTAAACAGGTTAAAAGAATTGAGGCAGAAGTTTTATCAGCAAGTGAACACAGTTTGAACAGATTTATTTAAATATTCTATTCTTTTATTCCAAAAGTACTCAAATGCTTGTAAAGAGTTATTTAAAAAAAGAGTTGTTTTTTTTTTAAAATGTAATAAGTTTGTCTTTTTGGCTGATTGCTCATTAAAAAAAAATAATAACAGTAACAAAGCAAAAACTAGTAGTATTGATTTTAATGCAAATTTATACAATGTGCATACATATATGGGATATGTCTGTTTCCATGGTTTAAGATTAATTTAATTATTATTAATGAAAGCATATTGAGAGAAAATATGTTTTATTGATTATATATATATATATATATATATATATATTGTAATATATATATATATATATATATATATTGTAATGTTAAATATTCATGGTAAATGGGTTTGAACCAGGAACTAAAGTTATACAAATGACAAGTTTTATATGTACTCTAAATCTAGATTCAAATAAATATTTATATTAGATGAAAGTTGAATGGTTAATAAAATGTAAAAAAATGATTAAATTTAATAATATTAACTAAATGATGATGATGACTCATAAGAACAAATCCTCTTAAAAATATTTGGATTTTTAGTTTCAATAAAATAAAAAAATAAACTCTCAGGTGCAAATATTCTAGCTAGAAAGTATACTTTTGAAAAAGTTGTTAATGTCTGATCATCATCATTTACAAAGTATTAACATCATTCCTGCATGTCAGCAAGTGGATTGCATGATTTCTCAGGTTTGTGATTAGTATTAGCATATTGAATATTAATCATCTTGTACCATGTTAACATTCTGACAGATTTCTTTGTTCTCATTTACTTTAAACTTTCAACTTTCACTTTAATATTAAACCATTCTTATTTATCAAGATATAATAAATTTGACCTGATTTGTTGGATATTTTTGTCTAGAAATGAAATAATTTTTTTAAAAATCACATTTGATTTTCCAAATTATGTTAAAAATTAGATTTTAATCAAAAGAAAATGCTGTTCATCCTCAAATTTCATGGGAGCAGATTCAATTTGCAAAATGAATGAAATTTTTTTTTGTTTGATGTTCATTTTAAAAATCTGAATGAATTGTTTTTAATATTTAGTAAATCTATCACTTTATGCTTTAATTTTTTTTTGTGATTTCCAAGAATTATGACCTAATTACTATACAAAAAGTGATCATTAACTTTCCAAAAATTCAAATTTTTAGATCATCATAATATTTTTTTGAAGTAATCTCACAATGTTTGTGATTGCCAAACACATAATAGGCACCCATCACTATATTCTTTGAAGACTCATTTATTCAATTATCCTGACATCCTTGGAACTTTTTTGAAATTAAAATATTAGAATATATATATATATATATATATATATATATATATATATATATATAATGAAATATTTTTATATTTAAAATTCATATTTATAAATATATATATATATATATATATATATATGAATTTTAAAGCTGTAAAAAAAATAAAGCTTTGCAAAATTTGTCAGTAGATGGTCAAAAATGCAAATACAATTTTTTGACTTCTGGTCTGAGAATGTTTTATACTAAAAATGCAATGGTTAATGTCATAATGTTTGAATTGAATTAGATAAGCAAACACAAACTAAATGGATTATTAATAATAAATTAACAATTTATTATCAATGAATATATATAATATGTATATATATATATTCATTGATAATTAATAATTATTATATATATATATATATATATATATATATAATAATTCAAACAAATATATTTAACACAGTATTCAAAATTAAATAATATATTCTTTACCAGAAGTACTTTCAATTGTTTCACTGACAATCTTTTTCAACTGTTAATACAAACGTCAAAAAATAAAAACTTGCATTACCCATCATTCAATCTATTCAAATTTCCCACAATTCTGTTATCTTTATATTTGCCGATTGTTTATTCATCAAACCACCTCTATTCCTAGATATCATCATTGCCTCTTTAATTTTACGTTTTTCACTACACCTTTCAATTTGAATAATTTTTATATCTCTATTATTAAATTTAAAACCATAATTACATGTTTTATTATGATCAAATATAATTGATGGAGTATTCATATTTACTGAAGATATATTTTCTTTCTGTACACGTTTATATAATGTCTTATGATCATTATATCGTTTTTGTAATGTACATTTGGATTCCCCTATATATTTTATTCCACAACCACATTCCAAAATATCTATAACAGAACTTAATTCAAACTTAGAAATCTTGGCTTTGGAGTTATTTATCATATCATTTATATTATTTGAAGAGAAAAAAGAAATTCTACACAAACCACTAAAAAGTTTATAAATTAATTTAGCTTGTTGATTAGATATAAAAGGAATAGAAATCCATTTATCACTTTTTAATTTACTTAATATTTTCTTATTATTACTCTTATTTTGATTATATTTTGTAATTGTATTATAAATAATATTCCTTCCATAACCAATATTCAACATATCAGTAATATAAACATTAATATTTTCAATTTTATCACTAATAAATTTGCATAAATAATCATTTCTAAATAAAAATGACTTCAAACCAGCTAATTTATGACTCATATGAACTTTAGAATTATATGGAATATAACCCCTAATTTCAACAGGCTTTAAAATCATATTATAATCAAACACATTATTATTTCTTTTAATAAATATATCTAAAAACTTTATAGAATCTTCTTTCTCCTCATTTAACACCCATTTTACATTATTAATCATATTTAACTCATTAAACAAATTAACTATTATTTCATTATGTGCACATATAAATACATCATCAACATATCTACAATATACTTTAATTCCTTTATATTTTATCTGAGACAATATCTTAACCTCATAATTAGAAATAAAAAAATTACAAAGCTGTGATACCACCGGAAGACCATTGGCCAACCAAAATTCATTTTATAAAAGCAATCATTAAACCTAACATATATATTATCATTCACAAATCTTAATATTTTAACAATAAAATTTCTAATATTATTATCTATAGATTTTAAAAACAAAGCTCTTTCAATAATCTCTATTGATTCAATACGATTAATTGAACCATACATTTCAGATATGTCAAGTGTACACATAACATCATTATTATCAATTTTTATATTTTTAATCCTATTAATAAAATCAAATGATGATGAAATCGTATAATCTCCAAATCCAAGCACCTCTTGCATTATTTTTTCAATATATCTACAAGCATTATAATAAAAAACACCACCAAAATCAACAATTACTCTTAATGGATAACAATTTTTATGCAATTTTATATTTGCAAAGATTCTTGGAAACACTGCAGACGACGGATATAAACTGTAATATGTCTTTGCATCAATAACTTTTTTCTTTTTAGCAGTCATTAAAATGTCATTGATAAATTCCATTCTATATGTATCAATATTATTTAATTCACTTTTTTCAAAAAAAGTGAATTAAATAATATTGATACATATAGAATGAAATTTATCAATGACATTTTAATGACTGCTAAAAAGAAAAAAGTTATTGATGCAAAGACATATTACAGTTTATATCCGTCGTCTGCAGTGTTTCCAAGAATCTTTGCAAATATAAAATTGCATAAAAATTGTTATCCATTAAGAGTAATTGTTGATTTTGGTGGTGTTTTTTATTATAATGCTTGTAGATATATTGAAAAAATAATGCAAGAGGTGCTTGGATTTGGAGATTATACGATTTCATCATCATTTGATTTTATTAATAGGATTAAAAATATAAAAATTGATAATAATGATGTTATGTGTACACTTGACATATCTGAAATGTATGGTTCAATTAATCGTATTGAATCAATAGAGATTATTGAAAGAGCTTTGTTTTTAAAATCTATAGATAATAATATTAGAAATTTTATTGTTAAAATATTAAGATTTGTGAATGATAATATATATGTTAGGTTTAATGATTGCTTTTATAAAATGAATTTTGGTTGGCCAATGGGTCTTCCGGTGGTATCACAGCTTTGTAATTTTTTTATTTCTAATTATGAGGTTAAGATATTGTCTCAGATAAAATATAAAGGAATTAAAGTATATTGTAGATATGTTGATGATGTATTTATATGTGCACATAATGAAATAATAGTTAATTTGTTTAATGAGTTAAATATGATTAATAATGTAAAATGGGTGTTAAATGAGGAGAAAGAAGATTCTATAAAGTTTTTAGATATATTTATTAAAAGAAATAATAATGTGTTTGATTATAATATGATTTTAAAGCCTGTTGAAATTAGGGGTTATATTCCATATAATTCTAAAGTTCATATGAGTCATAAATTAGCTGGTTTGAAGTCATTTTTATTTAGAAATGATTATTTATGCAAATTTATTAGTGATAAAATTGAAAATATTAATGTTTATATTACTGATATGTTGAATATTGGTTATGGAAGGAATATTATTTATAATACAATTACAAAATATAATCAAAATAAGAGTAATAATAAGAAAATATTAAGTAAATTAAAAAGTGATAAATGGATTTCTATTCCTTTTATATCTAATCAACAAGCTAAATTAATTTATAAACTTTTTAGTGGTTTGTGTAGAATTTCTTTTTCTCTTCAAATAATATAAATGATATGATAAATAACTCCAAAGCCAAGATTTCTAAGTTTGAATTAAGTTCTGTTATATATATTTTGGAATGTGGTTGTGGAATAAAATATATAGGGGAATCCAAATGTACATTACAAAAACGATATAATGATCATAAGACATTATATAAACGTGTACAGAAAGAAAATATATCTTCAGTAAATATGAATACTCCATCAATTATATTTGATCATAATAAAACATGTAATTATGGTTTTAAATTTAATAATAGAGATATAAAAATTATTCAAATTGAAAGGTGTAGTGAAAAACGTAAAATTAAAGAGGCAATGATGATATCTAGGAATAGAGGTGGTTTGATGAATAAACAATCGGCAAATATAAAGACAACAGAATTGTGGGAAATTTGAATAGATTGAATGATGGGTAATGCAAGTTTTTATTTTTTGTACGTTTGTATTAACAGTTGAAAAAGATTGTCAGTGAAACAATTGAAAGTACTTCTGGTAAAGAATATATTATTTAATTTTGAATACTGTGTTAAATATATTTGTTTGAATTATTATTATATAATTTAAAAATACAGACATTTAATGGTTGTAGTTATTTATATATATATATATATATAATATTATTATCAATATATATATAGATATATATATATATATATATATATATATATATATATATATAACTGTTGCAAATATATTCACAACTCTTAATACATATACAAAATAGTAAATATAATAATAATAAAAGTCATTTTTAATTTAAGTTTAAGTTTAAGGCCTTATATTACCAAAAATGATAAGATATTACTGTGAAATATTTAAGCACCTCCAAACCATGGATTTATGTAGATATCTTTTTTAAAATATATTTACAGTTGTCTTCTTAATTCTTTCACAGATAATAGTTTTTCTTTTTAGGCACTGGTAGTGTTAGAGAGGAAAGACAGCAACATTGGTAATGTTACATTGGGTATATTATCCATAGTTCTTGGGTAGTTTTTTATAGAAATGTCTATTTCTTTTTTATGGCAGTATTAAGGCAGGCACTGGCCCATTTGACAAATTTCAGTGTTAGCTTCAGAATCCAAATGCATTTTCTGGGTGTTTGGGTTCATGGGAGTTTTAGTCATCTAGCTCCACATGGTAGACATTTTTCTGCTAGATAAAATTATCATGCTTTCTTTTATAAATGAAGTGTTGAAAAATACTTTAAAAGCAGTCACAAAATAAGTCTATATCAGTTTCAGTAGATTATTGCAGGACTGCATTTGAGATGAGTCTTGAATAAAATAAGATAGACTAGACTGCCTGCACTAAATGGGAAAGGAATAGTTGCTTCATTCACACCTTTTAAACCCTATTTGATGTTGTTCAACATGTTTTCCAAATAGTGGATTCATCACCAGCTAGTTAAACGATTTGGCACATCTTTCCTTACAATGTGTTCTTTTAAAAAAACAATTCCTTTATTCTCTCCACAATATATTGTGAAAACAATTTTATAGATATCATCATGATTTGATACTTAAATAAATGAAATAATTTTTATTTTATTTTATTTATATCCGTTAACAATTTAGGAATAAAGAAAAATCATTGCCAACATTTAAATTTTAAGTCATAACTTTTAAAATATTACCAATTCCAAACTTTTAATAGCACTTTAGAATTCCCATGAAATTTTACTATAAAGTTACATTAGAAAGATTTGAACCCAGACTTTCAAGCTGCCTTTAGTCATCCACTCCATCATATACAACCAATACGCATGACCACATATATGCAAAAAATATAAATAATCTCCAATATATAGCTGAATCAGCACTCATCAGTTGTTCCACATCATTTATCACACATGTATACAATTAGTGTTCAGTTTATAATAAGATAATCTTCAAACTTTAGTCTTCAATCTTCTCTACTCTTCAATTCTTTAGCCATCTTTATCAATAAAAATATGTAGGTGAAAATCTCAAAGCCCTTACTAATGCCAATATTATTGTCATACCCATGTTGACATTAAGTCCTTTCTGTGTTACAAATGGGGATACAGAGCTGATCCAATCTACACAATGTGTAATAAAAATGAAGATACAATGAGCCATATCCTAAGTCAATGCGAAATATGGAGTAATCTATGTTATTGTGCACTTAAAAGAATCAGGGAAGTAGACATAATATATACAAATATCTTAAAGGCAATAAAGAGTGGCCTTTCTGGTAAAAGTATACTGGCCACTTTTATAAATTTCACTATATGGATAGTGTAAAATAAGATTGTTTTTGACAATGGATTGAACAATAGGCCAGAAGAGCTTTTTCTCATGTTACTTGGTGAGGTCAAAGACTATGATTGGAAAATATGCCAACACTGGTTAGCCAGTCAGATATAAAACCAACTGAACATCAATAGTTCAAAGACCCATACGTGCTTATTAGACTGTTATAGCAAGATTGACTAACTGGATATAAGGACTCTAATGCAGAGTCTAAAGGTTGTTACACTAATGTAAACCATGGTAAGTACAAATTGGGACATCAAATCAAAATTTCATACATTCTCTAGTAAATTGTCACAAGCTAATTTAAGCAATATATAATAATATTAATAAGCAGATGGTAGAAAGGGGACTATAGCAAAACCCTGCTTTGATGTGTGGAAAAATTTTACCTGAAACCACCTATATAGCCAACATATTTCTGGTCTTTTTCCTTTTGTTGTTGTTTATTATTAAAACATTGTATTGAGTGGTCAGTTTGTTGACACAAATAATGCTTAAGTAACTTAATTCAATGTAATCCTTTATAGATGTGTCAGGCAGATGGTCTTTCCGTTTTTTACCATTTGTTTTTTTTCTTACTTATTGTTTTCATTGTAGAGCCACTGTCCATTTGTGAGCATGTAACCTATAATAAGAAAGATGTAAAATGATATCCATATGTATCTTCTTAAGTGTTGTGAATAAAGTTGTTATTTAAATATAAAATGAAAAAACTAATAAGGTATCATTAATATACTATCAAACTATTAACATACTAACACATTCCCTTAATTTTATCTCTATATAGAGGTCTTTTTAGTTTTAAATACAGCAATATACATTTTAAAATCCAATTATTATTGCTCATGATCCACTTTTACTCTCCACTCACTTTTGATGTTATGTAAAGTTTTCACCAAAATGAGAGCTTCAGACAAATATTGTTTTCTTAGTCATATGTTGCATTCTTCTAAGATAATGTTATGAGATAGGAATTTGAAGATAATTTTTAATTAGCAAATACTATTGTGAATTAATTAATTTGATAAAAAACTATTTTAACTGGATTAGTTCCTGCACTCTTTTCTTTACTCTCTCATATCTATCTATAACACTATTCTACCAATAATAACTTTTAATTAACAGAAGAAACTAGAATAATAATGTCTTCACCATACAGAGAATACAATACAAAGGAATTAACAATGTCAATCATTGGTATATTATTTGTTTTCAGATTTGTACATTTTGTCACTTCAGAAAAAAATTGTATATTTTCTATAATTTATTTCCATATTTATAATTATTCTTGCAACATATTTGTGAAATATTTATCTTAAACCAAATGTATTTATGATTACAATAATATTTTGTTTAAAAAGAAAAGTCAAGTAAAACAATACGAATTGCTTTCATAAAAAAAAAAAAAAAAAACAACAATAGAATTTTTTTGTATTTTAATCATTACAAGTGCAATTTTAAATTTTGAAATATAATTTTTTATAATGTTTTAAAAATTATGCACTCAAATTTTAAAATCAAGTAAAAAATATTTATTCAATATTTTTTAAAAAAAACTGGAATTGCAACAAATACATCCAATAAAGAAATTGTTATATAAATTGTATTTAAATAAGATAATTTCACTAAAATAAAGGAAATGGTGAATTAGTAATATTTCTGAAGAAAAATGTTCAAGTTTTTATATACATATTTTAATTTAGTATTTTTTTCCTATATTTATAAAGTTGAAATATTATCATATAAAACGTTTTTCACTTCTAAACCTATATATGTAAAAAATAATATAAAGATTATCAAAATATGATATAGATTTGTAAAAATAAAATGTTGTAATTATAATTTAAAATGCCACTAAGGGATATCAAAAAAATGCTAGAAATAAAAAAACTTAATGTAGATAGAGAATAGAATAGAATTCTTAATAGTTTGTAAATTTATTTAAGAAAATCATGTGATGCAATATTTACACCCAAGTAAGATCACTTATGTGTATAGGTAAAATAATATATATTGTTAATAATTTGGCTAACCCTATTAATGTTAGCATGCATTATATAGCCAACTCTATTATATTTTTCGTAGAAATAATGAAAGAGAAATACAATATTTAGGAGTCTAGTAAATTTTCAGGCCATAAAAATATCACTAAACATCACATGATCACTATTTCTTATACTAGCACATTACTGTTATTAAAACAGGCAAAACTCTCCATACAGTAGTGCCACTCAATGCCAAACAAAATTACTGAGTAATCAATGGATTCCAGAAGGCTTGTGTATAAAATCCCTATCTAGTGCCTACTTAGCCAATATCACCAGACTAGTTTCTGGCTTGTGACCTTTGTCAGTGAGGAGCTTTGGATCTGAAAGCACTGCACCTAGATCTTAGGATGTAATACTACTCTCCAGCATCCATTGATTACTCAGTTTGGCACTGAATGGCACTATTATATGGAGAGTTTTGCCATAAAAATATATTATTTATCTTTAACATTTTTTCCTCTAGTGCAAAACAAATAGCTAATAATTTACTGATTAACAATTTAATGGATAACTGCATTTATTAAATTATAAGAAAGCAAAAGCTTAATTTTGTTTGACAGAGATGTGAATCTCAGATTATATTAATAATAGACGTTTTAATCACTATAATATATATATAAATTTTAAATTATTGACTTTTTTTTTTCAAAACCTTCTGATTTTTAGATATAGACATAATTGTCTTATTATTCCCAAGCATCAAAAAATTATTCTTTCTATTTGATGTGTTAAATTTACTTTTTAAATGATATATACTTTAAATAAATTTTAAAGATGACGTAAATCAAATAATTTTATGGATTATTAGAATTCCTTAACCTTCATACACTCTAAGCCTGTTATATAATGATCTCTTATTTCATAAACCAAAATGAAAATCTAAAAATAGAGAGTTTTAAACAGTGAGTCACTAATTTGAATTATTAATAGTAATTATCTATATATAAATAAAACAATAGTTTTGAGATATAATCCAAGACCACCTTGGAAGAACGCTTTGTTAAAATAACTGGAAGTAGAATGATTTGCATTTTTTGATATCTTTAATAATTATTTATAGAATATAAGATGAGCATTTAACAATATTATTCCTTTAACAGTTTTTTCTCGAAACCCACTGTAGAGATTTCATTCTTTTTTCAGATTTTAATCACTATAGCCTAAGCAAATGTTTTGATTTTTTTATCAAATTAAATACTAATATTCTACCAATCTAAATGTATTGTAATCCCTTATATAAATAAATCTAAATTATTGGATGTGCTCATCAAAAATCTAAAACAATAGATCACATACTGACTCAGTTCCCTCTCTTATAGTCTTCTTGGAACAGGATGTGAGGTGTTTTGCCATCAGATGCTGGATTAGTTATATTATTACTTGCTAACCTTTCTTAGACTTTTTTCTGTTATTTACCGAAAATTTTGTTCTCTGGTGCATTTGATGTACATTTATATATGGCCAAACTCCATTAAAGTAACTAAACACAATTATTATTAAATTTAAAACAATAAGAAAATTTTCCATTTTCTCTTAAAAATAAAAACTCTTTTATTTGTCAATATATTCTCCTTGTAATCACTGAATATATATAAAAATTAATCTGTTTATATTTCTTCTGTCTTTTACTATATATAATGATAGAATAATTTCTGAAAGACAAGATATTTTTGTATTCAATATTTTTCTGGTTGAAAAATAAAATTAAAGAAAATTTTGTACCACACTATGTGTAAATGACCCATGTTGAGCTATTTAACATCTTTAAAAGAATTCCATTGATAAAATCAGGAATTTTTTTTATACAAATAGACTGAAAATGTTTAATAATGTTTAATTCATCCTTGTCAAGACATTAATGATCTCAATAAATGTTGTTTCTCTGTAATAATAAGACTGTATATAAATTAAAAGTTTTTTATGCAATATATTTTTAAGTAATTAACTATTCATAGTTGAAGAAAGATTACCAAAAGTTTCTGTATTATTTAAACTTTTAAAAATATTGCTGGAAGAAAAAGATAGAGATAAAAAAACGGGCCTCCAGAAGACTGAAATGAGATGAGTTTTCTCACATTTATTTAAATTGATAATTTTTTATTGAAGGATAACAAACTCCCTAATAGATCTTAAGTCATATTTTTTTTCAATCTAGCTAATATTTTAGTGTTATCAAAATCAAGGCTGTGTTCAATATTTAAAAATACAATGTAAATTCTGTGGCTATTAAACTTTTTACTGAAATCATGCTTATGCTTCCTCACTCTTATAATGATATTCCCATTTAAATGACCCACATAGATTCTAGAACATTGAAAATATGAAATTTTATAAATATCTTCATCTTCTAAAAACACTTTTCAATTCGATTTCTAAAAAAAAACATTAAATATGTTGTTATTCAAATAGAAAGTTTTAATGATGAAATTAAATTGATGCTACAGATCTTGTCAGTGATTATGTTAATGTAGGGCAAAGCAATTTTGTATTCAAATAAATATTTTTTAATTTTACTATTATTATTTTTCTTATTATTAATATTATATAAATTTTTGTTTAAACCCATTTGTGTTATAAATATTAAATTTCAGAATCTTTTTAATTATAGTCATTTTTTGGACAAGATGATTTTTATCAGACACAGATGTGCTTCTATAAAAGACTTTTAGCTCATCTAAGAGTAGGATGGTGGTGAAAATATGGGTAGATTTTTTAAAAAGCAGAATGTCACAATACTGTCAGACTCTCTGGCAATTAAAATATGTAGAAAAAATGTTTCTTATTACTTTTTATTTTCATGGTAAACATTTTATTAATATGTTATTCATGAAAAATAAATAAATAGGTGTTTTGAACCCAGACTTTAACATGACCCTCAACTATCCATGCTCTCTCATACTGCTGATACACTTGATCATGAACACATCAAAAAGATAAATAATTACCAACATACATATTTTGTGATAAACCAGCACTCATCAGTTGGTCTAGATTATTATATATATATATATATATATATATATATATATATATATATATATATATATATATATATATATATATATATATATATATATATATAAAGCTCAGCTTATATTAAGATAACCAATCTTTATACTTTAATGGACAGGCTTCAAACCACTCCACCCCACAATTCTTCAGCCATCCATTTCATTGAAAATCTGAAGAATGCCACTAAGGTGGGATTTCAGCATTCCATCATCAGATTTTGAATAAAATGGATGGCTGAAGAGTTGTGGGATGGAGTGTTTTGAAGCTTGTCCATTAAAGTATGAAGATTGGCTATCTTAATATAATCTGAATTTGATTGCATATATGTGTGGAAATGTTAATCGAGACCAACTGATGATTGCTGGTTTAGCACAAAACACTTATATGTGTGATTATTTATCTTTTTGACATATGTGTGGTATGAGATGGCATGGATTGTTGAAAGTTATGTGAAAGTCTGAGATCAAACACCCTATATATTACATATGTAAGTGCAGATAAAGAAAAAAGCCTGTACTGTAGAAAAAAATTATATTTGAAAAAAAAATGAAGAAATCTGAAGTGGCATTACCAGAATATTTTATAATAAATGTGTTATTTATGTAACTGGGCTCAATGGAAGATTTTTTTAGTAGCCATATCAATAATTGATTTTTTTTTTAATTCTTGACATCAGCAGTTGCAGAAGATATTCACAGAGTCCATAGAAATATTTTATTTGTTTATATTTTTAAAAAGGCAGGAAATTAATATACAGATTATCCAAGAAATTTATTTAGTTTTGCAAAACAAATTTATATGTGTAAATTTATATTCAAAACTATTATGTGAAAGAAATATAGTACCTTGATATTGGGCACATAAGAAAATACCATTTTGCTTTGTAAATTTAAGGAAATATTTTAAATGAAAAGAAAAAAAAGTCAGTTATTAATATTTACAATTTAGTTTAAATAACCACAACTCTTTTATATAGATCCATAATGCTCTATGATGTCTTCTAATGACTAATCACAAATGTCCCTCTGTTCACCTATACATCCTCCTGCAAATGTCTTACTCTAATTTTTTTATTTCCTTTTTCCAACCCTTTTTGAAGGCCTTTTTTCTGATGGTATTAAGTTTAATATATATATATATATATAATTTAATTAAATAACCACAATATTTTTTTTTTTTAAATGAAATAAAACAAACTATTTTTTATTCTTTTTTTCATTTCAGAAATCTACAAAGGGTACTGGTAAATTCAAATTTTGTGCAGTTTTATGTTCCTTTAAAGTTGTGACTAGGGATTTTATTCTGTCTTATAATTACTGATTTCAGATTATTTTTAAATTAGTTTAATCCTTTGAAATATCTTTCCAGCTTTTAAAACGGTTAATAATGTCACTATTGTCAAATTAGAAATTTTATTTTTTAAGCTAATAAGAACTAATACTTTTTAGATAGACTAGTTAATCCACAGAATAATCATTCCCGTTATTTTTTGTATATCTTTTAAGTTTGTTTCAGCACTGGTGGATAATTCACTGAACATGCTGCAATTATGCTATTTGCTTTGTTTATGGTTAGAAAACCCACAGAGTATGTATTGCTATTCCTTGTGCATATGAATAAATACACAGGTATATTATTGCTCTTGGTTATATAAATGTATGTTTTGAGCAGAATATTCATACATTGTGATGCTTACATTGTTTCCCTCATCCTTATATTTATCACACATGTTCAGTTATCATACATAAAAAAGCATTCAAGTAAATTATTGTCATAATTTATTATAGGTCAGTTTCCTCTTTTGATTTATTGTCTCATTATTATAAACTTCCATAGGTTTATTAATATCAATTGTTGTTATTATTATTATAATTTTGAAGTATAGGCACATTGGTTCTGGTTTTGACATATTGGAGGTGTCATTGACTAGGTATTTGAATCTATTCTTGTCCCTATAGTGTTTAAATTAAATCAATTCGTAATAAAAAATTTGATTGTATTATTTATCTAATTAATGTACATTACTCATATAGAATCAATTACATATGATGTTATTTTATGTAATTTATTTTGTTTATTTAATTTTATTAATGTTGTGTTAACCATTTATTTTTCTAACATTTATTGAATCATAAATAAATATTGATTTTATAATTTAATTTATCTGTGCTATTTCTATTTGTCACACATAAAATTCAGACAATCCAACATAGTAAATAGGTCATAAAAAGTAGAGAATATATTTGTAGTTGTATTTTTATATTGGACTATTTCCATCATCTAATATGTGTGTTGAATGTCTTTAGAAAAGTTTAATTTTATTTCAATATTCCAAATGCATTTAACTGATAGTAATATCACAGCAAACAGGTTAATATATGCACCAACTGTTAGTAATATCACAGCAAATACATTAGTATGTGCACAATGTTTCGAGAGGTATTTTTCTCCCCTCTTCTTCAGGTGTTGCTGGCCTGACCAGTATTACTAACAGTTGTTTGCTGTGATATTACTAACAGTTGGTGCATATACTAACCTATTTGCTATGATATTACTAACAGTTGAATACATTTGAAATATTTAAATAAAATCAAACTTTTCTAAAGACATTCAACACACATATTAGATGATGGAAATAGTCCAATATAAAATACAGCTAGAACACCATCATCACAAAATGTTCAGAAAAACAATAGAGAATATATTGTTTCTGATGATGTGTGCAAGGTTACTGAAATATTCAGAAAATATCTTAATACGTATGTTATTGGGCAATTAGTGAAGTGTAAGATATAATAAAATCCCATTTACTTTCTACATCACCTCTGCTTCACTTGTTAATTCTGGAACATAATCCAGAATCTATTATTTATATTGAAATGAATGAATAAATCTGATAGCCAGTATAACAAGTGAACCTATTTTTTTAAGATTATAACTGATGCTTTTCCTATTATAACAAAAAGCCTCATTGCTATGATTTGATTTGATGTTTAAGTTAAGTTAATAAAGAAAGAACTTAAAGTTTATGCTTCTTACCTTGTACTGCAAAGCATATACCTATAAAGCATTTCTGTAAATAAAACCTGAGTGAATCTGAATATGAACCTGATTATAATTATTGCTATCTTGTCAACTGACTCATATTTACTGTACAATCTTTAGTAGTTTTAGAGATTATACCATCTGGTCTATCATTAGCCATGAAGTCTCAAGTAAATAAAATCATAAATTAAAATACTGAGTGTAGTTTCTATAATATAATCATTGAAGAGAATAGTTACAAATCATAAATTAAGATTTGGAAGTGTAGTTTTGAAATCCATTCTTTAAGAAGAATAGTTAATTAAAAGAGTCATATAATTTATTTTAGGTAATTTACATACCTTCATGTAATGTTGCAGTAGGTCTTTGTGGTGTACTTAGGCCACAATCGGATTATGTAGTAACAGCTTTGTATCGTATCATTTAATTTTAGTCTGTTACAGCCCAGGTAGAACCTTTTGGTCACAGTTTTTTCGGCTTTCCACATGGAGCCAATTTACTATCAACTAACTTTTTGGTTACTATATATATATATATATATATATATATATATATATAGTTACTGTAGTGATTTGAGCGTACTTTTTGTCATATTACAAATGATTTGGTGAAGGAAGACTTTCCAAAATCATATACTTATCTCCTTTTGTTCCAATTAGTTGAAATTGGAAATTTGGTAACCTAATTTTAGAACTGGTGTATTTATACAACTCTTTTAAAAACTGGAAATGATTAATTGAAATATCTTAGATTTAACAATTTATAATTTCTGGGGTGGAGAGTAGGGTTTTATGCAATCATTTTTATATGTTTTAATATTTTTTTAAAAAATATAAAATCAGTCTGACAGATAGCATTCACAAAAACAATAATCTTAAAATTTTAGTGGATTAAACTAATTTGTGAATTTCAATCAATATAAATACAATACATTTTTATTAAATCAAAAACAAATTAATATAGTCATTAGATTTTAAATGCTCTAAAAAGGATTATAAAAAGTATAGTAAGGTTTGATAAATAATGATGAACAAAGCATAGAAATAGTATAGGAAAAAATATGAAACTGACAATATGGACATTTTATCAAATTTGAGAAAAATGAATAAATTTTGTATTACTATTGTAAAAAAAAATAATAGTAATCAATGGTTCTTTAGTATATTATTCATCTGCAAATCATTAGCTAATCAGACATGGCATGTGAGTGATTTTATTATTAATCTATTAGGTAGTGATCTGATATATCTTCATTTGTATTTAGCTCCTGCTGTCACTGGTTAGGCCAGCAATATCTAAAGAAAAGAGGGAAATACAGGAAAATATATTTGAATAATTTAAATAAAGTTGGAATTTTTTAAAGGCATTCTATATTCAATATTAGATAATGGAAATAGTTCAAAATTTCAGGTGAGCTCTAACTGAATTTTTTACTTAATATGCATTCATATATTAAGGAATTGTTGAAATAGATTTATAAAGTATTCCTGTCTTGATTTTATTATGAACTACTGTTAACATCTATTGTATTACAATTAGATGTTTTTTATAAAATAATTGTAACAGTAGTAGTTTCAAAGAAGATCAAAAGTCTATCTAAAATTATTCCTCCTGATAATTTTGTTATTACAATTTCATACACTTGATGAGTTTAGCAAGGGTTCTTGTATTTTGATGTAAATGATCCATAATAAAAATATTTTACTTAAGCATTATAAATTATATAATTTTAAATCTTCTCATTCGATAATTTAATTTATAAACCAATTAAGCGTATGTCACGCTTGAATGTGAAGCTATAATAATATACAAGAATTAATATACGCTAAGCGCTTTCGAGGTCCTTTACCTCATATTCATAGCGGTGCTGTGAGCTGCGAAATGTAAAAAATGGAGCGGGAGAAGTGGTATGCAAAGCATATGCAAATGGGCTAAATAGTCCAGCGTTTAGAGATGTCGAAGCAGGTGTCACGTCTATTGATAGAGTTGTTATTGTTATTGATGTATTATCTTGTATAATTACTATTTACAGCTGTTTATTGCATAATTTATATTATTTGATATAATATTTAAATAGAAGACTGGTATGTATAGTTAATCTAGATGTAATTAAAGGGGATTTTAATTCAGTTTCTCAAGCTTCCTTCAGTCATCTATTGTATCTTATACAACTGATACCCATGACCACATATTAAAAGATAAATGATCTCCAATATATGTATTTTGTGCTGAACCAACACTAATCAATTGATCTGGAGCATAATCTCCCATACATATATGTAATCAGTGCTTAATTTATATTAAGATAGCAAATCTTTAAAATTTAATGGACAGACTCCAATCTCCACTTTCCACCTTTCAGATATCCATATTATTGAAAATCTGTTGCTATCTTAATAAAAATCAATGGCTGCTTATACATATAAGTGTGTTAGATGATGATCTGGATTACTGATAAGTGCTGTTTCAGCATGAAATACATATGTTGCCGATAATTTGTCTTTTTCATATGTGGATGACTGAAGTTAGATTAAAAGTCTGAGTTCAAATACTCTTTAATTATTTGATATATTAAGTAATAAATTGAGCTTTTTGGTGGATAATAAATACATGATTTTCTTTGAGTTATCATAGATTAGTGCAATGAATTACTTAAGGTGAAGCAGAAGAAAAATAAGAATCACAATGTATTTTATAATACAATGAAATTATAAATTTTACTTTACAAATATTGGATAAAATGGTTAACCATTTTAAAAAATATAATATGGATGCATATGCCAGTATATGAGATGAGTTAAAATAATCAGAAAATTAAATAGAATAGTGAAAAAACTGATAGATTATATTATTTATAAATAAAAATTTATTAAATAGTTAAGGTTTGAAGTAGTCAATCATGAGAAATAAATTCATATAAGTTATTAAAAAGTAAACTGGGAATTAAAATAAAAAATATATCCAACTTATTAAAAGTATATGAAAAGATATTTGATTTTGACGTTAAATTTAAAAAAAGAGAGAGAAAAAAAATTATGTAAACAGTGTAAAATCAATATAAATTCATGAATCACTTGCGATTAGAATTTAAATTATATTAATGTAATGAATTGACATTAAAATCTATTAAGGATATATTTATTTCTGATGGAAAAATCTCTTTTTTTTTTCAATTACAAAATTAAAATTAAAAGTTATAGACATAAAAAAACATAGGATTTTTAATATAAGGAGCAAGCTTCATTTTATTTTAAACTATGCCCATACTGGGTGTATATAAATAGCAATAATGCATAGTTTAATGTATATGAAATTTTAAACGGAAATAATAATTGTCTCTTAAAAAATATTACTTTTTTTTTAAAATTATATATATACTCTTCTTTTTGTTTTTATCAATACATCTTTCACCTTTGCTCTATCATATTACAAATATATATCAACATAGAAATCACACCAACCGCCCACACTATGAATGCATTTTGAAACATCGACTTCACTATTCAGGTTAGTAAAACATATATAACCCACCTTATAATTTAACTTTATATACATATATTTAGATTAACATAAATTTAATTTCATACACATATACATTTAAATATATGTAAGCAGCCAACACTTAAATAAGTAAAATAATTTGATACTTATAAAATTTGTTGTTTCTACCACTAGTAGTAAAATTTATCTGCAGAAATTAAAAGATATTTAAAAACTCATTATAATTTACTGCTATAGAAACTTTGTTACATAGAAGATTGGGATTTTATCAAATTTTAAAATAATTGAAATAAAAATAATTTTTCATCAATGAAACTGTTATCAAAAAATTTCTGCTACATACATATCTAAAATTTGTCAAATTATTTAAAAAAAAATGAAATTAAAACAGGCAAAACTCACTATACGTATTGCCACACACAGCAAGCTAGAGTAATCAATGGATGTCAGAAAGCTTGTGCATTGTTTTGTAGTTAAATGGAGGTAAAAGGTGGCTGCTGGAGGGTTGCATTAGATCCTAAGATCTATGTGCAGTGCTCTCAGATCCAAGGTTCCTCACTAATGAAGGCCACAAGCCAGATAGTCTGGGGATATTGAATGAGCAGGCACTAGATAGGGATTTTATGCACAAGCCTTCTGGAATCCATTGATTACTCTAGCTTGCTGTGTGTGTCAATACGTGTAGTGAGTTTTGCCTGTTTTAATAACAGTTATACACAAGCATAAGAAGTGGTGGTCATGTTGTTTTTTTTTGAAAATTAACAGAAAAAGATACTGCGTAGTATAAAATAAAAATTCAACACGAATATTACAATTTTATCAATCAGGCACATTTTAATATTATATACTTATATACACACATATAAAAATTATACTTATATGTTTGACTATTGCCATTATCTAACATTAAATATCGGATATCTTTAGAAACATTTTAAAAATTATTTAAACATCCCAATTAAATTCAACTGTTAGTAATAGCACACAGTTGAATGTAATTAGAAAATTTAAATAAAATTTGAAAAAAAATATTTAAAGACATTCAATATTTAATGTAAGATGATGGAAATTGGCCAACATGGACGTACACGTAAAATTCTATTATAAACCTTCCGGCAAACTCAGATAAAGAGATTCATATAATAAGATAATTAATTACAGTTATTAATTTAGCTAATTCATTTTCTAATTATAGAATTAAAAGTAAGTTTTTTTAAAAAATGAATATGCATGCATTAATTAGAAGACGTTTATGAGTTTCAATTTTAAATGATAATTCAACTTTTTTCTTTATATTTTTCTAGTTAAACCTTACCAAATATGCAAAAAAGCTAAATGCCAATTAACAACGATGATAATTTCACGCTGAAATCACAACGATTAGTAATAATAATTATCTAAGAAAAAAAAAGTATTCGATCATTTTTCAAAAAAAAAAAAAACTGGGTTCAAACCTAAAACTGTATTTGAAAATTTTTTATAAAGGCATAAAGTGATTCAATTACAAATCGATAACTATAAGATAAAATTTAAAAAAATAAATGGAAAATATTAATACAGCTGAATGTAATTTATTAATGAGTATTTTTTTAAAAAAATAATTTAATAAAAATTAAGTTTAAAATTATTACTTATATTTATTTGGTTGGAAATAAACTTTGTATTGCTAAGTGACAGAAATTGAAAGTTGTATTTTAATAAAATGTGAATATTTTTATATATTATGAAAGCAATAGTAAAAAAATAACTATTCGAAAAGTTTAACAAATTAGTAAATACTTGTATTGCTACCAAAAATAATTAAATAAAAATATTTTTAAATTTATTGAGTTTAATATATTTTCTTAAAATTTGCATTAATATGTAATAAAAAATTATTAATAAAAGTTTTAGCTTCTACACATTTTCAAAAATTGAAGTAGAGTTAAAATGACTGCTTCATAAAAGTAATTCTCTATTCATAATTTAATAACACATTCTTACTATAAATTTTTGTAATTCTTGATTTCATATATTATAGATAGTTTGAACATATAGTCTGAACTATTTCCAGGAGTAAGCTTGTGGTTTTAAGACCTGTAGAGGTCCCTACTATCGCATTTTATACGCATGTGATTGAGGCTACAGCCTTAATGAATATTATTTACGCAATGAATGTGCGTTTAAATAAATTTATAATTACAACTTTAAATTATCGTAATAGATTTCTCACTATAAAATCTTTCCATTAACTCGCTGTAAATCGAAAGATTTCACGAGTATTAATGTGTAATAAGAAATGTAGTCTTAATTAGTGAAGTATTGAATAGCTTCATGCTCTCTGATCGAACCGCTTCAGCTTCAACTATTTAAATAGAAAGTAGGTTGAAGTAAAGAAGGGTTCCCCTCTTTTCTTCCAAGAGTAAGCTTGTGGTTTTAAGATCTGTAGAGGTCCCTACTATCACATTTTATACGCATGTGATTGAGGCTACAGCCTTAATGAATATTATAGTTATATATGTAACCTGACTATCATTGCCAGAAATTTAAAATAAGTACACATTTATATATTTATCGATAAATTAAAATTCATTTTAAAACGTAAGCTTAAATACATAGTGTTGTTTGACCCTGTTACATTACAATCAAGAGGCTGATATAAGGTTGCATCGATATTAAAACTGTAAACTCAAATTTAAATAATACAAATTGTTTGTTTTTAAAAAAAATTATTTAATAATTTTGTATTTTCACATAGCCTATAAATAAATTTAAGTTCTTTATAAAAAATGATTATATGTTGTTTTTTTTCCCTTTAATTATGGTCGATGTAATACTTTAGCAAATCTTCCATTACAAGCCACTGTTATATAAAATTTATCTGTTTCATTTGTTATTGTAAATAAATTTTAAGCCTAGAATGGGTAATTTAGCTTTTGAAAATCACTAAATATTGGATTTTCACACAGGCTAAAAGTACATTTAATGTCTTTAAAAGTATGCATTATGGATATTAACCTCTTATCACATGTTTTTATAAATCTCGATTGAGTAATAATTTAACAATATGCTTTCTGTCTGTTTTAATTAGTATTGAAAATAAATGTTTACTTCTGCATTATAAATACAGTTAAAATTTTTGAGTAACTTAAGGATTGGTTTAATATTTTTTTATTTAAAGAATTTTTTTAAATGGCAACTAAAGAATTAATAGTTTGTCATTGTAAGTTGTTGCCATATTGTATATTTTACTTGCTACTGAAAATAAACTTATAGTACCAACTCATTTCTTATGGATAGAAAAATGATAGTGTGGTTTTCTTTCTTTATTTTGAATGTCTATTAAAAGATTATTAATCAGACTTTAGAAATTGCCACTTTTTTTTGTTTTTATTTCTAAATCTATAGGAATAAATTTTTACCATATAATTTTTTTAATTTTTTTTTTGTATATTATATATAGTTGAGAATATCTATGTATTACATGCATTTATTTTGACCTTCTGTGAAAATTGCAAATATATATATGATTTCATATTATTATTATTTTCAGGATATCAATTTTGATAAGATAAATATTCTAAAAAAAATTGAACAATATGACCAGAGATTGCTAAGAGAAACTATAAAGATTTTTAAAAGGCCCAAGAGCATAAATGAAAGGCGTAAATTTAAGAAGATTAACATTTGGAAGAAGTTATTGGAAGACAAAATAAAATTTAAAACTTCTCAACCAATAGAATCTAAGTATGAGGAGAAACAAAAAGTTAAAAATGATTTTAAATCTCTACACACATTCCTATGATTTGAGAAAGAGAACGTTTTGAGGAAGATAATTGTTATTGGACCAAAAAGTCAGATATTTAGCTATTTTACCACATGGAATATCCTGAAAATAATAATAATATGAAATAGTCATTTGTTTATGAAAATATTAGAATTTATATATATATATTCTCACTGAATTGAATATGTAAATATAATCAAATTAATGGACAAACTATACATTTTCATAATATATTTATTTCAACCTGTTCAAAATTGAAACGTGTCAAGATTTTACACTAATTTAATATGTCACATGATTTACATATCATTGACCAACCTCAATCTTAAAAAATGTTTTTACCTTCCAATTTTTATTTAATGCCCATTTTCTTTCCAACTTTATTGAGCATTCTGCTAAATTCATACATTTCTCTTTATTTTGTTGTATATACATTGTCTATAAGATGATATGTAAATCACATGATATATTGAGTTAACATAACATCTTTACATGGTTCAGTTTTCAATGTAAGTCAATTAGGTGAAAATAAATATATGATTAAAATATATAGTTATCTATTAAGTTGATTACGTTGACATATTCATTTCAGTGAGAAGGAATATAAGAAAGACAACATAATGGTTTGATAAGGAATGACCATCAAGTGTTATATATATATTATCGTAGGCAAAAAATACGGTACTAAAAACATAATTAAATCATATAACAAGCTAGTCACAATCTTGTCAAGGATCGAAGCTTTTAGCAATCTCTTACTTTCGCGTGCTGAATCAGTATAATGTATTGCTTTCTTGATGAAACGATTAAAAGGTAGATCTTTTTAATTCAAGGCATTTTCTTGTTTATCGTATTCACAAATCACCGGTATAAGTATGAAAGTACATTTGAAAAATGAATGTATATTTATGAGAAACAATATGATTCGTTTCTTCTTCAAAAATAAAATTTAAATTTTCAAGAAATTATAAATACAATCCTCAGACAACTGTAACTCTAGAAGTTAATAGTGATTTAGAATGACTGGGTTTCAAAAAATATCCCCTAGATGTCACCGTAATTTTCAATACCTTATTTTATACTTGTTTATATATTTTTTGTACCATAATTGAAATCGATATTGAGAGAAGGGATGGAGGCGGAGGCAAGAAAAAAAAAACAATAATAATATGAAAAGTGGTGAAATAAATGATCTGGTGGGTAAAAGTTCTTTTTAATTTTTTATTTTTTTTTTTGAGAATTTTTGAAATGATGTTTTTAAAAACAAACATGCATAAAAAAATTACTATCTAAAAAAAAAATAAAACTATGTTGAAGCAAAAGAAATTTTTCAGCAAATACTTATATAAATTTGTGAATACTGTCAGTTTTCAAATCATTTGATTGTTGAAAGATAACTTACAAATAAGTGTACAAACAGAAACCCACACTTACCGGTTTAATGATAAAAGACAATTTCATAAGCAGCTGCAAGATTTAATCTCTTTCAATTTTCGTATCAGAAGAAATAACAGCAGCCGTAAAAATATCAAATTATAGTTGTGCAGTTTTTAATCTAATGAATAAAATAGATGTTACATCAAACATTAGTAACGTAATTAAAAGTAGAAAGGTAAAATACGCCTTGAATGATTCGCATTAGGGCAAGGAAGATGTGATCAACACTCTCAGAGGATTGTTGAAAAAAAGAAAGATGGTTTATCAATATGGTGATGATTTGAACAATTTTTTATTCTATTTTACTCTGCAGCTGACAGTAACTAAATATCCATTTACTGAATACTATTAAATGAGACTTTATAAATAGGATTAAAAAGTGAAGAAAAAAATCAACATTTACTATTTAAATTTAAATCCTGTCTAGGCAGTAAATCTTTGCCTAAAACTCGTTAAATAACTAGGCAAAAGAGTATAATAAAAAGTGATCATATTAATATAGACGTCAACAATAATTTACTTACCAGTTCCTTACATTCTAATTTCACTCTTAGACCAGTATCATAAATAATGTTACTAATATCATAGCGTGTTTCTATGTAGCACTAAAGCATGATTTTGACTCCCAAGTTGAGATCAACATTTTAATTTAATTGATAGAACTGAAATTATTTTTTATTTTATCAGATGATTAATTCTGAAATATTTAGTTTACTCTGAATTTGTTATTTTACTTCTGTGCTAAAACTATATAAAATAATATAATATTTGTATTTATGATATGACAAGATTTTGAAATGTGAAATGACATTGGAAGAACAAATTAGAAGAGAGAATTAGTTTCATTTATTTAAAGATTCATAACTTTTTTTTTTTAATTTTTAAATAGTATATTCATTTTTGAGATAAGAGTTCATTTTTCTTATATCATTTATTTTTTTCCCACTTTTGTAATTTTTCCGTTGAATTAGAACATTCTGATCATTTACGTTTTTTTTTTTTTTGTAAATGCTCAAACATAATTCAAATAAAGAGTTACATATTTATGAACCTAACTACTCATTGTGTTGTTAAAAGTGTTTCCAAACATCTCTATTAGGAGCAATAAAAAGTGTAAAATTTCTAATCCTAATAAATATGTTGAATGTAAATCATGCTTTTTTCTTGATTTACACCGTCACTACTAATCAAAGATTTCTATATTTTGATTTAAAAATATACAAAAATAATATATAGACAAATAAATTAATAGATGCATAGATAGTTAGGTATATAGATAGATAAGTGGAGTGATGGGTAAACAGAGGTATAGGTATGTAGCTAAGTATATATATAATAATGGACTGAGTTCAAACCCTGTTCTAAGTCAGACCGTAATATTACCGAGCATATATATCTAATTAAATCGAAAGTAATGTTAAGTAAATTATTATTTTTCTTTTTTCATTGTGGTCTTGTATGCGAGTGCATACATATATATTTAAGTAATTAAATAAAAACGATTGAGATATAAGAGGGATGGGGGATTATATGGTTTGTGCTCTGATATTTATTTATACACGTGTTTATATTGCTGCATGAGTGAATAAATGTAATAATTTCATAAAAAGAAATAAAGTTATTTTAATTTAAAAAGAAATATTCCAAGATGGTCGATTAAAGGAAGAATGTCACAAATTATAAAAAAATTAATTAATTGCAAAGAAAGGACCCAAAAAGTTACAGATCATTATCTTGAGACAAAGACATTTTAATTAATAAAATTAAATGTTAAAAAGTAATAGACAATGAACGGTCGAGTGTAGATTACAAGGTAAATTGGAAATTCCTAAGCTTAGATAAGAGAAACAAAGAAAAAAAAGTATTGAAAAGATTTTCATTTTGCAAATCACATGATTTAATGAAAGAAGAAAGAACAATGGTATAATTAATAAGAGTTGAAAAGCTGAACTGAGAAGGATTTCTATAGCTGTGACTGCCACGAGTAGGATCGTAAGAAAAAGTTAGTAAAAAGAAAAAAGTTTATAATCGAAAAATCATGAACAGGCTGGGGTAGAAGAGCAGAACGGGCCAGGCTATGCCATCCATCCCGTGGAGAGACTACCATCACTGTAAATGTAGGAGTGAAGCCCTTCTTCAAACCATGAAAAGAACAGCATTCACCGGATGCCATTTGATATGCCTTATGGAAATTGACCAAAGAAAGAAATATTTTAATCGAACAGCTAATAATCTACACCCGGGTGAGATAAACCAAACATTTTCATAAGTGATAATAAATATTTTGAATGAAAGCACATCCTATTAAATAATGTGTAAAAGGGTTAAAGTAAATGAATAAAATGTTGAAATAATACCCTGTATAGCCTTAATAGACAATGCCTGATTGAAATTGTTTTCAAGCTATGATCTGTACTTTTGTGTATTGCAATTATAAACTTGTGTGAGTGTATTTACATGCGAGTTATTTAATTATTCGGGCACAAACCAATATCCAATTCTGGGATTCTATGGGTTTTGTTTTATTATTTGTTTTATATTAATAAATATTAATTAGTATTATAAATTTAATTGTGTGTGTTAGTGTTAATTTCTTAAAATAATATTAAAAAGCAAAAAGTAGGAAAGCAAACGAATCGTTCATGCGCTACATGCGCATTTTTATATGTTCCCTTCACCTCTTTCCCACAGTCACCGACTACTACCCCTGAGTTATCTAGCCAGAGGTACAAGCCCTAACCACCAGAAATAGATACTCATCCTCTCCCAGCATAATTCTTATTTATTCGTAGGTAAGATTGGCGCTTGAGGTCATTATTGGTGCTCATAAATATGCTAGGTGAGTAATTAGAGGGCATCACAAAACCAACCACACATATATGTGTTTATATTATAAATTTCTGTTAAATAAAAGGGCAAAACTTAAGTTTGAAATACGTAATAGACGTATATCACATATATACGTGTTTATGCTGAAATAAACGGTTACAATGGCGCACCAATGAAGGAGCTTTTGAAGAGTGGAAAGTAGGGGAGGGGGATAGAATATAAGTTAGATAAGACAGTCTACTATGAAGTTGCTTTATATGTTTTTTTATATAAAAAAAGGAAAGAAATACAGTATAAGAGCTATAAAATATAGCGTGTGTAGACGAATTATTGCTGGTAGTTTATTTTGTCTGTATGGAAATTAATTAGGTCAAAATCACATTCAAATGAATATTTTAATATATATGTATGTATTGAACAGTCCGCAGAAATTTTGTTGTTTGATTCGAAGACAAATAATATTATATATGCGAGTTTTATTTTCCGTTTAAGAGTTTTCTTATTGTGTTAAATATTTAACTGCTTTGACATTTACAAAAGCAAATGAATAAAACTTCCGTAATTTTTTATTTGATATAATTAAGAGTGATCAATTTTAAAAAGCAGTATATTGACTACGTTATATATGAACTCGTATATATATACACATCTAAACAATACATACAAATTTTTTTTTGGATCCATTTTATATATGTGTATGCGATTGGGAGATTGATATTTGCAGAACAGTTTTACCGATAAAAGGGCATATTATAAAATACTGCTAGTGCTAGAAATCTATGGATTCACTTGAACAAGTTAATATTTTGGTGTGATAGGCAAAGTAGCAAGAAAATACTAATCATCTTGGTGAAAAACAGAAAGAAATAGATTAAGGAATAGGGTTGAAAAAACTAGAGAGAAAAATTAGACAGAGGACACAGTACTTCGGGGATGGAGAGCAGGTCTGGTGCATCTGATATGAAATAGCAATACAAAATCATTGTCATTAGTCAGTATTAAAATAGTGATAAATATCCAAAAAGAAAGTGAATGATAACCAGATCAAAAAAAAAAATGGATCAGCAGAAGGAAGAAAAGTAAAGAGAATGGAGTATGATTGAAATGATCATGGAAAGAATAGACAGGAGATTTCAGGAATTAGAGGAAAGAATCGAAAAAAGGTTTCTAGAGATAGAATGGAAATTAGACGGGAAAGCAGATAAGTGTATAACGAAAGAGAGCGAGGAAGAGCCAGTAGAGGGAGAAATTATTGATAAAGCCGAGAAGTCTAGTGAAAAGAGAGTAGAAGGAAATCAGAGTGAGTGTGAAGAGAAAGAAAAACAGGGAGATAAGGTAAAGGTAGCAGGAACATGGGAAACTAATATGAAATACATAACTGTGCAGGCTAACATCAGCCAATTTCTAAAGATTTGGCCATTCTCCAGTCAAATGGGAGAAGCTCCTGTAGAGCACCTGCAGAGCTTGAGGAGATATTTCCGTATAAACCCGATGGATGAAGAGAGCAAAATTGCTTTAGCATCCATGCATTTAACTGAAAATGCACACAACTGGTGGGAGTCGATGTTGCAACATCCCACAACTTTCGAAGGGTATCAGAAAGAAGTAAAAGGTATTTTTTGGTCTGAGGATCGCCAAGAGCTAACCAAATATCAGGTCATGCAAGAGAAATATAGGGAAGGAGGCCAAGAAAGCTATTCCTAATTCTTTTATCGGCAGGTGGTGAAGCTGCGAACATTAGATGCAGGAAATTTAACTGAAAGTAACATTGTACGAATCATAAGGCATAATCTGCCGATGAAAGTGGAAGAAATTATGTGTGGGATGAGAAAAGTGTTGATTAAGGAAACGGCCAAGGTGCTAGAGGCACTAGACATGAGGGCCTATGATTATGACAGGCCGATAGATCGAGAATAAGAGCCTCACGGAGCACAAGTGATCAGATTTGGGGAAAGAGAACAGGGGTCAGATCAGAACCCACCGGATCCCAACAGAGAAGATAGTAATACCTGACCAAAATGGCAGTATGATTGTGAAGAGTGGAGACCGCTGAGCATGCCAAATTACGGGCAAGGAAAGTATTCAAATTTCACAAACACCAAAGGAGGGAAAATAAACAAATCACGAAAATGGACACTGATTTTGGAAAGTTTTTTTTATTATTTATTTTGTTTATAGTATTATTACTAGGTGGTGGGTTAACATTTATAATATTATTATATGAGATTTTACATGAAATTAAGTAGAAGAGAAAAGTAGCATTTTTTTTTATTTCTTTTGTTTCGTGTGGGTAAGCTTAGAGAGTTTGTAGAGCAGTCTCGTAATTCTGTCAGTGGATGGTGAGTTTGGCTGCTAGATCGATCACATTGTATGTTGTGCATTGTGTGTGGCTGCTGCTATTTCTGACATGGTCAACCTAAAATAGGATGCAGGCGCTACAAGTCTGTTTATTCAAGCCAACAAGACTCCAAAGTGAGCATGGTAATTGCATATAGTCACACCTGTAAGACTCCAGAAGTGAGCACGGTAGAGGGCAACCCATACAGAACCTGAAGGCTCAAAATAAGATCCAGGCACTATTCCATCTATCTACACTCATAAGACTTGGAAGCAGCAGAGTGTAGTTAGAAAAGTCCTTCTTTTAATAAAAAAATAATAATAATAATAATAATCGATTTTTTTTTAAATAAAAAGTTGTTTTTTTTGGGGTCGTGTGAATACAGTCAGAATGGGGCTAGCTATATGTTGTGCATCGCAGGCAGTGTGCATGTGAGTGGTGGTCAGATTCACTGTCTATTGCAGGGTTGCTAATCATTTTACTCTTTGGTAAAGTTGCAGAAGAAAGAGAGAAAGAGGTAGGGCAAGTCGATTTAAGAAGATTTTTTTTTTTTTTGAATAAGTAGAATTATTTTTGGGGTTTTAGGAGTGAGCCATTTAAATACTAAAACAGTATTTAAAGGCTTTTGAAGGAGGGGGCATTATAACAGGGCTGAGTTCAAACCCTGTTCTAAGTCAGACAGTAATATTACCAAGCATATATATCTAATTAAATCGAAAGTAATATTAAGTAAATTATTATTTTTCTTTTTTCATTGTGGTCTTGTATGCGAGTGCATACATATATATTTAAGTAATTAAATAAAAACAGATTGAGATATAAGAGGGATGGGGGATTATATGGTTTGTGCTCTGATATTTATTTATACGCATGTTTATATTGCTGCATGAGTGAATAAATGTAATAATTTCGTAAAAAGAAATAAATTTATTTTAATTTAAAAAGAAATATTCCAAGATGGTCGATTAAAGGAAGAATGTCACAAATTATAAAAAAATTAATTAATTGCAAAGAAAGGACCTGAAAAGTTACAGATCACTATCTTGAGACAAAGACATTTTAATTAATAAAATAAAATGTTAAAAGTAATAGACAATGAACGGTCGAGTGTAGATCGCAAGGTAAATTGGAAATTCGTAAACTTAGATAAGAGAAACAAAGAAAGAAAAGTATTGAAAAGATTTTCGTTTCGCAAACCACATTGTTTAATGAAAGAAGAAAGAACAATGGTATAATTAATAAGAGTCAAAAAGCTGAACTGAGAAGAACTTCTATAGCTGTGACTGCCATGAGCAGGATCATAAGAAAAAGTTAGTAAAAAGAAAAAAGTTTATAATCAAAAAATCATGAACAGGCTGGGGTAGAAGAGCAGAACAGGCCAGGCTATGCCATCCATCCCACAGAGAGACCATTATCACTGCAAATGTAGGAGCAAAGCCCTTCTTCAAACCATGAAAAGAACAGCATTCACCGGACACCATTGATTGCCTTATGGAAATTGACCAAAAAAGAAATCTTTTAATCGTACAGCTAATAATCTACACCCGGGTGAGATAAACCAAACATTTTCATAAGTGATAATAACTATTTTGAATGAAAGATCATCCTATTAAATAATGCGTAAAAGGGTTAAAGTAAATGAATAAAATGTTGAAATAATACCCTGTATACGCCTTAATAGACAATGCCTGATTGAAATTGTTATCAAGCTATGATCTGTATTTTTGTGTATTGCATTTATAAACTTGTGCGAGTGTATTTACATGTGGGTTATTTAATTATTTGGGCACAAACCAATATCCAATTCTGGGACCATTCTGGGATTCTATGGGTTTTGTTTTATTATTTGTTTTATATTAATAAATATTAATTAGTATTATAAATTTAATTGTGGGTGTTAGTGTTAATTTCTTAAAATAATATTAAAAAGCAAAAAGTAGGAAAGCAAACGAATCATTCATGCGCTATATGTGCATTTTTATATGTTCCCTTCACCTCTTTCCCACAGTCACCGACTACTACCCCTGAGTCAGCTAGCCAGAGGTACAAGCCCTAACCACCAGAAATAGATACTTATCCTCTCCCAGCATAATTCTTATTTATTCGTAGGTAAGATTGGCGCTTGAGGTCATTATTGATGCTCATAAATATGCTGGGCGAGTAATTAGAGGGCATCACAAAACCAACCATACATATATGTGTTCATATTATAAATTTCTGTTAAATAAAAGGGCAAAACTTAAGTTTGAAATACGTAATAGACGTATATCACATATATACGTGTTTATGCCAGAATAAACGGTTACAATATATATATATATGTGACATCTGACTTGTTATTATTACTATATATATTTATATATATATATAAACATAAATAATAAATAAATGGATGGAATTTTATACTTCTCCTATATAAATAAATAAATAAACTTGCAACTTGTGCAAACATATAAATTATTAGCTTAAACAAAAATTAAATTAAATTAAATTCACATTACAAATATACATGTATGACAGAACATTTTCTTCTTATTCTCAATCTTCATCTTTTGAAAAGGAAATGCAAATAGTAATAAATAGATCAATAATATTCTCTTCAATGCTTTGTATTGTTATTTTGACCAATAATGCAAACTTAAATATAACTATACATTAAATCATAAAATGAATTTAGAAAATAAAATATGATAATGTTAAATTTTTATTTTTATTTTAAAAAAGTTTGAAAACTTTTTACTCAGAATATTTTTTAATGCGTTTATTAGTTATTAAAATTTTTGAAATAGGTAGCTGACACTAGAAATTTTATATAAATGTACTAATTTTCACACCTTTTATTTCCGTAATTTTTAGCTTGGGTTATTTTTAAAAATATTTCATTTGAAAGCTCATTATATGTTTAATGTTTATATTTATTTCAATGCATTCCTATATATACTGTTTTAGTTTAAATAAAATTTTATTTTAATGGAGACATTTTATTTTAAAAATCTGAGACATTTTAAAAATAAATCCAACAACAAGTTATGTAACTTTAATTACTCCTTCATTTCTCTAAATACTTATTGGAATTTGTTATCCATTTTGTATATTGGTTTGCTGTTTATATAACTTTTCATTTATTTAACAAGTTTTATAGCTTATTCTTTTGATAATAAAAATAACGGTAGACACATTTTATGCAATTAGAAATTTTTCTGGATTCTTTTCCAAATAGTACTCGTTTACAATTATTATCAGTAGTATTAGTAAAACTGTTAAATTATAAGGTTTTGAAATCAAATATTTTTAAGATAAATATTATTTTTTAAATGTACAGTAAATTTTCGATATTAATCTTCACCAAAAAATAAAAATTATGTTCTGTTAATAGATTCTTGATAATTAATAAATTATATTTAAGTCTTTATCTAAATATATATGCAAGATTTAAAAACTTGGTTTTTTATTGTATTTTAACGATCTGAAAACAATTAGTGTATTTTTTTTTTTTTTACAAGATTATTAAACTAAGAACAAATATCGGTATTATTATTATTTTGCTAGTATTGCAAAATAACTGGAAATTTATAAATGCATACTTAATCTCAAAGTTATGTGTGCATGCATAAATAACTATAATATAAGCAAGCTTATATCAAAAGATGTGAATTGTGAGTTTGGAAAATAAGGAAAATAGTTGTTTTTTATGAGATACTTACTATTTAATTAATAGTTAGTAAGTCTATAATTTAATACACATGCATGCTTAATCCTTTCCTGTTCCTAAATACATTATTTTTTATGACAGTAATGTATCTTTTGCCTATACTATCATGGATTCGCTTATTGATTTTTATAAATTTCTTAAATATTAATCTTGTGATTGATTACAATTTTATCTGTGCAAGATTTTAAACTTTCACCAATATAAGAGACTTTGTATTCACTCAAATCATAAATAAAATGAATACTTTTTTTAAAAAATGTAAAAGAAAATAAGATTATGAAATTTCTTATGTGTTCCTGTTTTCTGTTTACGTGTAAAATTTTCACACACATCCACTTACTAAAACTTAATTTATATTTATTATTAAAATTTTATACATATTAGTCTTACTTTACATAAAATAATTGTCATTATTGACTTTATTAGTCTTTGTTTCAAAAACAGGCCTCTTATCTCTTTATTTTGCCTTCTGATGTGACATGCACACTTTTTTCTTACTAAAAGACAAAGAAAAAAATCTTTATTATTAGGTTTTTGCAACTTGGAATTTGTCATTGATTTAGCAGTATGTTTTAGTTCTTATAGCTTTGGATTTTCTTTATTGTGAAATATTCCAATTTTTAATAAAATTATCAAATGTACTTATAACTTAAATAGAACAAATAAATTGAAGTTTTAGACAAAGCCCTATCAAGTTTTCATCAACAAAAACAAATTAAACATGGTAATAAATGTTCACAAGAACTACTATGTTTATGATCATATCAACACCATTTTAAAACATTTTTACTGAAAATAACAACTTGTAGCAAATTTTCCGACATTATTTTTGTGATCTCTTTATCTGCATTTGATATTTTAAAAATGTGATGGGTAAAAAATGAAGATATTCTTCATGTTATGTGAGATCAAAACTTATAAGCCCTCATTCCATGTAAACTATACAGGTAACATTTATTTAAATATCATTATGAAACTGATATTACAAATTAATGATTTTCACTTCATCTTCTAACATATTGGATTTTTTTCCATCAAATATAAATTATTAATGTCATAAAAATTAAAAAATTATTAATAATTCAATATTTGGTTCATTTTCCTTCATTGGCATTTATTTATTTATTTATTAGTCTTTTCTGCCTATAAATAAATTCCATATGTATAGCATCTCATCAAAAACAATTTTGGAAAGCATTTACCTGATCTAATTTTGGAATAGTTATATTATGTTGAGATACATATTTTATTATCTTTACATATAACTTTCAATTGAAAATCTTCTAAAAAGGGACAAATGTTACAACAATTTTAAACTCTCTGTTGTAAATTGGAAGTAATTGGTGGATTTCTCAATCCCATATTATTATAAATCATTGAAATTACTTGAAAATCTTATAACTGTATTACTAAAATGTAGAATGTGATGGTTTTGATATAACAATTATAAATCTTTACCTGTATGATCATTTCTCTATGTCTGCAATATGAAAAATCCATAGAACTATGACTAAAATAATCATATTCATGATTTTATGCTCTCAGTTGTTTATTTTTAGGAATGCTTCTTTACACTCACAATTATTTACTCTTATGGCAGAATTTTAATTAAAATGCTCTTCAAATTCTGTAGACTATATATGCAAACCTTTCATCTTATCCCTCATAGATTTTTGTCTCACTTTTATTTTTACTTCTATATCCATTTTATTCTGTTTACCATTTTTCTCCACATTCTTAGATTTTTTATCATTCTATCTATCAAAATCAACTGATATTTTGTCAAACATTTACATCTTTATACCATACTTTTATATCATTGTGGTGTACATCCACATATTCTCTCTGTATTTTCTTTTAGAATCATGTTTCTTTTTCAGTTTTTCTATCTAATATTTCTTCCACGATTTTTTGCAAACTGTACTGATGCTTATTGATATTTTCTTTTAGACTTTACAATATATATATAAATAGGGATACTGTTTTCCTCATACTTTAAAAAGAAAAAAAATAACTGTGCTAATCAATACTTTGTTTTAATTTTTCAGTAATAAGATGTATCAGAAATTACTCTATACTTCAAAAGAATGATTTTTACAGCATCTTGTATATAATGTAATTAAGTGAAATTTATTATTTTGTGTATAATATTTGTATTTTTAAGTAATTTCATGCTCAGTAATTGTATTTTTTAAGACATATTTGTTTTATGTTGAAGTTTTAAATGTTTTATTATTTTAATGTTAATAGCTTTATTCAGATTGAGTTTTATTAGAAGTTAATATAATTGATTACTTTTTCAAGCAACTGAATGAATATGCAAGAAATAAGTTGGGCTTACATTAATCATTTCTTTAAAACCCAGATGAGATGTGTTTTTCTTTTTCTTGATTGTAATATGACAAAGCTATTAAATATGCTTAGTTATGCTGAGCATATTAGTGTAACAATACTCGATGAGGCAATATATTATATACTTTATATTCCTGACCTCAATATTATGATAAGTAATCTTAGTCGTGGGCAAAAGAAAGCTTGTAATTAACCAAACAACCATTTACATCATAGTATCAATATTTCCAATAAATAATAACATTATAATTAATAATGGATGTGACAAATAATATTAATTTTAAAAATTGGATATATTCATTGAAGTGGATGTTTATGAATAAATAATCAGATTTTATAGAATCAGATTATACTTATTCTTCTAAATGAGCTTTGACATTCACTTGTTTGAATAAGAACACATTCATAGAGTCAATGTTTAAATATAAATGGACATTATCTTACTATTAAATTCTACTTACTAAACCTTCAACTCTAGAAATTATAAATGGTAGTAATAATGATGTTTCTTGTATGCAGGATACAGCAAGTAATATTGCATTAATAGTCTTAAAATATAATTTAATAAATGTATTACAGAAATAACAATAAACTAATTAATATGCTTTTAATAAAATACTAATTAATAACATTAATCACCCTCTCTCAATAAGAAATTTACAATCCTCCTAAATTATAATAATAATAATAATAATAATAATAATAATAATAATAATAATAATAATAATAATAATAATAATAATAATAATAATAATAATAATAATATTAATAATAATAATAATAATAATAATAATAGTAATGATGATGATGATGATGATGATGATGATGATGATGATGATAAAATCATAGTAATAGAAATCATAATTATAATCATCATCATCTCAGGTTTATTTCTAACAAACTAATATCAAAATAAATTAATTAATTAGCACCCTGTAATTAAATATGATAAGAAATTTTATATGATATTTAATTACTCTTACAAAATAATAACAACAATTAGCAACTAAATATTTTAATGACTCTCAATATTAAATCTATTTAATAGTTAAAATTTAGGAATATAAAAAATAATAATATAATAAATTTTAAGTAAAACATTGTACAATCTTTCCTTATTTAATGTGGCATTCTTAAAAATATAATGTATTATAATATTATGGCAATATCAAGTATCTCTCATTGATGCTGTATCAGTTTAAAAATAATTAATAATGATTATATCTTCTAAAGAATAATGATAATATACTTGGTTACTTACTCAAATGTAATAAAAATAATGGATAGTGTTCTGTTCTATCATGTCAGCCACTTGATAGTGCTATTTCTAGCTAAATTGCTAGAAATATATTATTTCCAAGGCTGCAGCCAATCAGTTAGCCTTTTTTCTATGATATTTCTATGATATAAGGTTTTTTTCTCCCTAACTTTCTGAAAGCATACATATTCACACACACATAGTCAAGTGATATTTTTAGCACCTTTAAAATAATATTAAATTAACTTATCATTTTAAATAATATTTTAAGCAAAATGATTATCATAACCATATAATATAAAATATTTATTACTATTATTAAGCTATTCTATCTCTGCAGTATTTTTTAATTATAATAAATAAAAATTAATATTATATTTTAAATAATTTATTGTATCATTTTATATTTAATTTATCTCAAAATCAGTCCAAACTACCTAATCTATCTTTATAAGCTCATATCGACTGAGTTTGAACCCCTACAATCTATAATATCAAAATTATATATTAAAAATAACTCAAATTTAATTTTTTTAAAATATAGCTATGCTTTAAACTCTACTTAACTATCTATACTAATTATAAAGGGTACAATATATGTTATTTTACCAAAGAATGATGGCCTGAATGCCTGGCTAAATTGTCAAGTCACTCCCAATGAATAAGTGTACACCACATAATCTTACATTTAAAAAAACTAACAAACTATACAACAATAGTTTGATTACAAGAATAATTATTAATTAATATACAATTTATTTTTTTTAAGCAAAACCCCTTTATTCTATATAAATTATTGTCTTATTTCATATAAACAGAAAGACAATTATTACACAAAAATGTGTAATTTTATTCTTCATTTACATTATAATATTCATATAGTTATAAATAATAGAGTGCATTCACTGTATAATGAATACCAACTTCAAAAGACTTAAAACACAATTCTTTGTGCATATGAACCCATAAAAACAAAACATTTCTATGACTCACAACTTTATAGTACCAATACATACATATATTCAATAAGGGATTAACATCACTGATATCTTTATTTAACAATTAGTGTAGGGGTGGTCTTTTAAGTCCAATTCTATATCTATAAAAAAATCTTTTTAGATCCTAATTCTAATTCAATATAACTACATCTTATACGGGTTTGATTTGTTTTGAGACTGCTTTTTAATTTATTAAACTAGATAGCAATATATTCTCCTATGTGGATGCAGATATACATAAGCCATTTAACAGTAAACAAACAATTCCATATATATATATATATATATATATATGGAATTGTTTATATTATATATATATATATATATATATATATATATATATATATATATATATATATATACATTCATCTACATAAAATCTAATTTTCAGGAATCAAATTTAGGATCAACTATGAATTGACATAAGTACATTATCAGCTATAATTATTTAAGACTTGGACAATTTATGCATGAACATTGCAATTATATTAGTATCATTATTTTTTGACTCTTTTTTAAAATAATAATTTGTATAAATGTATTTATATGTTGGACTATTTCCATTATCTAATATGAGTATTGAATGTCTTTAGAAAGATTTAACTTTATTTAAATATTCCAAATACATTCAACTGTTAGTAATAGCACACAATTTAGTATATGCACAATATTTCGTGAGATATTATTTTTCCCTCTTCATCAGATGTTACTGACCTGACTAGGGACATTACTAGCATGGGAATTGAACCTGTACCCTTAGTTTTTTGAGTGTTGAATTTTAAGAAGTTGTTATAATATTAGTCACTTCATTAATATATATAATAACAGATTGATATTTTTTCTTTTTTAAAACTTGCAATTTCTATATATAATATCTGGATTAAAATAATTAAATATAAACTCAAAATAGTTAGGGTAAAATTTAAATATTCTTTTAAATATAAAACTTACAAAACAAAATAACTGCCTTTTTTTTTTTCTGGTAAATATTAAACCATTCATATGGGATTATAATATACTTTCCTAAGTTCCATCCCTGCTATCTGAAAAAGAGTTATTTGAAGTTCACATATTTTAGTTTAAATGTATCTAGCTGGTGTTGTTCCTTTCTTTTATTTCTACTCACTAAACATAGTGAAGGTTTGATAGGTCTAAATAAAGATCTAATCCAGTCTAATTGAGTAAGAAAAGAAAAGCTAATTTTATATATAACTTAGGTTTTTGAACAATTTGTTTTAGTTTTTTTTTTTTTTTTCAAATACAAATTTACATCACTTTGATTGCTTACAGAAAAAAATTTTTTTTTGAAATGAATAATAGATTGCTCATTTCAACATTTATATATATATATATATACACACATTTTCTACTTTTGTTAAATTTTAAAACTTTTTCAGATTTCAGTCATAGTATGATTTTTTTGATAAGATCTTAGTTAATAATTAATCAATCTAAGTGATATGTCGTAGCGTTTTAGCTAGAGTTAAAACAAAAATGAAAGACTTCTTAAAACCTTATCATTCTACAATTGGCAAGATTATTAATTAATATTATTTTACTTTATTAATTTTATATAAGGAATTTCTGGAATGACTTTGGGCTGTAATGGGATATTTATAGTCTATTTCTTTACCTATTGTTAATGTAGTTTTTTTCGCCGTATAAATAGATATATACTTCTATTTTTTTTTCTTTTTCATGCGTCATAGCATCGGCCAGGAAGCGAACCCGCTAACCCGGGCCAACTGCTTGTAAGGCGGCTGTGCTGACCTCTCGACTACCAATGCTTACTTCTATTAATTTTAATAGCTATTTCTAATTGTTTTACATATAATTATAAAACAAAATCTAGCCAGATTTCTAATAAAGGCAAATCAAAATTTTTATCCTACTCTTTTATGAAAATATTTTGTTAAAAACAAACATTTTAATTTATTATCCATATTCATCATATTTAAAGATATATTAATTAGTTATGCTTTAAACAATCCCATGAATTAATAAAAGACGTAAAAAAACATTTTTCTTGGCTTTTCAGAATATTAAGTGACATTACTGATTGAAACATATAGTGAAATATTAATTTTTCAAAATAATTTAGTTAAAAAAATTGGTCACAAACAAAAAGTGATACGATAACAGATTAGTTATTTGGCATAATTAGTTAAATAAAACAATATTACAGCTGTATCTAAAAAATCAAAACTGAAATCAAAATTGGCAGTCCTAATACTAACAGTTTATAATAATAAAAAAATGGAAGTATTTTGGCATCAATTTTGAAGTTCATAAACACCAGCAAGAATGTGTAAAATATGTAGATAAACTGGTACAGCATAGCTTCTTGCATTTGTTAAACAGTTATCATTTTTCTAGGCTTAATTCATTTACTTTAAAGTACACATTTAAAAATTAAATCTTTAAAATGAATAATACAAATAAACGTGTTTTAAAATTTTTAATTAGTTTTTTAAAAGTAGCATATATTTTATTTGTTTATTTATTGCTTAGTTGAAGTCTTGGAGTTTCTAAAGCTGCCTGTTTAATAAAAAAAATAATTCTTTATAAGTGAAAGTAACATCACTACAGAACTCTTTAGTAGTTTTTGTTGGTTTTGGCAAATATTAGGTGAATATATATATTGCTTACCAGGCTAATAACCGCACTGAGTGAAGATTTTTTATTTTTATCTTAGCATCCAGTTAAATGTTAATAGATTATATTTACTAATCAATATTAGATGTTTAACTAGGTTGGCAAAAAGCCAGATAACTTAAAATCTTTCATTTTATTATAGAGTTTTTAAATATATATATATTAATTTTATTTTTATCTTTAAATCTCAAGATGCAAATTACAATATGTTAAAAACGTAATATCTATACAATGATGCGTATCCATATATATATAAAATGACAAAAATATTAATATATTGATTATATTTTTACCAGAAATGTTGGCAACCTATAGTTGTTTTTTTTAATGTATTTTTTAAAACTGGTTCCTTAAAAAAATTTCAATCATGCATAGTATTACTATAGAGCCGCGAACTAAATGGCATTAAACTACACAATTTTAATTACCCAGTAACCAAAACTGAACGTAAATATGGTACTATAGCAACTCTGTTTTTCTTCACTGGATATGATATTTCAAACCTAAATTTATGTTAATAATCAATAAAGCAAGTCATATATAGCGTGACACTGCTTTATAAAAAGCTTGTATTTTCAAAAGTGCAATATAGAGAGTGTACCAATAGCTCCAACAAGCTCTTAATAATAAGATCAGTAAGAAAAAATATTTAAAATCTCTATCTGGAATATTCATATCACCAGACCAATTGGTTTCAAGCTAATGGCTCACCTCAGTGAGGAGCTAAAAATTCAGACACAGATCTAAATTTATGTATTATAGATTTTCTTCACAATTTAAATACTATACCTGTTCAGTTCTGTACTGTAGTTAAAAGCCCAAGTACTGATTTTTTCTGAGTGTTGTTTCCTTCAAAAAGTTTTATTTCATATATTTTTTGTAAAATACCACATTTTTTTAGAATCCAAAAATGTACACAATTGGTTGTGTTAACATTTTTTTTTGCTTTGCAGAATTACTTACTGGCAAATGTACCCAGCCTATGGAAGGTAGGAAGTACTTTCTTTGAATGTAATGCTGCATAAAAATTTACAGTTTATTAATGGAAAAACAAATAATTATATATTTTTTTGAAAATTATGTCCTCTTACAAAAAAAAATATGTTTATCTTGAATATCATGTGACAGCATGGCAGTGTTATGTATAAACATTTAGGGATTTTATAAATGAGATAATATAAAACCAAGTTATAATATATATATATATATATATATCATGAGCCAACTGATGGTAGCTGTAAAGATGCTTAAGTATCATTTGCTCCTTTAATGTATCTTCGCCTATGTGTTATAAATGTACTAAAAATTAAAAATTATGTAGTATTATTAATATATATATATATATATATATATATATATATATATATATTGTAACCTCTGCTCTCTTCACTTGTTTACTTTATTAGATTTATAATTGCCCGGGCACCAATTCTATACAAGATATAATAAAATTTATAATTGTAAATTGCTTTTAAACTTATTTAAAAAATTCTTATATTGTAATTACTCTATGGCTTAGCTCAGTTGAGGTTATAGGATATGGTCTTCATATAGGAGGCAAATAAGTTGATAAAAATGTCTATAAACAATAATTCTATAATGTTAATTTAAATATGTTCTAAGCATCTATTCAATACTAAAACTGTTGCAAAATTGACAATTATTACATTTATTACAGCATAGACAATGATGAGGATTGGGTATCTTTTTATCCAAATCACCATCTATTCTAAGCAAAGTAAAATATATTATTGGCATTGTAATACAGAGATTTATTAACACCAGACAAATTAAATAAAACCTGACTTATACTGGCAAATCTAGATATTCTATAACTATGTTATGTTAACCATATGTGTATGTGTGGAAATGGAGAATCAAACATATAATAAAACAATTCATTTGGGATTTTAATTCATCAAAATATTTATTAAAAATTAAAAGACAAAATAAATAATGAATAAACAAAAAGAAATATTATTTTATGCACTTTGCTAACCAATTACATTGCTCTTATAGCAAAACCAAAATTGACTAATATTTAATATACGAATCATATATTTTCGAACATGTGTGCTTTTATAATATCCTAAACATGATGTATTTTTAAAACATACTTTTTATTTGCTTATTTATAAAACTTGGAAGATGCCATAAATCAATCATCTTTTATACATATTATAAAATTTTATACAACACTTATCTGTTATAATCGGTGTAAATCATCTAACATTAACTGTACAAAATCAAGAAAGGCAAGGAAAAACAATAACTAAACACTTATACTTATATATGTGAGGGTTAAATAATATCTCCAAACTCAATCTAAATAATCTAATTGCCCCTTGACCATTTCTACCTTCAACTCACATTCAATATACTTCCTATATAACGAACCTATAACAGATAAGGTTTTAATTCTTTATTTTTTTTAAATAAACTTCATTAACAAAATTGAAGCATAATAAGTACAACATTTTTAAAATAATAATTTATAGCATCACGCACACATCCGAACATCTATAACCTCCTATAATATAATTTCTAGATCATATAAAATAATAAATTATCATATTATAATGATATGAAGTTACATTGTTTTGTTTTTTAAAAAAAAAAATGGTTATACATTTATTATAAGTAATAACGAAAATACTTATCAATATCTCATCATTACATGTTAATTTTTTTAAAACAAAATTGAAAGTTGAAAGAAATATACATATCAATTTTAAAGACAACAGTAAATTATAACATAAAAAAAATGTCTATCCATTGTTAAAGCATAATTTGTTAAGAATGACAATAGTCTTTTTCCTTTTTATCCTAGAATTCCGTTATAGGTGTAATAAATGACATTTGCATGTATTGGAATTATTTTGTTATATGTGCATGAATGGCAAAGTTATACAGTATGAAATTATCTTCTTGATATAAGATTAATAGATAAACTTTTTCATTTTAAATTTTATTTTGTAGAATATTGATAGAAAATTCTTTAAATTGAAAATCAAGCATTTAATTATAGCGTCTAATAAGAAAATTTTAGCTAGCTTTATTTTACACAATTTTGTCATTTTAATATTATTTAAGATTTGGTAATACTTTAAAATAAATCATAATAATTTAGCTTACATATCATCCAGGCATTTTGAAAGTAGTGAATATGGACCATTGCTTGGCAGAAATTTGGAGGCTGGTATTCCTCTGGGGGGGGTGTTTATCTCCTCATTTTTATATCATTCCAGTAGTATAATAACAAAAATTCTCCATAGGTATATTATTAGAATCCTTGCGATGTTTTTTATATAATACTCTTAGAGAGTTATTGAATCTTTTAAGTTTTTTTACATTTTCTTCCTTGGAACTTTTTTTTTTACTTTCCTTCAAGTTTTAAACTCTATGTCTTTTTTCACTCATGCCCTCTGTGTTTTTTTTATTACAATCAACTTTGGAAGTGTACCAGAATTTTACTTATAAAATTTTAACAATACAATATTTGAATAGAATAAAACATAATAATAATAATAATAATAATAAAAATATTAAATATTAATTATTAATTTAGAAATGTTATTCACTATTATACAAATAATCTTTATCATTTTTAAGTATAAGAT
>JAQFVV010006237.1:5362538-5642205 GCA_028023455.1 Epiperipatus broadwayi
TGTAAAACTAGAGAGACAAAAATTATTAAGAAAAACAATATTTACAATTGATATTCCTAATTTTCAGAAACATTCTAATGAATTTAAATTAGAACTTATAAATCAATTTCAAGTATTAGTAGATTTTGAACATGGTTCAGATTTGAATGAAATTAATAAGAAAATAATTGATGCACATTTAAAAACTGCAACAAAGGTAGCTGGTAGAGAAAAAAGCAATTGACCAATAAAATTTTTACTGAGACTAGAGAATTTATGAAGAAAAGAAGGAATATGAAAATATACAAAAATGATGCATTAAAAAGAATTGAATACCTCAAATTTTGTAAAATAGTGCAGAAAAAAGTTGAAAATGATATAAGAAAGTATAACTGTGAACTAGCAAAGAAAGCTGTAGAAGAGAATAAAAGTCTCAAAAGTGTAAAACAACATTTTGGTACTGGTAGGAAATTTATATTTGCAATAAGAAAAAAAAGATGGAATTATTACTAAAAAGAGAGATGACATCATGAAATGGGTAGAAGACTTGTATGAAGAATTATGTAGTAATAAAGAACAAGTATCTTCTATATCTATTATTTCTTCCAAAATTCCCAGAATTTTAAATGAAGGAATGAGACATGCAATTATATTTATGAGGAAAGGAAAGGCTCCATGTAATGATGGAATTATAATTGATATATTAAAAGAAGCAGATGAAGAACTAAATTTTTTTTAGCAAAGTTATATGCCAAATGTCTAAATGATAAAGATGTACCAGATGATTGGAAGAATGCAGTATTAATATTAATATTTAAAAAAGGTGATAGAGAAGATATTAGAAATTACAGACCTGTCAGCTTTTTATCAGTTTTATACAATATAATTGCAACTTGTCTATAGAGAATATTAGATTTCTATCAACCAAGAGAACAAGCTGGATTTAAAAGTGATTTTAGTACAGTAGATCATATCCAGGTATTGAGAGAAGTTATACAAAGGACAAATGAATATGAGTTGCCATTGTGCTTTGGATTTATAGATTATGAAACAGCATTTGATTCTATAAACATTTCTTCAGTGATTAAAGCATTGGATCATCAAGGCATATTTTTGAAGAATATTTATAAAAATGCAACAGCAACAATTAGATTACATAATGGCTTATGTAAGACAGGGTGACTCCATATCTCCAAAACTTTTTACAACAGTGCTGCAAGAAGTATTTTATGGATTAAAATGGAAAGCTAAAGAAATGAAAGTAAATGGAGATTATTTAAGTCATTTAGATTTTGCAAATAATGCTTCAGAGCTACAGGAAATGTTGCAGGAATTATCATATGAAAGTAGGTCTAAAGATAAATGTTAAAAAGATTAAAGTAATGTTCAATGGATTTTTTCAAAATATGAAAATAAAGATTGATTATGATGAGTTAGAAGAAATTAACAGCTACCAATGCCTTGGTCAGATTATTAGTACAGATGGCAACATAATAGATGAAATTAATCATAAAATTAAGTTTGGTTGGAATGCTTTTGGTAGAAATAAGTTGATACTGAAAGGAAATATGCCTATGTGTTTGAAAAGGAAGGTTTTTATTTTAATAAATGTGTTTTTCCAGTTCTTACTTATAAAACCGAGACTTGGACACTTAATAGAAGAGCAATGCAGTGACTTCAGACCACTCAAAGATGCATGGAGAGATGCATGCTAGGAGTAACAAGAAGAGATTGAAAATGCAATATATGGGTGAGAGAACAAACAGGTAATACACCTCATTGAAAAAATTAAAAGACTGAAGTGAAGTTGGACTGGACATATTTCTAGAAGAGATGATCATAGATAGACAATTGAAATCTTAAACTGGATCCCAAGAGATTGTAAAAGACCCAGAAAGAGACCACATGTGAGATGGATGGATGAAATAAGAAAGTATGCCAGGATGATGGGGAGAAAAGAAGCTAAAGATCAGAGAAGATAGATTGAACTTGGAGAGGCCTTCATCCTGCAGTGGATTGATAATGGTTGATGATGATGATTATTATTATTATTATTATTATTATTATTATTATTATTATTATTATTATTATTATATATAAATAATGGTATGCAACATGCAATATTTTTTTCTACATTAAACACAAGTAAAAGCTGCTTTGTGAACAATAAGATGGTATGCATGCTGCTTTTACTTATGTTTAAGCTGACAAAACTGAAGTGGTAAATGCATATTTTGACTTGTTTCACAGCAAACTCCACCTTTTTTTGAGTGAACTCTAGTGAGGCTATTGTCCATATTCCTCCATATTTGAACATTTTATTTTTACAATTAGGTCTTTTTTCTATATAATGTGTTGGTAATCATAACTTTATTTATTACTGATATATAAGTTTTAAATCAATAGACATTTTAAAAGTTAATATTTGTTGCTTGCAAAATATGAAAATAAATTTCTAAATGTAGTTCTATATATATATATATATATATATATATATATATATATATATATATATATATATATATATATATATATATATATATATATATATATATATATATCAATCACATTGTTGTTTGATATCATTGGACCAGTTAATCAATTCAAAAAATTAGTAGAATGAAATATTAGATATTTGACTTCTATGTTATTAAAATGAAGATAAATTTAGGGTTGGAAAAAAAATTTTTTTTTAAAGTATTTCTAGTTTACCCAGTAGAAAGTTTATTCTTTGCATTAATATATTTTTAAGAGTTGTCTTTTTAAAGATAAATGATTTCAAGGAAAATCTCTTTAGTGGTGTAAGTTTTGGGTTTGAAATAAGACTTGTACAAAAACCTTGCATAAATAATCTTTAATTTGTAAACAAATTACTGAAAATTACAATCTTTCCTTTTGTTTGCTGATTTTTTTTTATTTTGCTTCAGGCTAAAACACTTCACTAAACTAGAAATTCTCATTTCTATTGCCATCTAGGGCTATCTTCCCCATGACAATATCATCCACATTGATTATTCTCATTGTTTAAAACATCTACAATGCTTACATCTTCAGATTTTTTTAAACTAATAATTTTAAAATTGTAATTGTGATAAAATAAAATTGCATACCATAATATAATATTATAAGTAGGTTTAAAACAGAGTAGAGAAGATATAGTGATCACAGTCTCATTATAATATCCAAAATAGCAATAAATCTGCAGTGATGACACAATTTTTACTGCAAGCTGTTAAATCATTCATGCCAGTAACACATTTCAATTACTACTCCTATTTGAAATAAAAATTACAGGTTATACATAATTTTATTAATAATATAATCAAGAATATTTAAGGACAAAATGATGCCTATAGCATATATGTACAGGGAAACTACTTTTTAATAAAGCAAAAAATGAATAATTCTTAGATAATATTGAAATTACCGTGCCTGTGGTGGAATGTACGACTGAATATGCTTCAAAATGCTGTTTATAGGGAATATAGTGTGATATTTTATGAAGGGCTTAGAGATATGGGTATATTTTTTGGCATTTAACACAATTTTTCTTTTCAGAACTTTTCCAAATTCATTGTTAGGTTCGAACACAAAATTATACATGCAGAGAGATGTAACACTCAAACAAAGCAAATTAGCAAATAAAATAGAAGATACTTGATTTGAAAGTTTTATTCACATTTCACTCCTTAGAAATATATGTTACAATTCCTCAGTAATCTTTTCTGTAAAATATTGTTGAAGTTCTTGGAGCTTTTCCTGGGGTACTTTGTAGTTACTGCTATCTGTGCACTCTTGATACACTAACCATGGTATTTCTTAAAAATTTATGGCAGGATAATTATGAAAGATATTTTGGAAATATAGAAATAAGATAAGCTGTATAGATAGGAGAAGAGATACATTCATTGATATCTTAGAAAAAGTAATTCGGTTTGAACATTGAGGAATTTTGCAAGAATAGAAGGTTTGAAGAAAGTAATCTAGTTTTATGTGCTAAACTTGTTTTTTTTTTTTTTCAAATGAATAATCTATTAAGAATTTAATAAAGGAGAAAACATATAGAACTTATCATATAAAAATCCCATTGTGAAGGGAATAATCTTATTTAATTATAATCTAGATTCTGAGACTAAGAAATATTTGTATAACACAAATTATCTCTCAGTCACAATGACCAGAGAGATGTGTTAGCCACCTTATCTTCCCTTTCCATTTTCCACTCTATTTCCCATATTCTTCTCTATTCTGCTCCCTCCCATTTGTATAACATTATCTTTGTCCACTCTATGGCTTTTACATCTAAATTCCCATTATGTTTTTCCAAACCCAGCATAAAAACCAAGATCCACTTTCTGTATAATCATTTTGTTTATATTTATTCTCCCACACTATTTGCACCCTTTTTGCTTGTAAGCATTTATATTCAATTAACAGATGCCTAATATTTCCTATGCCTTCTTTGCATAACTTGCAGACTAAGTCACCCACATTTCTCCATTTATGTATACATCCCCTTGTTTCCCACAATCCTGTTTGAGCCTTAAATAGTAAACTACTTTACTTGCTATTATCATAAATTAACTCACACCCAATATTCTGTTTACTTATAATATATGTAAATTCTTTTTATTCTCCATACTAATACTCAATTTTTTATTAATGCATCTATTTTTCTATCCCATTCCTTGCCATTATAACACTCAACAGTTCTCCTGTTACAATTATTCTACCTTTTGTATAAGTATTATGATATAAAGTTCTCTATTCAAGTCTTCTGCACAACATACTACCTTTCTCATCCATCTTGTTACCTGTCATTTACTCATAATTCAATTAAATACTATTTTGGCTATTCTCTTGTCTATATATTGTGATCTACTGAACATTTTCATTTTACTTTTTACATCTCTCATATAAAAACTTGTCCATCTCATTTCTCATTGAATTGCCTCCTTTGCTGACCACACATGTGCATCTAATGCATATCTTTCTACTTCTCCTTGTACTTTTGCTAAATAATCTAACACTCAAAACTCACTATATATATTGCCACACACAGCAAACTTGAGTGATGAATGGATGTCAGAAGGCTTGTGCATAAAATCCCCATCTAGTGCCTACTCATGAGGATATTTAATGGGTAGGAACTAGATGGGGATTTTATGCACAAGCCTTCTGGCATCCATTGATCACTTTAGCTTGCTGTGTGTGGCAATATATATATAGTGGCTTTTGCCTGTTTTAACAACAGTTAAACACAAGCATAAGAGGAAGTGGTCATGTAATGTTTATTGGCTTAAAATCAATACTGCCTAATAGGATAGTGGTGGCTATGGTTATTAAAGAACCAAAGACACCAAAATGTATGGGTACTGAACTGGGTTCAGACCCATAAGCTAATGGGATTGGATTGAAAACCTTATGGGGGTTTTCAGTTTAAGATATAATTTTGTAGTTAAATGGAGATAAAAAGTGGTTGCTGGAGGGTTGCATTAGATGCTAAGATCTAGATCCAGTGCTCTCAGATCCAAGGCTACTCACTGATGAAGACCATAAGCCCCAAACTAGTCTGGGGATATTGGATGAGTAGGCCCTAGATGGGGATTTTATGCACAAGCCTTCTGGCATCTATTGATTAACTCTAGCTTGCTGCATGTGGCAATATATATGTAGTGAGTTTTGCCTGTTTTAACAACAGTTATACAGAAGCATAAGAGGAGGTGGTCATGTGATGTTTATTGGATTAATCTAACACTCCTTTACTGACACATAACACATCATTATCATAAGTTAATTCAGCTACTGCCATTCCCTTAAGTATAATTCTAGCTACATCATATTTATTACATGAAAATACTATTAAATTTTTTTGTCAGTCTCTTTCTTTTCTTCACTACATTTATCAATTTTTTCTCCCATTCATCCAAGCAATTTTTCTGATTACTTAAGATGATTCCCAAATAGTTATACCTATTCAGCAGATTTAACTTCCAAGATGTTAATATATTTCAGTAACACCCTCTTTGAATAAATATAAAGTCTGAACTTCAAACAGTTAAACTCATAAAGCTAGCCATATGCATTGTGATATTTAATGGAGGAAATTAATCATAGAATTAAACTTGGTTGGAGTGCTTTTGGTAGAAATAACTTGATACTAAAAGGAAATATGCCTATGTGTTTGAAAAGGATGGTTTTTAACAAATGTGTTTTACCAGTTCTTACTTATGGATCTGAGACTTGGACACTTAATAGAAGAGCAATACAGAGACTTCAGACCACTCAAAGGAGTATGGAGAGATGTATGTTGGGAGTAACAAGAAGAGATCAAAAACGCAATTTTTGGGTAAGACAACAAACAGGTGTTACTAACCTTATTGAAAAAATTAAAAGATTGAAATGGAGTTGGGCTGGACATATTGCTAGAAGAGATGATAATAGATGGACAATTGAAATTTTAAACTGGATTCCAAGAGATTGTAAAAGACCCAGAAAGAGACCACATGTGAGATGGAAGGATGAAATAAGATAATATGCAGGGGTGTTGTGGAGAAGAGAAGCTAAAGATCGGAGAAGATGGATTAAACTTGGAGAGACCTTCATCCTGCAGTGGATTGATAATGGTTGATGATGATGATGATGATGATATATATATTATTATTATTATTATTATTATTATTATTAAAAACCAATCAACACTTAGACAAACCCAATATCAATAACAATCAGCATTGACCACAGAGATTGAAATTATTGATACAAAGAAGTTTAAAATGTAGGGAAGGTGATAAGGCTTCTCACATCTGCAATAATTAAAAATTATAAATTAACATATACTATCGCAAATATATTATAGAATAATTCCCGTGTATGGTAGCGCTTTGCACTGGCAAAGCTATTGTTTCTCCTCCTCGCAAACTAGTCTCGCAACGTAAGGGAGATGGTACACCTTTTCACATCTGCAATGCCCGCAAAACACTGTAGTTTGCAGGAAAGGGAAAAGATAGTTTTGCCAATGCAAAGCACTGGCCTATGCGGGGAATTATACTATAATATAATATTTGCGATAACGTATGTTAATTTATAATTTTTAATTTTTGCATATGTGAAAAGGCATACCATCTCCCTTACGTTCCAGGACTAATACCTAAGTACCACTTCTTTAAACAGGTAAATACAACCTATTTTGATATAGTCAATTATAACATTGCAAACTGCAATTATAATTCTCAAATTGCTCCCAGTGTGTGTGTATATTATATATATATATATATATATATATATAGAGAGAGAGAGAGAGAGAGAGAAATATGTTTAGAACAAGGAACTTAGATGGAGAAGAGTACACGAAATGATATTGTAACGAAAACTCAAAATTCGTAGAAGACTAATCATTTGTAATAGGAATCAAAAAATGGCTCAAAAAGATCTAGAAAACAAAGAATAGATGGCAAAGTGCATTATTACATCTTTTAGATGAAGTGTATATTTTAAATAATATTGGATGGAGTAAGTAGACTTCACACAGCAATGTAGTATGACTACTGAATAAATATATATAAGAGCGAATGCTTTTTTTTTTTTTTAAAAAAATGAATATTGTAATTAGCTTTTGGTCAATTTATGGGGAGCTAATAATAAATGTGTTCTTTTTTTTTTTGTTGTTGTTGTTGTTCATTCAATTGTTTATCGGTAGAATGGAAAGTTAAATATAATCAATAAAATTAAATTTATATATTTTATAAAAAAATACCGTATATTTTTACTATCAAGGGCTATGGATAACTCCACTAAATTATTTGTATTTGGTCTAATCATCATTATGAGATAAATTTAAAAGACGAAAAATGAAATTTGCAATTTATTTATAACATGAAAATTTAATAAGTTTTCTCCTTTGCTGTGTAATCAAATTAAAATGTGTTAAGAAAAATTGCCTCTATAATGAGTTAACGTAATTATTATTTAATTAGTTTATATATATAATTTTACTTTTAATTAATCTTATTTATATTGTAAGAGCAGATTTTGTTTCTAGATTTTTACAAAAATAGAAAATAATTAAAAAATGTTGGCAAAATAAAATTCCCTCAGATTATTTTAAGAATTGCTTTCTGAAGTTTTACCTGTGATGTTTTTACATTAATTATTCTGTCTGTTTTCATACCTTGTGCCAATTTAAGACTTTCTGTAATGAAATAATAAAACAACAATCATTATTTAATTATATTGTTACTGATAGCATTTATAAAAGCTTATTGCTTTTTAGTAATACAACGGCCGATTTGGTAACTAAAGATTTCAGTTTAATTCCTAATTGAGGAAAGTTAAAAAAAAAAAAGCTCAGTTTGACTGTTGAAACGATCTGTTGTGCTTAAACTATCACTTGGATGCTCAAATATTAATTATTGGCACTCCCTCATCTCCAAAGTAATTGTTTACATGGTTATATTTTAAACCTCATTAAAGTTTATGACGTATCTCTAAAACAAAGTTACTAGAACACAGTGTATTAAAAGCATGGCAAGCACTGATAAATTACTGAATGTAATCAGATATCATACTTGGTCGTGTTGATGTGATGTGATGCACTGTAACTTCTCCTTATATTGGAGTGAGGAAGGTCTCAGAAACTATGCCCAGAGAAACCTGTTAGCCATTTTATCTTCCCTTTCCATTCCCCATCCTAAGTTTTCCCATATCCTGCTTCATCCCATTTCCATAACATAATCTTTGTCAATTCCGTGGCTTTTATATCTAACCCCCTCCCCCCATTTCTCCCAAACCCAGCATAAAAATCAATAACTCACTATCTGTATAATCACTTTTTTTATATTTCATTCTTCCACAACTTTATTATTTGTATCATTTCTACTTTCAAGCATTTACATTTAATTAACAGATGACTAATATTTTCTATGCCTTCCTTCCACAACTTGCAGTCTTAGCATTTTAATTCCTAGTGTCTCTACTTGTCTTCATGTAAATAAATTAACACATATATGTCTTGTAGAATCATGCAGTAATGTACACTTCAGCATTTAATTCATTTACTTTCATATGTGATCTGATCAGTTTTTATCTTATTATTTTAGCGGTTTTTATTATCTTCGTCTTCATTTCTGTTTTCCTGAAATCTGAAAACTATTTTGTGATTGCTGCTTACTATTTTTAATTACTGAGTTACAGACAGATTCCAACTCACACAAGAAGTTTGTCAGATTTTTTCTTCTGATAAATATTTGCAATTATCCATGTTGCAAACTATGAAAGTGAAAATATGTGCTTCATTATGTCACCAAAGAAATACAAGAATTGAAAGCTGCATTAAGTGTCAGAATTGTTTTTTTGTAAAAAAGAATAGGAGTACAGAAAGTTACTATGTTGAAAGACATTTGAAAAAATACCTTGATTGTTTTTTTACATTTCTTTTGCCATTTTTATAATTTATCTCTCATTTAACAAATGTTCTCTCAATGGACTTGGATATAATAAATGAGATAGTTTTAGTTATTAAAAATATATTTCAAATATTTTATATTTTGAATATAACCCCTAAACGATAGACTGAAATAATTTTAGTACTTTTAAACTACTATATTACTTGGCACCAACAAACATAAATGTTTTAAAAATAAGTAATAGAAATTGATGATTATAGAAGTTTAAAACATTAGCAGTTTTACAATATTTTGAAATGACAATATTTTTTTAGTCATCATCATCATCAACCATTATCAATCCACTGCAGGATGAAGGTCTCTCCAAGTGCAATCCATCTTTTCCTATCTTTAGCTTCTCTTCTCCACATCACCCCTGCACACTTTTTTATTTCATCCATCCATCTCACATGTGGTCTTTTTCTGGGTCTTTTACAATCTTTTGGAATCCAGTTTAAAATTTCAATTGTCCATCTGTTATCATCTCTTCTAACAATATGTCCAGCCCAACTCCACTTCAGTCTTTTAATTTTTTCAATGAGGTCAGTAACACCTGTTTGTTCTCTTACCCATACATTGCATTTTCGATCCCTTCTTGTTACTCCCAACATGCATCTCTCCATACTTCTTTGAGTGGTCTGAAGTCTCTGTATTGCTCTTTTATTAAGTGTCTAAGTCTCAGATCCATAAGTAAAAACTGACAAAACACATTTATTAAAAACCTTCCTTTTCAAACACATAGGCATATTTCCTTTCAGTATCAACTTATTTCTAACAAAAGCATTCCAACCAAGTTTAATTCTATGATTAATTTCATCCATTATATTTCCATCTGTATTAATAATCTGACCAAGGTATTTGTAACTGTTAACTTCTTCTAACTCATCGTAATCAATCTTTATTTTCATATTTTGAGAAAATCTATTAAACATTACTTTATTTTAACATTTATCTTTAGTCCTACTTTCCTCCTTTCATCTGATAACTCCTGCAACATTTCCTGTAGCTCTAAAGCATTATTTGCAAAAACAACTACATCATCTGCAAAATCTAAATGACTTAAATAATCTCCATTTACTTTCATTCCTTTAGCTTCCCATTTTAATCCACAAAATACTTCTTGCAGCACTGCTGTAAAACATTTTGGAGATATGGAGTCACCCTGTCTTACACCCTTTTCAATGTTGATTTTTCTACTATCATTATGTAATCTAATTGTTGCTGTTACATTTTTATAAATATTCTTCAAAATATGACAATATCCTGGATCTACACCTTGATGATCCAATGCTTTAATCACTGAAGAAATGTTTATAGAATCAAATGCCTTTTCATAGTCTACAAATCCTAAGCATAATGGCAACTCATATTCATTTGTCCTTTCTATAATTTCTCTCAATACCTGGATATGATCTACTGTACTAAAACCACTTTTAAATCCAGCTTGTTCCCTTGGTTGGTGGAAATCCAGTGTTTTCTATAGACGAGTTGTAATTATCTTAGTAAAAATTTTGTATAAAACTGATAAAAGACTGATAGGTGTGTAATTTCTAATATCTTATTTATCACCTTTTTAAAATATTAATATTAATACTGCATTCTTCCAATCATCTGGTACATCTTTATCATTTAGACATTTGGTATATAACTTTGTTAAAAAAATTTCTATTTCTTTACCTGCTTCTTTTAATATATCAATTACAATGCCATCATCACCTGGAGCCTTCCCTTTCTTCATAAATTATTGCATGCCTCGCTGCCTCATTCAAAATTCTGGGCAATTCAGAAGATATAATATGTATAGGAGGCACTTGTTCTTTATTACTATATAATTCTTGATAGAAGTCTTCTACACATTTTATGATGTCATCTCTCTTTTTAATAATAATGCCATATTTTTTTCTTATTGCAGATATAAATTTTCTACCAATATCAAAATGTTGTTTTACACTCTTTAGACTTTTACTCTCTTCTACAGCTTTCCTTGCTAGTTCACAATTATACTTTCTTATATCATTTTCAACTCTTTTCCGCACCATTTTACAAAATTTGAGATATTCAATCTTTTTTAATGCATCATTGTTGTATATCCTCATATTCCTTCTTTTCTTCATAAATTCTCTAGTCTCAGTATAAATTTTACTGGTCAATTGCTGCTTTTTTCTACCAGTAGTTCTTTGTTGCAGTTTTTAAAAGTGTATTGCTTATTTTCCTATTAATGTCATTCAAATCTGAATCATGTTCAAAATCTACTAATACTTGAAACCGATTTGTAAGTTCTAATTTAAATTCATTAGAATGTTTCTGAAGATTAGGAATATCAACTGTAAATATTGTTTTTCTTAATAATTTTTGTCTCTCTAGTTTTGCATTAACATGTATCTTACATCTTACTAATTGGTGATCACTTCCTGTGTTAAATTTATTAAGAACATTACAATCTTGAAATATGTATTTTCGGTTAGTCAAAATATAATCTAATTCTGCTGTACCTTCATTTGGATGCTTCCATGTCTATTTCCTTTTAACATTTTTCTCAAAAAAAGAATTCATAATATAAAGTTTTTCTTTTTCTGCAAACTCCACACGTCTGTGTCCTCTCTCATTTCTATTACCATAACCAAAACTACCTACAGCTTTCATCTTTCATTTGTTTACCAATTCTAGCATTAAAGTCTCCCATAACAATTTTAAAATGTTGTTTACTTTGATCAAAAGCCTTTTGTATATCCATATAAAAATCTTCTATAACTTCATCACTATGAGAACTTGTTGGGGCATAAAACTGAATTATCTGCATTTGGTATCTGCTATTAAGTTGTAAAACTAATCTTGCCATTCTGTCTGATACACCATCAATCTCCACAATGTTATTCTTCCATTTTTTATTTATAATGAATCCTACTCCACTTGTATTTCCAATATTTGTACCTTTATAGTAGAGTATATGTCCACTTTTTAAATCAATTGTTTCTTCACCTTTTCTTCTAACTTCACAAAGTCCAATAATGTCCCATTTAATATAAGACAGTTCTTCTTCTAACTCTTGCAATCTTCCTTCACTTGAAAGTGATCTGCAGTTGTAAGTCCCTAAATAAAAAGTTGTCATCAAATGGCAACCTGAGTCCGCAATCAGGAGATTTTTAGCACCCTCCGCCTTTGGCCACCAACAGCTTCCTTGGTTGGTGACTTTACAGCCTCCTGGGAATAAGGGCCATGATTAATTTTTGTCTGTCATGATTGTTTATATTGAAAAAATATTCTTAAATTCGGAGGTAAAAAGCCAATAAACTCACCACGCTGGCTAATGCGTGTTCATGAGCAGCCCCTCCATGTTCGTATACTATATGAATAATCACTTAGTAATAACAGCTGCAATGACAAGAACATGGAGTGGATATTAGGAATTTGCCCTGCTCTGTTCCTTTAAGGCCTCCAAGAGGAATCAAAGGGTCTCCTTTCAGTTAATAGCAAACTCCTTTTGCAGCCCTTTTTTAGTATGTTTTAATTTTAAAATATTATAGTTTTTCTTTAATATATTATAAAAGTTTAATTTGAAGTTTTATTTAGATCACTTTTAACATCATTTAAAAAGTTATAAGGATTTATCATATTTTAAATTGTAAATTTATTTGTTGATATTTAAATGATTAAATGTAAAGTTATAACAAGTTACAATTAACTAAGTTTTCTTTCTCTATTTATAAACAGGTTTCAACTTTGAAAAGTATTAGATTTTTTTTTAGTCATTCTTTTATTATTTAAGAATCTACTCTAGTTTAACAAATTGTAATATAATGATGCTTGACAATTTTTTCAATTCATGTAGGCTAGGTTGAGTTTAATCTAATTGTTCTGAGACACACTTTCCTTTCTTGGCATCGTTCCAGCCAATTTTCTTCTTTTTTTTCCTGGGATCTAGTTTAAAACTTCGTATGCCAATCTAGTTTCATATTTGCAGTATAACCAGTTCTTATTTTCATCATCTTAATTCTTTCAATCATATCAGTTATACCTACTTATTTTTTCATTCATGCACTTTTCTTTCATTTTCTTTTTGTTATTCCCGACATAGAAATTTTCTTATTTCATTGTAAAATGTTTGTACTACTTTTCTCTTAAGTATTAAGTCACAATTTGATAATTTTGTGGTGTCTATATATATACACACACACACACTTTGATAATTTTGTGGTGTCTATATATATACACACACACTCACAATAAAACTGCAATATTTGCTATATTTTATTTTAAGCTCCCTTGCATACAATAGCTCATAATTTGTTGATAAATTTTGATGAGAATAGAATATGTATTTTTTATTGAATTGCAAATGTACACTAATTTTCAACATCCATATACACACTTATATATATATAAAACACGGATTTTTTTTTTAAAAAATAAGTATATATAAATTAAGATTATAGTATAAACAAAATTTAAAATATATATAGTTATATTAATAATAAATGAAGGTGATATATTTACATACTATATGCTGAGTATGTGTTAACTAATTCATTCATTGAAAAGTTAAGAATAAGAAAAAAAACTTACAGGTACTTGATCCATTTTCTGTTAACATGAGAACTTTTTGAAATAAACTGTGGTCTTACTACTATGGTGAACTTATTAATATTTATGAAAAGAATGTGGAACACTAAAATTCAATAATGGATGATACATTATAAATTGCGGCATATGTTTTTGTGTTGCATATTTTTATTTTTTATAAATAAAAATAATTAAATGCTTGATTTTCATCACAATTACATACACTCTGGGCAGTATTCTTTTTTTTTTTTTTTGTATATAATAATGTAATAATAGTCTGGTTATTAAAAAACTACAATCTCTAATTCGTTTTGATATGTTTTTAAATCAGTATCAACTTAGAAGTATGTTTTTAAATTTTATAAAACTTTTAGCATTACTGCTTAGAAAAACATTTATATTATAGACTTCTTTAATTATACTTTCTGAATATGATGTGCAGTATTTCAAGTAATAATGTGCTTTCAATATAAACTGAAAGTGTTTTATTAAAAACATGATCATACAGTGCTCCAAGATGGAAAAATAACTGCCAGCATATAAAATCTTTATTTACCAATTTAAATTTTTTTAAAAACATGATCACATATGATGATCAGATGAAAAATGGCTGGTTGTATATCATAAAATATATTAAATTTACAAACTTTATTGAGGGGTTTTTGGTTTATTTATTTGCACTTTTGTGTGTTTGTTTACATTTATTCTTTTTTGATAACATATAATTGAAGTATAAATGATATGGCATAATTTGCTACTTCACTGTGTGTGTATATATATATATATATATATTTAAAAACACTAAAATAAAAACTAATTTAGAAATATTAGCACTAAATACCAATAAGCATTAAGAATATATTGTTCTGTTTGTTTTTTCCTTTTCAAAATGTTAGTTTTTTAAAGTATTCAACCATATATATCACCTTCATTGTTAAAAAAAGATTACCTTGACAACAGGTTGAGTTTATAGATTGTTATTGATATTAGGATTGTCTAAGTATTGACTGATTTTAATGGAATATATATATATATATCTTTTCTGTATTATTCTAATGACAACTTATTTTTACTTATATAGATAAATGTTGAGGAAAAGAAATATCTTCCTGAAAATATAATTGTATGGCTTTGTTGCTTATGAGTAAGTGCCTGAACTGGCATTGATTCAGGAACCTTATATTCAGATAGCAGCACTTTAACTCTGCATCTTTTACCATTTTTTATTTATGGATCTGAGATTTGGACTCTTAACAAAATAACTGTATAGGGATTCCAGACCACTCAACAAAATATAGAGAGATGTATGTTGGGAGATTGGAAAGTAAAATACCTGAGTGAGAAGACAAACAAGTATCACTCATATTGGAAGAATTAAGAGACTCAAATGGAACTTGAGTAGACATTGTTAGAAAAAAATGATAATATATGGACAATTGAAATTTTAAGGTTGATCATACCGAGATTGCAAAAGACCTAGAAAGAGATTATATGTGAGATGAGTGGATGAAATAAAGAAGTTTACTGGTCTGATGTGATGAAGAATGTTACCGATTGGAGAAAATGGATTTAACTTGGAGAGAGATCTTTACCATGCAGTAGATTGATAAAGGTTGAAATTGATGTTTATAATGATTTATTTGAATCCTCTTTTTCTTGTAATATAAGTATTTTTGTTTTTGAGAAAGTGTATAGTCAATGATTTGGAAAATTGCATTTATTTTTTTTGAGCCAGGTAAAACTAGAAGCTTTTTCAGATTCTAATTAGGCTAAGCTCCCTCCACCCTTCATGTAACTAACCCATATTCAAAAAGCTAATTAGTCAGTATTGTTTAGTAAATGGGTATCTAGCCTTTTTAAGTAGAAAGTGAAATAGAATTAGAAAATCACTCAAAAGATTTAAATGGTTTCCAGAAATTGACTATCCTATTAAGCAATGCTTTTTTCCCACTATTCCTCTATGTGCCATGCAGTGATCTATTTAAAGATGCTCTTATTTTTTTACTTACATCCATACATGTGAGGATAAGAAAGATTTTCAGGCAATATTGATAAAGGATCCTCTGTCATATTATTGCCTTTTTGTTTAGGTATTGGATGTCTTCGGTTATACGGGCGTACTGGAGTTTGTTTTTAGCTACTTTGTTGTTCAACCCTGTTGATTTTTGCAGGTGTGAGCTGGTGGTAGGTGTACAGACTGCAGTGTGTACATTAGAGTTGGTTTGCTGGTATTTGTTTTTAGATGAGGCACATATAATGGATGGGATTTTCAATGGTATCAATTATGTGCTGGCTGTCAACATGATGTTTCATTATAGGTGAGTGGGTGGCTTTATGAGTGACCAAGTATTGGAAAAAATGTCAGAAAATGTAATTTTGGCATTCTTGGCTTTTTAACTGATGTAGCTTGTTCAAATGTGATAATATGGTAGTGAAACCTTGTGTTTGTTTAATAGGGATGGGTTGAGTGCTGGGTTTTTGGCACTGTGTAAAGTTTTGCCATTGTTGTTGAGATCAGTTTTACATCATATGATTTGAGTTGATCAGAGAGCCTGGATGATGTGATAGAATTCTGGTAAGTGGACAATTCTAACAGAGTATTATTTGATGTGTGAGTATAACTGGATAGGAGGGGATATACATCTACCTGGGTGTAATAATCTGATAAAAGATTGGTCATGGTATCTGCATTATGCTGTGATATCTATGGGGATCAGGTAATAGGTTGTTAGGCATGAGTTAAAGATTTTATTTCAGGCTGTTTATTGATATGAGATCTTCTGGTAAGGGTGGTCATTAGATCTGGAGTAGAATCCCATCTGTTGACTTTGTTTTTTGGGGCAGCTGGGTGGTCTTTTTGTTTCTGTTGGGGCTGGTTCCATAGATGGGAGATATGGAACAAGTGTTTGCATGATATATTTATTTATGATTACTTGTTGGTGATTTGTTTGGGTATACTGAACTATTAGAATGATGGCATTTTGGTTTGACTCTAGTGTGGAATTGACTGTAACAATTGGGGTATGTGTTGTGGTAGGTTATTCATACAACTGATGTGGAATCACCTAGTTTGAGTGTACAACAATGCTGTTTGTCCTTGTAGTTGTGAGATCCAGGATTGGCATGTTTTGACTCAGGAAATTTGGAACTGACCTCTGGTCAAAGTGGACATGTATATTATAGAGGCAGAGTGTGGCCTCCTGATGCATAGTTTGCATTAGAATGGTGTGAGGGTCAATTTAGCTGTGTAGTTTTAATTTTTACTCATAGTTAATGGTACAAACTGGTATATGTGCATCTTTGAGACAAATGGTTCTATCCTTCTTTGTAAATGTTGGCTGTTGTAATTGAAGTATGTGTTTTTAACTAACCTAATTATACAGCTTTGACAATCTTGGTTGATGGATACCAGTGTCTGATGTCAATTTGAAACTTCCTTCTATGGATTGGATTGAAAATTTCAAGTATGAAATATCCTGGGTTGAGGTGCTCTGCAGTGTACAGAGCCATGCCCTAACAGCCTGTATATGGTTAAAGCTTTATATAATGTGTCTGGGAAGTCTACATACAGATATGCTAGAATATATAGCAGATAAAATATTATTGAATGAGGGGGGGGGGGAATCTTTTTAAAAAGATGTAAATAAACCTCTCGATATATTATTGTTAAAGTGGTCACTGATCACTTCTAGTTCATTATCATTTCAGATCATGAGAAAGGGGGTTTTGATTTTTTTCATATATTCTTAGGTCTCTAGTCTTTGATGTCATTTGATTAGTTTTTCTGTTTTATTGTTGAGTGTAGTCGCTTTAGTTCTGCCATTGGTGATTTGTAAGTTGGCTTTAAAAGCATTTGCATAGGTTTTACTGGGATTTGAAGCTTTGGACTCTGTGGAGATTATGCTGGTACCAACTACTTGGTCATCTGAGTGTGTGATCACTATGTTCTTTGGCTGAATCTGTGAAAACATCTATTAAAAGTGTCTCTTATTTATTTGAAGTTGTTACAGAAAAATATTTTAAGATTGCTGAATTTTGTTTGCTATATCAATATTGAAACAGTAAGATTCGTATTCGAATCTTAAGTTTCACCTTTTTCTGTCGTCTCTCACTGACCGGTCTGTCCCGCCCAAATTTAAACTTTTTGGTATCGAATTGTGTGTGTAGCAATCTTAGAAATGTATAAATATATGTAGAATTCAGCATAAACACGCACACATTTCGATCTCAAATTAAACACAATAAATAGGGATAAAATAATATAATTTAGATTTCTTTTAGTTATATAATTTTGTATAATTTTAATCATTTATTTTGGATTATAAAGTTCGTATTTATTGCTTTGTTTAAATTTCATTTAATAATAATTCTAAAAATATCTGATGTAATATTTAATTAAAAGTTAAAATAATCTTATGTTCCCTTTTTGTTTTTGAAATTTAAAAGCATCGGTCAGTGATAGATAATAGATTAATTAAAGAAAAATTCCCCAAAGTATAATTAGTAAATGTGAAATGTAAACAATAGAACGGCAGCTTTCTTTAATTAAAAACCAACTAAATGCATTGATTATCCTCAGGGCAGATTAAATAGAACCTAAAAATATCTTCACAAAAATGTGAAAGATCAAGATAAGAAAAGAGGCCATCTTAGACTTGCTGGAGACATTCACTTAAACTTTAGCTTTGCTCTCGATCACTGAGAGTCTCCAAAAATATGAAAATAATTTGTTCCTGCCAAGGTATGACCGAGTAAAGCACCTAGATTATTCTCCATCGGGAGGTGGCCTATCGGATGCTGAACTTTCATTGCCCGTCATAAATTCACCATGAAGATCTGCTGCCTGAAATGAATGAGAAAGCTGCTGCTGCCATGAAATTAAATGAATATCTAAATACAAGAAAGACTTGCCACTCGTGAACTTTTTGCTGCTAAATTAATGGAATCAGAAAACTTCTTATAAAACAGGTACCTGTCTGTGTTCAAACTCTAGAGTACTCTAATAATATGCTATAGCTCTTCTTCATACTACTTATCTAAATTATAAAATGTAAAAACTACCCTTTGTATAACTAAATTGAATAATTAATTTAATATGTAAATTTCTCTAATAATCTAGCTTACCTCACTCTATCTGGGGTGCGTATTTCTAAAATCTACATTTTATCTATATTTATTATCTAATTATTGCATGCTCACAATTGTCTCTATTTTCAAAGTTTAAATCTATGATCGTTTAAAACAATGAATGCGTGTCAAATTTTCATTAATATTTACTTTCTTTAATAACTTTCATATAAATCGACACGCATTCAATGCTTCATTTATTGTAATGCAGGGGTCTACAACTTCGCAAATGGCTGACGTATTAGCTATAATAATTCCCAATTTATATATGTTTTGTATATATTAAATCATCATGAATTTTCCATAGAATTACATTTCTTTGAGAGTCACCAACGTTCTTTAGTAAATGTTGATAATGTCGGGCCAAATTAGAAATCCATTTAAATCTTATCATAATCGTTTATAAGTATACATGTGTTACGTTTTAGAGACGCGATGATCTATTCCGCCGTAAATATTCCGGATTCTTCAGGGTTGAAATTAACCCCCGTCGTCCTACACAAGCGGACATAATAAATGCTCCCGTAGGATTTGACCTGTCATGCAGCCAGCGGCAAATTGCGACACGTACTGCTTGTCCCTGGTTATGCTTATGTGACACCTTACTTTGTCGGGCCGTGGCAGAGACCAGCCTGACAGTTTTATAAATTCATTCGTGGCATTGCAGTTTCAATATACTGCCATTCCATATCGCCTTTCTAAAGCATACCACGTGTTCCTTCACTTAATCTTATTATTCTATATATCACTCCGCCTCTGCATTATCTGCATAATTCACTCTCAAATAAATGTTTGCCCTTAGTTATAAATAAATATTTTAATTAAATAAATATATGTCTGCCATTACTCTTATAACCCATACTTTAGACTCTTGCATTGCAAAGGTATAAATCCCTCAAGGCATGCATTAGAAATACTTACTCGAGAATTTTTAGGTAGCTAGATTATGCAAACAAATAAGTGAATCCCTTTTGTAAACATTTCAGTATCGGAAAAACCGCTACTGAAATCCTCAATATAAAATAATGTCTAAATAAATAAATGTATTCTTTAAAATATAATCATGTCGCAAATTCCGCTACTGAAGCTTTGAATCCCTAAATATTATTAATAAATGTTTTATTAAAATGTATTAATAAATAATTTTAAACTATATGTCTGCAGTTACGTTTCATTTATTCGATACCCATTCTATATAATATTTCCTCGATTATGTAAATATGAATGTTTAATTAATATTAGTTTGATTATTGGCTAACTCGAGAATAAAATCATGAGTCTCTTGCATATCCCTGACCACCGTGCCTAAGGAAATATTTACTAATGTCGCATCAGATGCGTTGTTTCGTGGATTGTATTGTGGAACCGATAAACTATGTTCGAACTCAGTACCACGGGTGGCTTCGCTACCTCGATGGTGCTGCTGTTCTGTATGGTGGTCGAATTCTGCACTATGTTTACGAGTCACACGTTTTCTGACCGTTACAATATATATATACCTTTAATCCTAACGTATAGATTTTCCGCTGTTTTATGGAGTTCAAACCTTGAGACTTGTAAAACATTGTGCAAGTAATACTAAGTTTGCTGCGGGAGTATTATTATTATTATGAAGATGATGAGAATCTATTTCTTTTTCTTGTTCTCTGATACATTTTTTAATTTCCAATTTAAAATTGCTTTTTATTTGAATTTTTGTTTAATTCAAAAACATATTAATTCTGTAATTATGACAGTTAATATTTCAATACTAATTTAGGGTTTATAACTTATTGTTTATAGGTAATATGTAGTTATATTTTGTGTTAATTTTAAAAAAAAAAATTCTGAGAAATTTCTGTCTTGAATTTCAGCAGTGAAAAAAATAGTCGAAACTTTAGAAACCATATTTCCAACTATTTGCAATTATTAAGTTAGTTAACCAGAAATTAATCAGAAACAATTTATACATGGCCACAATTCTAATAATATGTATATAACAATGTGTTTGTGTATAAGATTCTTTTTAATGACTAATAGTTTAATCCATTTTGTTTTACTAAAAAAAAAAATCTCGCCACTAAAAATTTCTATTTAGTAGCCAAACCTGTTTTAATTTTGCCTTTTAAATATATTAACATTTGCTGCAACATGTACCTATATACCGTATTGTTTTTGTATTTTAGTAAATAGTTTTAATAGTTGTTAGAATATATCTATAGTTTTTAAATAAAAATCATGTGTTTAAATACAAATCATGTATGAACGTGTGCGTAATTTTTTATATGAATATATTTATTTACTCTATAGAGTATCTGTTCAGAATTGTATTTTTTGAATTCATTTAAAGAGTTTTATTTTTATTATGTACAAAAAAGAATTCACTACTTGTTTATAAATTAGTTTTACCTAAACTCTAATTATCAACTCTGTGCTCAATCCTACAGAAAATCTCTCTTGCACCTACCTGCAAATAATTAACTGCAATGTGGTCCAGCGTTTAAAATACCTTAAACTTCCATTCCTCCCTTTTTGTGGATGCATAACTTGAGTTTTTTTTTTTTTTTAGTCGATATATTCGGAGGTTAGAAAATGTTAAAAGTTTATTGCCCCCCCCCCCCTCATTTTTTGCTTATATTTTCTAATAATGACAATAAAAAAAAAGTTGACCGGAACTGAGTAATGAAGTTGCAAATATAAAAAAAGAGATGTTAGACTTAACTATTATTATGATATTACTTGAATCTGAAAAAATGTTCTATATATATATAAGTCGTATAACTATTAGCATAAAATTATTTGTATAATTAAAATGAGAAATTTTTAGCGTTAAACTCAGGATACATTTAGGACAAAAAAAGATTTGATAGAAATTATATGTGATTAACAGAATATGAAAAAAAAGGGGTATCAAAAATAGGAAAATAATGAGTTTATAGATAGACCAGAGAGCACTAAGAATACAACATAATATTTGTATGGTTTGTTTGTTGGACAAGTACTAGGATATTTCTTAATTAAATATTTTTACCTAATCATATATAAGAATATATATTTGTTTTAAAATATGGGTATGTATTTAATTTGACATACATACTCTTAAGTCTTGTAAAAGTCTTAGCAATTATACAATACATAATTTATGTGTTCTAATTGACTAGTGGTTTGATTAAACTATTAATTTTTAACTATCTTCGTATTCAGAAGTTTTACAAATTTGAAGGAACCCATTCAAATATGTCAATGTAATTGTAATAAGTGAAAAAGAAATAAGAAGAGCCATATTTAAAAATAATGATTAATTTTAAAAAATTATATTCAGCACCTATATTTCCAAGTACTTGATTGTGAAAAAATTTTGCGTTGCATATGTGTCAGAATATTCGATAATAAAAATTGTATTATTATTGTGTGCTGTTTCAGTGTTTGTGGGCAGGTGTAAAAATTAACTGAATGATACATAGTTCAGTCCATAAGTGAACCTCTTACTGGAAAGCCATCCTCCTCACAGCTCGCAAAGAATGGTTCTAAAAAGTTGGTTTTGCAGCAGAGAAAGGAACCTTTTATATTTATTTGGCCCTTTAAAGGTCTTATTTTGTGGCTAATGTACTCTTTCATTCACTAAATCTCATTTTTTAGTGCATTTTAACATAATTTCCCTATGTCTACCTTGTGCTTATCAGCATTTAACTACCTCATTTCCCCCTGTTTGATGGTTGTTCAACTGTTTCATGGGCCATAAAAGGTTTTATTCCCTCTTAGACTCCTAAATATTTCTCCTACTCCAATTTTTCTGTCACTCAGAACTTATTTATAAAGTTTTTTATGGATTGTTCCAATTATTTAGGCCATTTTTAACAATCTTTTTTTTCAGACCCTCCCCTTCTCTGGGATAACTAACCGCCTAAAATTCCACTCAAATGTTCTCATTACTCAACTAAAATGATTAATAACAAGTTTTCCAGTGGTTTTTTTTTTTTTGTTTGCTTTTACATCAATATATTTAATTTTTCCTATTTCAAAATTGTTTTCTTCATATTACATTTTATTCTTTTAAACGGTTTAAAGATAGCCACTTCTCCTAGTGGAAAAATGTGCAGAGACCTAAACTACATGAACTAAAACCTCCAAAATTACCCAAATCGAATTTCAAACAAAACTTAACTAAAAGCATCATCACCAAAGAATTTATTACAAAGACTCCATCTCCTTGCCCTCTGGATTTTCCTCCCTTTCAGGCTGTGGTTTGCTTTATCAAAGGTAAAAAGCAAACCAAAAAGAACAACATAACCAATCGTAATGCCACTCCAAGTACAATGGGAAAAACTAAAATTACTCATCTACAAAGGACAAAAATCAGCCTGTTACATCTAAGCATTACTTAAAAATCTCCCCATCCATCCCTGAAATCTTTAAAGACTTAACATATAGCAATTTCTCCAAAGTTAATGTCACATATGGATCCTCCTATTAATCCACCAGGGCAACCAAGCCTATCAACATTGCTCTTTACCAAAGATTCTTCTTTGCCTGGACTACACACCCTTTCCATATCCCCTTCCCATTTCATATGTATTCCCTTCCCCTTCACCATTTTGTAATTGAATTTCATTTTGCCATGTAATCATCTCTTTGTAAACCTTTTTTTAACTATTGTGTATTTTGTCTTATTAATGAATAAAAGCTTTCATCACTGAGAAAAAAAAAGATACATTGTTCATAAAGTGCTTTAAATGTTCATGTGCTTGTTGATATAAAAATATTATTAATTATAAGAAAATTGAATAATTCTCACAATCATAATTGAATGAAGTAAACATAGTTTATTAGTAAATATAATTTTAAAAAGATTTGATCAAAATCAAATATACTATCCTAGCATAATTTATTAACAAGTATTTCTGCAATAATAAAATTTATGCTATTCTTGCATACTCTTTTATAAAGTGTCTAAAGTAAAAGTGACTAATTATTATATTATTCACAAATTTTTGTGTTGACATCATGAAGATAAATTGTTAGTATAGAAGTGCAAACATTTTGTGCTGACATGATTTGTTTAACAGTTCACTTTTTTCATATTTGTTACATTGGGATGGTGGATGTCACAGTGCTTGGACAGTAAGTGCATGTTTCTTTTTCTGTTTTTTATTTGTTTTGAAAATTAAATTTTTAACTATAGCTGACTTTTTAATTTTTGAATATCATACACAATTGTGATTTAATATTATTATTTATACATTGTATAATTAAATTTAAAAATTCAGTTTCTTCATGAAAGAATCTATTTCGTATTACTATAAGCACATTTTTGCTACTTTATGCCTGATTATTAATATCATGTATACTTATTGAATGCTAAATCTATCATATTTATTCGCTTATCTACACTGTGTTTTAATGATTGCCTAGTCTGGAATTCCAAGTTAGAAATAGATGGAATACCATTTAATTAAGATGCCACCAGTCTAAAATCAAATGACTTTAAATTTCAAGGGAGAACAATCAAATCTAATAATAAAGAGAAATCTTTTTAATTTGTGTGTTAGTATGAAATATATTTATATGTCCTGATTAAAAAAAAATTCTAGAAAACATTATTATTAATGTGAATTTGTTATGAAGTTCAAAGATGTATAAAAACTGAATATTCTTAAACCTATATACATATCAGTGAAGTATAGATTGTTAAAATAAATTTTGTCTTTGCATGCCATTTTAATGAAAGTACAGTTGTAATACACTCAACAAAAAAACACAAGTTAAAAAACTTGCTAACGCTTGTATTTTTGATAACAGATGGCGTTCTACCAAAAACACCGTCAAGCGTAGTTTTCTGTTTACATAAACGTCAGAGTGAGTATTCACTATCTCTAACTTTAATTCCACTTTCAGATCATGATTTCAAGCTATTTGCTATCGTCAGTGAAAGACAGGAATAAGAAACTAGATCTAAACATAAACTCTGAGCATTTATGAAACAGTTTCTATTCAGCTTGCAAGCGTTAATCTTTTAGACACGTTGTCTTCAAACTCAGCATAGCAAGCCAGATAGCTACATGGGTCTGATCTCAGTTTAGCATCACCACATAGTAGAAGCCTCTGCAATATACATCATTGCAAGAAAGACCTCAAAGGTACATTTATAAAGTTAAAAAACTTGCTAACGCTTGTATTTATGATAACAGATGGCGTTGTACCAAAAACACCGTCAAGCATAGTTTTCTGTTTACATAAATGTCAGAGCGAGTATTCAATATCTCTAACTTTAATTCCACTTTCAGATCATGATTTCAAGCTATTTGCTATCGTCAGTGAAAGACAGGAATAAGAAACTAGATCTAAACACAAACTCTGAGCATTTATGAAACAGTTTCTATTCAGCTTGCAAGCGTGAATCATTTAGACACGTTAATGTCTTCAAACTCAGCATAGCAAGCCAGATAGCTACATGGGTCTTATCTCAGTTCAGCATCACCACATAGTAGAAGCCTCTGCAATATACATCATTGCAAGAAAAACCTCAAAGGTACATTTATGAAAGACAAAAAAACACAAGTTAAAAAACTTGCTAATGCTTGTATTTATGATAACAGATGGCATTCTACCAAAAACACTGTCAAGCATAGTTTAAAGTTAGAGATAGTGAATACTCACTCTGACGTTTATGTAAACAGAAAACTACGCTTGACGGTGTTTTTGGTAGAATGCCATCTGTTATCATAAATACCAGCGTTAGCAAGTTTTTAACTTGTGTTTTTTTGTTTTTCATAAATGTACCTTTGAGGTCTTTCTTGCAATGATGTATATTGCAGAGGCTTCTACTATGTGGTGATGCTGAACTGAGATCAGACCCATGTAGCTATCTGGCTTGCTATGCTGAGTTTGAAGACATTAATGTGTCTAAAAGATTCATGCTTGCAAGCTGAATAGAAACTGTTTTATAAATGCTCAGAGTTTCAAGCTATTTGCTATCGTCAGTGAAAGACAGGAATAAGGAAATTAGATCTAAACACAAACTCTGAGCATTTATGAAACAGTTTCTATTCAGCTTGCAAGCGTGAATCATTTAGACACGTTAATGTCTTCAAACTCAGCATAGCAAGCCAGATAGCTACATGGGTCTTATCTCAGTTCAGCATCACCACATAGTAGAAGCCTCTGCAATATACATCATTGCAAGAAAAACCTCAAAGGTACATTTATGAAAGTCAAAAAAACACAAGTTAAAAAACTTGCTAATGCTTGTATTTATGATAACAGATGGCATTCTACCAAAAACACTGTCAAGCATAGTTTAAAGTTAGAGATAGTGAATACTCACTCTGACGTTTATGTAAACAGAAAACTACGCTTGACGGTGTTTTTGGTAGAATGCCATCTGTTATCATAAATACCAGCGTTAGCAAGTTTTTAACTTGTGTTTTTTTGTTTTTCATAAATGTACCTTTGAGGTCTTTCTTGCAATGATGTATATTGCAGAGGCTTCTACTATGTGGTGATGCTGAACTGAGATCAGACCCATGTAGCTATCTGGCTTGCTATGCTGAGTTTGAAGACATTAATGTGTCTAAAAGATTCACGCTTGCAAGCTGAATAGAAACTGTTTTATAAATGCTCAGAGTTTGTGTTTAGATCTAGTTTCTTATTCCTGTCTTTCACTGACGATAGCAAATAGCTTGAAATCATGATCTGAAAGTGGAATTAAAGTTAGAGATAGTGAATACTCGCTCTGACGTTTATGTAAACAGAAAACTACGCTTGACGGTGTTTTTGGTAGAACGCCATCTGTTATCATAAATACAAGCGTTAGCAAGTTTTTTAACTTGTGTTTTTTTGTTTTTCATAAATGTACCTTTGAGGTCTTTCTTGCAATGATGTATATTGCAGAGGCTTCTACTATGTGGTGATGCTGAACTGAGATCAGACCCATGTAGCTATCTGGCTTGCTATGCTGAGTTTGAAGACATTAACATGTCTAAAAGATTCACACTTGCAAGCTGAATAGAAACTGTTTTATAAATGCTCAGAGTTTGTGTTTAGATCTAGTTTCTTATTCCTGTCTTTCACTGACGATAGCAAATAGCATGAAATCATGATCTGAAAGTGGAATTAAAGTTAAAGATAGTGAATACTCGCTCTGACGTTTATGTAAACAGAAAACTATGCTTGACGGTGTTTTTGGTAGAACGCCATCTGTTATCATATATATATATGATAAACAAAAACAAGTTAAAAATTTTTTAACCTGCATATAGCTTGCATTTTATGATCACAGAAGGAGCTCTACCAATAGCCCACTCAAGCGTGTTTACAAAAAATGCTGAGAGATAATCGAAAATCGAATATCTCTTTCAAATTTACTCCAACCTTTAAACCATGGTTTCAAGCTAATTGGCTTTCGTCAGTAAAGGGTAGGAGAAATAGAAACTAGATCTAAATCTCAAATCTACTGAAACAGCACTTAAGCAAACTGTTCCTATAAGTTTGAAAGCACGAATTTTTTAGATACGTAAATATCTTAAAATCCAGCTAAGCAAACTATATAGCTGTATGGGTCTGATTTCAGTTCAGATTCACCACATAGTTAAAAGGTTTTGCCTTTTAACTATGTGGTGAATCTGAACTGAAATCAGACCCATACAGCTATATAGTTTGCTTAGCTGGATTTTAAGATATTTACGTATCTAAAAAATTCGTGCTTTCAAACTTATAGGAACAGTTTGCTTAAGTGCTGTTTCAGTAGATTTGAGATTTAGATCTAGTTTCTATTTCTCCTACCCTTTACTGACGAAAGCCAATTAGCTTGAAACCATGGTTTAAAGGTTGGAGTAAATTTGAAAGAGATATTGGATTTTCGATTATCTCTCAGCATTTTTTGTAAACACGCTTGAGTGGGCTATTGGTAAAGCTCCTTCTGTGATCATAAAATGCAAGCTATAGGCAGGTTAAAAAATTTTTAACTTGTTTTTGTTTATCATAAATGTACCTTTGAAGGTTTTAGCAATGATATAGATTGCAGAACCTTTTAACTATGTAGTGAATCTGAACTGAAATCAAACCCATACAGCTATATAGTTTGCTTAGCTGGATTTTAAGATATTTATGTATCTAAAAAATTCGTGCTTTCAAACTTATAGGAACAGTTTGCTTAAGTGCTGTTCAGTAGATTTGAGATTTAGATCTAGTTTCTATTTCTCCTACCCTTTACCGACGAAAGCCAATTAGCTTGAAACCATGGTTTAAAGGTTGGAGTAAATTTAAAAGAGATATTGGATTTTCGATTCTCTCTCAGCATTTTTTGTAAACACGCTTGAGTGGGCTATTGGTAGAGCTCCATCTGTGATCATAAAATGCAAGCTATAGGCAGGTTAAAAAATTTTTAACTTGTTTTTGTTTATCATAAATGTACCTTTGAAGGTTTTAGCAATGATATAGATTGCAGAACCTTTTAACTATGTGGTGAATCTGAACTGAAATCATACCCATACAGCTATATAGTTTGCTTAGCTGGATTTTAAGATATTTACGTATCTAAAAAATTCGTGCTTTCAAACTTATAGGAACAGTTTGCTTAAGTGCTGTTCAGTAGATTTGAGATTTAGATCTAGTTTCTATTTCTCCTACCCTTTACTGACGAAAGCCAATTAGTTTGAAACCATGGTTTAAAGGTTGGAGTAAATTTGAAAGAGATATTGGATTTTCGATTCTCTCTCCGCATTTTTTGTAAACACACTTGAGTGGGCTATTGGTAGAGCTCCATCTATATATATATATATATTGTAACCTAGTGTTATTGACACTTGGTTTATTTAGCATTATTTCCACAGGAAAACAATGCTATCCTTTTCTAGGAAATAAGGAAATAAAATAATAATAATATTAAGTGATTAATAAAGTATGCTATTTACTCACTTTAACGTGTTTTAAGCAAATAACTAAAAAATTTGGTAATCCAATGTCATTTTGAAGAAGAGCATGAATAATTTAATTAAAATATTAACAATAAGAGCAATTTAATATAGTATAAAAGCACATATTATAAACAGTAATTGATTTTGGATGGGTGGAGGGGGAGAGTAGATGAATGTCTTGTCATAAAGCACAATAACTTCTGATAATTTATTTTTGTAGAAAATCATATTTAAAAGAAATATACATCACTAATTATTAATTGAGTATATTTATTATTTTTCATTATTTGTCAAATTACTTTGTAATTCATTTAAATCATATGGAAAGCTATATGATTGTAATGGGTTTTTCTTTTCTTTTGTTTATGTTATAATTAAATGATTATTTTTCTGTAAGAGGTCGCTAAAAGAAGACCGCCAAATTTTGAAGAAAGTTTAGTCTGACATTAGTTTTACAAGGAGGAAGCAGTACTGAAATTCGGTAACAAATTTTTTATTATTTTTTATTGCAGAAATAAATATAAGTCAAGTAAATTTTTAATAATATCATGCGTAGCTAATCCTATTTGATAAGATATTCTGTTTTCTGTTGCCATCTACCTATTTAAAGCTTTTTATACGCAAAAATATACTATCTTCTGCTAAAGTTCAGAATGACCGTATTGACTACAGTAATCACGGAAAATGTTATTATATTTAAATTAAGCAATATAAGTAATTTCCAGGAAATAAACAATTATTTGTTAACTTTACCTTATTTAATAATCTTTTCATGGTATAAAAGAAAAATTATAATTAAAAGAAATATTATAAAAGCCAAAGAAAGTTAACGAGAAACATTTCGCGCTCTTTCTAAAAGAAATTGTCTGCTTTGAAAATAATGTAAGTTCCCCACGTTAAAATATGTTTTATTCACTGAAAATTATCTAAAAATAATATTAATGATCAATGATATTTACTTATGCACCTGTATATTTTTAAAAAAAGAAAATATAAAATTTTCTCAAGGCCAATATCAGAAAATTTGTATGTGTGCATTTTACGGAGAATTCCTTATTAAAGACAAATTACAATTCCTAAAGTAGGAATAAAAACTACAAACATTAGTGACTTAATTATAACCATAATATAATATGTCATATTATACATCTACTGGAGTCGTTAAAACTTTATATACACGTAAGTCAGCTGCAGTCGTTATAATAATAGTATTTTGGAAAATTCGCGTAATATTTTATTCATAAGCCAGCTAGCTAAAAATGATACGTATCGCCAATAGTAAAAAGAAAAGAATTGTATATGTGATCGTTTATCGTCCAATATTCGTCATGTTAAAATATGTATTGTTTTCTTGGATCCCAAAATTATATCAGTTAATTCAAGGAAGAGTTAACATCCAACGCTGCTATGTTTTCTTTGCCTAATTTATTAATTGCACCAGAATGGAGGCAACTTTTATATAAATGAAATAATAAAATGTGTTTCTTATTTTAAATTTGCTTCGTGAACTACGAATGGATCAAGTTCTTCATCTAGATAAATTGCCCAACGGAAAAACATTTTTCCAGTGAGATAATAAGCACTTGTTAAGTAATGATTTTTTTTACTAATTTGTAAAATTATGTGTATTTTTTTTTATATCAACAGGTTAAAGGCTGTATAATCAAGTAATATTTAAATGACCTTGTAATCATAAAGGTATGTTTTCATATACTTATTCTAGGTTAAATTTATATTCGACATGAAAAAAATTTTTTTTTATAAAATGTGTTTACTTATGATATGCATTATGGATATAAATTTATATGTTAGATGCGTAAAAGAAGAAAAATTCAGATACTTAATAGGTAAAATATCTAGTTAAAATTATCAGAAGTAATTAAAGAGAAGTGCTATACAGGATATTACTTATTTAAAGTTTGAAACAAATTTATACTATGTTAATTGCGGAACTTATTCCCAATTATTCTTTTTTAATGCATTCACTTGATTTAGTTCAAAATACTATACTACCAATTACTTGTTGAATGTTTCTTTGGCAAAGGTGAAAATTATTATGGTTAATTCTGTGATATCCATTGATTTCAGACGTTGATCTAAGTATACCCCGGAACATAAATTTAGTGTAATTAGTGTATTTGCTTGTCTTGCCCCGATATAGCATTGGTATATGCTTAAGATTCGCATAAGTAATAATTGTAATGTCTTTATTTTGTGGGATGGAAAATGATCTCCCCAAAAGCTTTATTTTCCATGAGGGGAATAGATAAATCTAGTATTCGGGTATGTTTATAACCCAAGTGATCGCTTCTCAGAGTTAGGACGATCAGTAATTTATATCGTATTTAGTGTATTTCATTCGTTAAAATCCCAGGAGAGGATTATATTTGGTGTGTGTTCCTATTATGCCCAAGTAAGAGGCAAGGACCCACCAAACTATTTTAATATAGTAGTTAACTCTACAGACCTTCAGTGTTATTCCATATTCCTCATGAGAAAATAGAGATAATTCCACCACGGAAGGTGTTGAATATTGTGTTTTGTTTAGAAAGTTATGGCAAGATAACGGGTATATTGGAGGTTAATTCCTCACGATCCATTTAGTATAAATAGCGTGCTAGTATATATGATCAATGTCTGGATTGTGCGGCGGAATAGTGCTGGTAATCCACACGTAAGTCAATGGAGAGAGTAAGTTTAAAATGGCGTGATTTAGAAATTTTTATTTGCCAATGGAGGGTTCAAATACTAGGTTTAATTCGGGTTAATTATTAAGTAGCACTCACAATATAACTTATACTGAGAAAAACAGTGTGTATAACAACTTCAGTTGTTATTAAGGTAAATATTAAAAATAATAAGTGTAACTTCTGATAAATAACCCATAAATTATAATAAGTTATCTAAATAAAAACTATCATTTAATTAAAGATATGATAATAAAAAAAATCGTTTGTACGCATTGCCTAGAATCAGATTATTTTTATTTTAAAACAAATAGTTAGTTAATAAAGTTAAGCAGCCGTTCATATAAGATACACTAAACGGATGAGTTGATGTATCGATAATAATATTTATTTTGTCATATTCAATTTGCATAAATGTAAAAAGAAGATGAAGAAGTAGTTCGAATCCAAGTCTAAAAGTATAGACGAATTAATGTTAGTTATATTTTGTTTTATCCATATGGCATCGAATAAATTGTATATGTTTGTTTATTATGTTAATCATAAAGGATAGTTTTGTTAAACTGTAATAATAAATTATAATCTTGTTAAAATTTAATAATAAATTATAGTCTTGTTACAAGTTGTTTTGAGTCATTTTTCTTGTGTGCTAAATAAAAGTGTATTGGCATAATACTTGCAATACTTTTCTTGAGTCCAAAATCATTTATGAAATCTTAAATTCAATACACCATATAGACAATTGTAAGCAGATCAGAATATTTCATTATATTTTTAATTTAATAAGAATTATTTATGGAATTGAAAACTTCAGACCAAGACATTTTATTTTATGTGTGTGTAAAATCACTTTATTCCCAAACTAGTAGGTTTTGGTTGCACATTGTTCCGTACACATTTAAGTGAAGTGTCTAAGTAATAAATCTTAGTTAAATTATTGTGTTGTCATGGATAATGGAAGGACACAAAAGCACCCTTGTCTTTTCATCATTCCGACTGAGATTCTGGATAAAAGGGCTGTATTATTCAAAATTATGCGTTGTTATTGAATATGGTTATCATCTCGTTAAATATTATAATAGTTGATGTGTGGATGAAGACACCTGGAATTTAATAAGGTAAATGTTTCCTATAGCCGACCAGAATGTCAGTCATATGCGACAACACAATACTGCCGAGCATTTTTTATTAAATATAACAGAGAACCCTGAGATTAGTGTCATTATTATAAGTGCCCTTAAATTAAGAATTGATTAATTATGATCAATATTACAAGCGTGGCATGGCTTAAGAGATTGAAACTTCTGATTGTATAATAATAAAATATTGAGATCATATTGGCAAATTAATGAATGTTTTGTTTTAGTCAGTAATATTAACAATGACATGAAATCATCATCATCATTGTCGAACAGTGCAAGTACTTGCAGCTCAGAGAATGTGTTTTGGATAGAGAAAGAATGTTAGTTATTCTAAATTTTCTTTTTAAATTTATTTTATTAATGATAATTTTTTTTTTATTCTATCTCTGTCTGAACTGCATATCGCTGTAGCTGAATTATTATAACTAACCAAACATAGAGCTATATTAGGTAATATAGGGTTTGCTACCCGAATCATAGACGGAAGCGTTTAGGGCTTCCGAATTGATTTCATAGAAATGAAGTCGTCGTTTTACTAGGTTAGAATATATATATATATATATATATATTCTATATATATATATATATATATATATATATATATATATATATTTGAGATGTAAGTGCTTTCTTTATGTTCATGGAGATGTACCTATCTCCTTGGCATTATTATAACATGATAGATCAGAACTTGTTATGCCATAAATATTTTTAATGTTTTCTAATAAGTGAAATAATAATTTCTTTTGGTAACAATTGGATTATTTTTCTGTGTTTCCTTAATAATTAAGATATTGTATGTTTGCACTATTCAGAATGAGTTTTTCATATTTGTAGTTATTATTATGCTCTTATTTGTAATAGCAATGCAGTTATTTGAAGTCTATTGAATTGTTTGATAGGAATTTTTTGCTTGTACATTTAGTTAATGATAATCTCTGGCATATATAACATACAATTTCATTTAAATGGTTTGCATCTCACCTTTTTTTTTGTTTTGGCATTGTCTATTATCATTACATCAAAACATATATACTTTTATATTAAAAATAAATTTGAAATTATCTGGAAAATTATCAGTATGAAATGTATGAAGGTGATATATTAGGATCTCTCTCCCCTAAAGTAAATATTACCAATATATATTCATTATGCTTTATTATTAATGATTTATCAATCGTATCAAGTATGTTGTGTTAATTCTAAGATTCATGGAAAGCTAAAAAAAAATCTATTATATGATTTTTTTATAATATAATTTTTTTTTATGATCAACAATTGATGTTAATTTTTGAAACCAATTTTTAACATACTTTTGTCAAATAAATTTTTCTTCAAAATTTGTATATGTCTTAGATATAGATGGCAATACAATATGACACTGGAATATCACAGAATTATCCAGTTAATTGTCCAGTCTAACAGTTTTGTCAGGCTGAATTTCAAAATGTATCATATTAGTTCAGTAAGTTTACAGTGATGCACACAAGATAACAGTATTTATTTATTTTAAAAAGTCATATTCATTGAAAATTTATTTAAAAAGAAAGCATTTACAGTTAATTAAAACAGAAAAATAAGTGAAAGATGAATTCCTAATTTCTCTGGATTCTTTAATTGCAAATGCGATTTTTATTTTGAATGGGACCTAGTGAGATTTTTGTCCAAATTTGAACATTTTATTTTTACAATTAAAACATTTTTCTATAACATGTACTGATAATCTTAATATTATTTATTACAAATGTAAGCTTTCAAGCAATGGACATTTTAAAAGTTAATATTTGACATTTTCAAAATAAGAAAATAAATTGTTAAATTGAGTTTTTATCTGTAACAATGGCACTTGACATTATTGGATATAATTTATCTACTCAAAAAGTTAGTAGAATGAAATATTAGATATTTGAATTCCATTTTTTATAATAAAAAAAAAATTAGGGTTAGTTATTGTTAAATAAAGAAAATATTAGATCTTAAAAGTAAAAATCACATTTATTATTATTTAAATTTTTTTTTACCACTTTGACAAAAGGCCATTCTATTTAAACAACTTACTTCTGCCATAACAAATTTTTTAAGAGTTGTCGTAAAAAAAATTTTTTTTTTTTGAAAGAACATCTAATTGTAGCGATATAAGTTTTTGGTTTTAAATAAGTATTTTACAAAAATATTGCATAAATAACCTTTAATATGTACTGAAAATTAAAATTTTTCTTTGGGAAAATAAATTTTTCTATTATTTGACTTTGGGCTAAAATATTTTGCCAATCAGAAATTGTCATTTATATTGACATCTAAAAGGATAAGTCTCGACATTGTTATGCAAATTAGATATTATTATTTAAAAGGTTTGTATAATACTGACATTTTCATATTTTTTAGCTAATAATTTTAAAATTAATCTATTCATTTCATATAATGAATGTTTACTGTAGTGAATAGAGGGATTTGAAGTTAGGATTTTTCAGCTATCATTGGTTTTTCAATGAAATGGAAGGTTGAATTATTGGAAGGGTGAAAAAATTGAAGCTTGTCCATTAAAATATAAGAAATTGCTATTCAATATAAGCCAGCACTGATTGTATATATGTGTGGAAGATTATGATTTGGCCCAACTGGTGAGTATTGGTTCAGCATAAAATATGTATATTGGGGATCATTTATCTTTTTTACATGTATGTGTTATGTGTATCTGTTTGAAGTGGAGTGAAGGATGAATATAGTCTGAAAATCCTAAGTTCAAATCCCTCTATTTAATTTTAAAATTGTAATTGCCATAAAATAAAGTTATGCATGATAATGTAAAGTTATAGATATCTTAAAGCAATATAGAGAAGCTGTAGTGATCAATATGCCCAAAACAGCACACACAGCACAATGTTGCCACTATTGAGATTAAAAACGATTAAACTTGCTCTTTTAAAAATGTTGCCTTCATAAATGCAAAAAATCTTGTAAATGATTTTTAACATATGCCAATTTCATTTTGAAAACTAGAAATATGGTGATATTATTTATATTTAAATTTGAATAAAAAAGTCTTTTGCGAAAATATCCCATAACTAAAAAAATAAAAAGTAATACATATAAAAAATATTTTATAAAAAACACTTATTTTATTTAAGGAGTAATGCATGTAATACATATAAAAAATATTTTATAAAAAACACTTATTTTATTTAAGGAGTAATGCACTATGTGGACCATTATTTGAGTTGATATATTTAATTTGAAATAAAAGTGGGGAGGGGAGGTAATGATTGAATTAATTAATTTATGAACCTTCCCCATTCTCATTTTTATTTTAGGTTAAATATATCAATTTAAATATTTTATTTAAGGAGTAATGCACTATGTGGACCATTATTTGAGTTGATATATTTAATTTGAAATAAAAGTGGGGAGGGGAGGTAATGATTGAATTAATTAATTTATGAACCTTCCCCATTCTCATTTTTATTTTAGGTTAAATATATCAACTTAAATTGTGATCCAATAAAAAAAAATATGGTTTGGCTTTTAGTGTATTACTTCTCAAATGAAATAAAAACAATTTTTATAAAATATTTATATATGTATATTATTTTAAACCATGTATTTCTTTTGATCATTACAAATAAATTTATATTTGATATCATTATTCTATGAAGGGAGTATTGAGTTATTTGTATGGGAGCATGATTATTGTGTGGGTTCAAACTTACTCTGGTATCTTCTTATTTAATCCTTGCACTAAACTATATTGCTAGATACTTGGCATAAAGAAATCATTAAGACTGATGGCATATTATTACAAAGTCTTATTAAATCATTCTTGAGATCTTCCTTCAAATCAGTAATTGTTTTAAATATTTTAAAAGTTTATTTTATTAATTATTAAAAGTTTGCACCTTAGTTAACCAAATTCAACATTATATAATTTAATTTATGTACAGAAAGACTAGTGGCTCAGAATGATTAAAATTTCCTAGGAATCCAAAGTATGATTAGACTTTTCTTTGAATGCTCGATAACTTTATAACTCTTTCCGTCTCCATCATTACACACATTAATAGTGAGCTACCATCGCAATACATATTATATTTCATCTGGTTGTGTACAGGTAGATCATTTTATTAGATTTCAAACAGCTTAGTTTTTTTTCTATAGTGAGCTTTTAAACCAATCTAGATAGTCATCCAATATTATACAATAAATGGATATTAATTCAGTTTAGCTAGAGCATAAACAAACATGGAATTCTCTTACTATCTGGAAGTTGACTAGTGTAGTGATTAATGACTTTTCTTTCGTTTTCCCTTGTTGAGGGATTCCCTGTAATAAGCTATTTTAAGGTTGTTTTAATTTACCTGAAAATTTCCAGCCCAAATAGTGACTATCCAGTTTGTGAACAATATATATAGTTAGAATATAAAAGAAAAAACGGAAGAGTGCAAAACCTTCACATTCTTGCAGTTGGCTAGGATGTGAGCAGTATCTTTCTTTTCATTATTATTCTTCGAAGGGATTTAGAACTTTTCTTTTATAATGGACTGGCTAAGGCTGTTTTACTTTTTTTATGTATATATTTCTGCATACACTTATGTACATAAACTTTATTTGTCAATATTGCATTTTTCAACCGGCGCTTTGGAAGTGATTTATATATAAAGATGTTTTGATTATTAAATTGTTATAAATTATTATATACTTGGAGTATTTATCTAAAAATGGTGGTGAAAAGTTAGTAGCAAAAAATGTTTAATTAGTAAGAATTAAAGATTAAAAATAGTAGTAAAGTAACTTAATAATGCTGGAATCAATTAAAAAGAAGGTTAATATTACCTTTATTGGTGGTTTGATTACCCCAGTAGACTAATTAAAAAGCTGAATTTTAACTTATATAATATATATAGACACTCTCAAATACTGTGTTTGATCGATCATATTTCCTAATTAAATTTAATGTACATTCACATAGTTTATCCAAAGTAAACATTTTGAAAAGAATTGTTTTGAAAGAAGGTATTAAAAAAGTGGCAACCGAGAATTTTTTTTAAATTGAATTAAATATCGATTTACTTTTTTAAATTGAATTTTGTTTTTTGTTTAAAAAAAATCAATGCAAAACTTTCTATTTTTTTTTTCTTATAAATTTTTAATAAATTTACATATAAGTTTACATAAATCACACACATTTAATTTACATTGATGTAATACTTAAGCACTTTGGTTAGTGATTGGAATGAATTTTAAATACTATAGTTAAATTTGTGATAGATTGATAGGTAATTGGCACATAGGACTTTAAAAATGAAAATCTAACTGACATTTGTTTAAGAGTATTAAATTTTAGAAGTTTTTATTCTGACCTTTATATATGCGTGTTTATGCAATCATAATTAATATCCTATTCTAGATAACACATTTCCAACTCTTTAATATTATAAATTAAAAAGGACTTTGCAATATAATTTTAGTCAATTTGCCTTCTGTGCCCATAATCTGGGATTCAAATGTTGGTGAAGTTTGGAATAGGAATTTTTTCAAATAGCTGAGAATGTTTCAGGCAAGCTTAAGTTTCTTAGGCAGCCATCTCATAACCAACCCAGTTAGTCATTCAGCTGAAGATTATCCAGTTCAAGATTTGGTCAGGGATACATGAATAGCCATAGTTTGGCAGTAAGATAAAAATGATGGTAATAAAATGCATATTTAACTGCTGATTGGGGGATACCATAATTCTGTATGTATTGAATGGTATGAAATATGCATGAAAGTGATGTTATTAAAAGTATTCTTTTATATATATGGCACAAATATTGGAAACACAAGTGGAATTGTATTCAATCTTATGGAGAATGTTGGTGAATCGGACAGAATGGCAAGATTGGTTATTTGAATTAATGGAAGATACCTACTGTAGATAATTTAAATTTATGCTGAACCAGATCTCATTTGATGAAGAATTAGAGAAATTTTATGTGGATGCACAGAAGGCTTTTGATCAAATCAAGCAATAATTTAAACTTGTCATGGGTGACTTTAATGCTAGAATTGGTAAATGATCAAAAGATGAATGTGCTGTGAGTAAATTTGGTTATGATGCTAGATTATAAGAGAAGATACAGATTGGTAGAATTTGTAGAAAAATAAAAGTTGTGAATTTTTTCTTTGAGAAAAATGCTAAAGGGAAGGGAACATGGAAGCATCCAAATGAAAGTATAACAGAATTGGCTTATATTTGATTCACAGAAAATAAGTGTTTCAAGATTCTAATGTTCTTAATAAATTTAACACCAGAAGTATCATTAATTAGTGAGATGTTAAGATATGTATTAATAGACAGGGTACGAGCACAGACTTTCACATGACCCACCACTCTCCACACTATCTCATAACACTGATACACCTGAACACACATATGTTGAAAAGATAAATAATCACCAATATACGTATTTCATGCTAAACCAGCAATCATCAGTTGGTCCAGATTACCATCTCCACACATATATGCTACAGGTGCTCAGATATATATTATGATAGCAAATCCTCCTACTTTAATGGACAGGCTTCAATGTACTCCACACTCCAACTCTTCAACTGTCCATCCAATTGAAAATCTGATGATGGAACGCTCAAAGGCCACCCTTAGGCTGAGATTGTTGTCACACCCATGTTGACCTAAAGGTCAATCTAACCCCCTCATGTACAGGACATAATCCATTAAATACATATACAAGGGATAGGCAGACATCTCTAATATGTGGGTCATGTGAAAGTCTGTGCTTGTACCCTGGCTATTACATATATAGACACAGGTATATATAAGCCTGTGTATTTCATCTATTACATATTAGAGATGTCTGCCTATCCCTTATATATGTATTTAATGGATTATGTCCTGTACATGAGGGGTCAGATTGACCTTTAGGTCAACATGGGTGTGACAACAATCTTGGCCTAAGGGTGGCCTTTGAGCTTTCCATCATCAGATTTTCAATTGGATGGACAGTTGAAGAGTTGGAGTGTGGAGTACATTGAAGCCTGTCCATTAAAGTAGGAGGATTTGCTATCTTAATATTGTAACCATATATTTTAGTATAAAATATATTAATTGATGTAACTAGTATAAAAATTTCTCTTTCTTCTTTTGGTGATTTGATTGGCTTGATTTGCACTTTGAACAGATTACTCTCTTATATTATTTTAATAAATTTACATTTGCTTCGTTCCATATACTAATTCATATCAGAATGTTTAACTTTTTAAAATTTTGACAACACATTAAATTTGGTAAAATAGTATTAAAATATAATATTTTGTTTTATTTCTTTAAAATGATCTTTAAAATTATTACTATTGAATTAACAAAAAACCATTTGTTCAATTAAAATAAATTATTAAAAATAAATACAGTAATTACGTATGCGTCTCAATGTAAAAAAAAGAAAAGAGCGCGAATTTAAGAAGAGATCGTCTGTTAGTTTTGCTTTTGGAGGGAGAGAAAGAAAAGAAATGGTAAAAAAAAAGCAAATGGTGTAAATTTGATAAGCTTATTTTAAAATAGTTAACAAGTAAACTGATTACCACAAATTTGCTATAAACGTAAAAATAATATTGTGGTATTTAAATATAAGATGAATTGCTAAATTTAAAAGTCTGTTCAAGTCGGCTGGCCAAGTGGATCAAATCACCGGTAATAATTTCCCAATATTACATTTAAAATGTCGGAGCTTCCCGGTTTAAAAGAATTAATTGCAAGAATTTGGTATGTTTTAAAATGTTTATTGTTCTACAATTTGGAAAAATTAAATAAGTATTTTAATTACAAAAGTTTTATAAATATGAAAATTTGTTTTTTAAAAAAGAAGAAGTTTAAATTAAAGTAAAATGTTAAAGTTATCAGCATAGTTAAATATTTCCGTTTCTAATTCTAATAAAAATATAGCATTGATTGATATTTAACTTTATAATGCCAGTAATATATTTGCTAATTAATTTGTTTGTCATTTGGATAATAAACAGTCTTCAATAATTGATCAAAGCTATTTTCTAATTTTATCGTCAGTGAGGAATGATTAAATAAATTGCTATAATTAGTATTCCTAGATTTAAGCGTGGATAAATAAATATTAGCATGGATGTAATAAACTTGGAACATTTTAATAGAGAAATGTAGAAATTAATAACTTTTGAAAAACATTTTCATTTAAATTCTGCTTGTCATGTTTTGAAATTGTTTCTTGTTTATGGAGCCACGTAAAATCATAAATCTAATAGTGATTATAATAACTAACACAAATGGATAAAATTACATGTAGGAAATTCAACTATACTTATAGCTATTACTTCGTACATTTATTGTTCGACACATCGTACATGGATTTCACGGATCATATTTGTCGTTATAAAATGCTCTACAATCTAATTTGTGACACACACACCTGCTAAAATTCATATATTGAACTTTAAAATGCTATACATTTAATTTATATCACACACACACCTATTAGATTTTATGTATTTGATGAATAATTCATTACTTTAATTTTATCGTTATATGAACTTGCATGTGAAGTTCATAAGTTATATTTTATTAAGTTTAAATTAATAGGGGTTGAATAAAATACTTATTCAGGAAAATAGCGCTTGCGAAAAGTTTGAAAAGTACTAAATGAATTCATGAGGTGTATCAATCTTTGTGGGATATTTTGTGAGTCTTTCCAGATTTATATTCCTATACTAATATTACTTATATTGTATTACACATGTTTTATTTTAAGCAAGATAAGTTAGTACATTAGTTGTCCTGATTAGAGTAACATTTTATTATGCAAGAACCCACATTTGCTAAAGTGTTAGTGTATTCTGAATGATCAGAATAACTGAGGAGGATGATTTTGCACTTTAATATGAAGTAAATAGTAATGTTGTTTTTTAATGTTGAAAGGCATTAATCTGTGCCGGTGGTTAATCCGCAGATTATTTAATTGCCATTTTTTGTATTTTACATTCATTCCAGCGCTGGTGGTTAATCCGCGGAATTGTGTAATTATACGTATTACTTTATGATGGTGTATCAATCCACAAAGTGTTTAGTATTATTTAATTCCTATGTGTAGATGAACGCATCCACAGGAATATGTTTTACTTCATAGATATAAGTTGGGCAAAGTATTTTAGTTAATCTGCCAAATCATCTTCTTCCATTTGTAAGCATAATTCATGTTAGATCGTCAAATTGTAGCAGGACATTCTATTCAAGTTACTTCATAATAATTAACTGTCGGTTGATTATTATTTACCGGAGTGTAAGTTTACATTTTCATTTTATTTAATGATTACATTATAGCTAAATCCTACAGATATAATATTAGTTATGATTATTATAAGTTACGGTATGGATTTATTGAATCTGGAAATGATGTTAAATACTTCATGAGTTGATGTTGAATTTAGTATAATTTGCTCAAGATTCATTATATCAAATTGAAATAAGGTATGGTTAGGTTTTTAAAACCGTACCTATGATATGTAGTGAAGAAAGTCGATGGAATTATAATTTATTTATTTTATTTGTTTACTTATTTTTTAATTATCACATTAGAATTAATTACTTATTATTGATAAATTTGTAAATAAACGTTGATTTATAATTAAACTTACTGTGCCGTTGCTATGTGTCATTCTTAAAATCAGAAATCATAAACCTTGGATAGAGCATACATGAAGTACATACTATTGTCAACATGATATAAAAGTTTAGTAATATTTTGAGAAAACATTTGGATGCTTTTCGTCTTTGGTAGTTTATGATGAGTAAGGTACAATAAAATCCCATTTACCTTTTCCATCATTTTGGCTTTGCGTAGTTGATTCTAATATGCAATATAAATTAATTATTAGACTTGTAAACAGATTTACCAAATAATGATATGATTGAAAATATTTACTTAACATTTTAAATTGTCATTTGTCAGTATAATAAGAGTCTCAGTAATATAGTAAACTATAAAAAGGAACCCAAGTATTTATGTTTATTTATTGCAAAGCTTTACCTGGACTAGCATCTGTATTAGAAATCATATAGATGGTTTAAAAATTCATAATCTTATGTAATTCCACAAATTATGCCATCTTGTACATGGTCGGCCATCGGGTCTCATACAATAAAAATTGCAAATTAAGGTTTGAAAATAATAACATTACACTTATAATTTGATTAAAGTATTTTATCATAATACTATGGTAGTTCTTCGCGGTACACCCTGGCTGCGATCAAATTAAATCATAAAAAGTTTATGTTAGATCATTAGTTTGGTCTGTGGTAAGTTGCCCCAGATGTTGATTGTGGTCTTTCGTGCATAAAATAGATAGCATGATATGCTTTTGGATACAGCTCTTAATAGCTGACAATGTGCAACGGGAATTGATCAGTGATAGAAGTTACGATTCTTAGTGCGTTTGCGTTTCTGTAGTTGGGACCACACAATTTACGGTTACAATTTTGAGTGCCGCAGCGGGTTCGGCACAATGGGTAGTTGAAGGGGCAAGTAGAGGGTTACAATATATATCTGAGCACTTGTAGCATATATGTGTGGAGATGGTAATCTGGACCAACTGATGATTGCTGGTTTAGCATGAAATACGTATATTGGTGATTATTTATCTTTTCGACATATGTGTGTTCAGGTGTATCAGTGTTATGAGATAGTGTGAAGAGTGGTGGGTCATGTGAAAGTCTGTGCTCGTACCCTGTCTATTACATATATAGACACAGGTATATATAAGCCTGTGTATTTCATCTATGATATATATTAATGTAAACTCAGTGTGGCAAAAATTATTAAGAAAAACAATATTCCCAGTTGATATTCCTAATCATCAGAAATATTATAATGAATTTAAATAAGAACTTGCAAATCATGTTCATATATTAATAGATTTTGATGAAGATGGTTCAGATTTGAATGAAATCTGTAGAAAAATAGTGGATACACTATTAAGAACTAGCAAGACACATTATGAAGAAAAGAAGAAATATGAAATATATAAAAATGATGCATTATGAAGAATTGCACATTTAGAGGTTTGTAAAAAACTACTAAAAAGAGTTAATAACAATATAAGAAAATATAATTGTAAATTAGCAAGGAAAGCTATTGAAGAGAATGAAAGCTTCAAAAGTATAAAACATTTTTGGAATTGATAGAAACCCATTTCTGCAATCAAAAGAGATGACATTAAAAAATTTGTGGAAGAATTCTATGAAGAACTATACAATAATGAACAAGAAAACAATATCCCTTATATTTGCTTCATCTTATGAATTGTTTAGTATTTTAAATGAAGAAGTGAGACATACAATTAAATCTATGAAAAAGAGAAAAAGTTCCCAGTAATAGTGGGATCATAATTGATATCTTAAATGAAAAAGTGAAGAAATAGAAAAAATATTGACAAAAATTATATGACAAATGTCTAAGTGATAAAGATGTACCAATTGATTGGAAGAATGCAGTAGTAATATTGGTATTTAAAAGAGATGATAGGGATGATATTAGAAATTACAGACCTATCAATATTTTATTAGTTCTATACAAAATTTTTATCAAAGTAATTACAACTTATCTATTTTAATTAATCAAAGGAACAAGCAGGATGTAAAAATGGTTTTATCACAATGAATCACATCCAAGTATTGAGAGAAGTTATAGAAAGGATGAATAAATATGAGTTGGCATCATGTTTTGGATGTATGGATTATGAAAAGGCATTTGATTCTGTACACATTTTTCCATTGATTAAAGCATTGGATCATCAAGGTATAGACCGGATATGGTTATCTGAAGAATATTTATCAAAATGCAACAACCATGATTAAATTACATAATTATATTAAGAATATTAATATAGAAAAATGTGTGTGACAGAGTGATTCCATATCTACAAATGTTTCACATTTAGAAGGGATTTGAACTCGGTCTTTCAAGGTTCCTTACAACCATCCACTCCATCCTATACAATTGGTGCACATGACCACCTATACTTGAAAAAGATAAATGATCTCCAATATACATATTTTGTGCTGAAACAGCACTTATCACTTGGTCCAGGTCATCATCTCCAACACATATATACATAATAAATGCTCAGTTTATATTAAGATAGCAAATCTTCATACTTTAATGGACATGTTTCAATCTTCTCCACCCTCCAACTTTTCAGTATCCATATCATTGAAAAAAAGTCAACATGGGTATGACAACTGAGCATTGATTATGTGTGTGTGGAAGATGATGACCTGAACAAACTAATGAGGACTAGTTCAGCACTAAATAAATATATTGGATATTATTTATCTTTATCACGCATATGTGATCATGTGTACTGGTTGTAGGGAGCTTACAAATCTGATTTCAAACCCTTCTAAATTACATTAAGTTCTCTATAGAAATATATACTTGTATTTAAATATGAAAATGTTTCACAGCAGTTTTAAAAGAAGCTAAAGGATTAAAAATAAATGGAGATTATTTAAATCATCTAAATTTTGCAGATGGTATTATTCTTTAGAGCTTGGAAAATGTTGCAAGTGTTATCAAATGAAAATAAAAAAGTAGAACTAGAGGTAAATGCTAAAAAGCTAAAGTAAAGCTCAGTGGATTTTTTCAAAAGAAGAAAATAAATATTGATAATGATGAATTAGTAGTTAACACCTACAAATACCTTGATCAAATTATTAATACATTTGGGAATATAGTGGATGAAATTAATCTTAAACTTGGAGTGCTTTTAGTAGAAATAACTTAATATTAAAAGGAACTATTCTGTGTTTGAAAAGGAAGGTTTTTAATAAATGTGTTTTACCATTTCCTACTTATGGATCTGAGACTTGGATACTTCTCAAAAGAGCAATGCAGGAACTTTATACCACTCAACAAAGTACAGACAGATGTATATTAAGAGTAAGAAAAAGGAATCAAAATGAAATACATGGGTGAGAGTACAAATAGGTATTACTGACATCATTGAATGAATTCCTTAGAACAGGCTAGACATATTATTAGAAGAGACAATAATAGATTAATAGTTAAACTGGATCCCAAGTCATTGTAAAAGATCTAGAAAGAGATAACACATGAGGTGGATGAATGAAATAAAGAAATTTGCTCATGAAATGTGGATAAGTAAGACTAAAAATTTGAGAAATTGCAGTGGAATGATAATATTGGTGATGATTAGGATGAATACAATTTTTCTGCACCTATTGCAGGACAATGCTCTCTTCAGCAGTTTGTCATGGAATACAGTGAAAGAGAATTTAGTACTCATTAGATATGCAATTGTTTGATAATGATTTATATAGTTTTCTACCCTTTTTTATTCCCTGGACAAAGATAATTACATATCCATTTTCTAATCAATACTGGAACATTAGATAGACTGGTGAAGAATTGCATATTTTTCCATCTGTGTTTTACTCTTTAGCTAATGGCAATTTGTCATGCACTCTTTCAAATAATATTGGAAAGCTAGCTTGTTGGCTATGAGCTGATTATTTTAAAGAAAAACCCAAGTATGTTTGAGTTTATTCAGTTTGTATTTATCTCTGATCATAGGCATAGCAGACATGAGTGCTGCTATTACACTTTAATACACATTAATGTATATATAAAGTTTATGTACATATATATGTATGTGTGTATATTGAATTATATATATATGGTTAAATAAATATTTAATTTGTGATAGAAAAAGTTTGGTTACTGTAAATAAAAATATACTATGAGCTCAGAATCCATAGGAATATGGATACATATGTAGCTGCATATTGTTTTATTAATATATATATATATATATATATATATATATAATAAAACAATATATATATATATATATATATATATATATATATATATATATATGGTTAAATAAATATTTAATTTGTGATAGAAAAAGTTTGGTTACTGTAAATAAAAATATACTATGAGCTCAGAATCCATAGGAATATGGATACATATGTAGCTGCATATTGTTTTATTATAGTAAGCACATTGACCATAATCTAACTAATCCAGATTAACTTGGAATCTTTCTCTCTAGCTAATAATAGCTAGACATCTAATCATCAGTGTGACTAAAAATTATAAGCCTGTTTTTGTTATTTGAAAAATTTACAATATTCATTTGTCCTGACCCAAACCCAGATTATAGTTTGATATGTTAATGCACTAATCAGTTCACCATGAGATCTTTACTTAGTTGACTTGAAATTGTTGCAGATATGCTAGTTCACAGAGCTGTAGCTATAGTTGCTGCTGTTTTGAATGTCCTGCATTATAAGTATTGTTATTGAATTATAGTTGAATTCCATTAAACAAGGTAAGGAATTTGATAATATTGGATGTTTGTGGTTCTGATTCTGGAAATGGTGTTTGGTGTTTAACAATACTTATTGTTACACCTTAATAGAGTTTGCTATTAGTTATTTAATTTTTCCCTTCAAAGATAAGATTGTAGCTGATATTAATTATTAGCTTATCTATCATAGTAAAATTGTCATAATACTTAACTAATAATTATATGTAAACAAGACATTTATCTTGGGTTTGAAAAAGTAGGAGTATTCATTTATATAGTGACATCTGCAAAGCGCATGTGTATATCAGCTTATTGGCTTATTAATATTATAGATTAACTAATAATTGTAATTATTTCTGGTGATCTTTAAATACTTTGTTTTGTTGTAAATGTTTGTGATGGTTATTTTCATCTTAATATGAACTCCACTTTTTGAGCTTTAAGTTCATATTGTATTATTGTGATTTGATATAAGCATGTACTATTATTTCTTTTATTATTTTTCATGAATTATATAAATTTAGCTGTTCATATCTACAGTTAGTCTAGCATATAATTTAATAACTGAAACACAGGATTATTATATACCTGTGTCTATATATGTAATATATAGGGTATATGAGCACAGACTTTCACATAACCCACCACTCTCCATTTCATCTAATAACACTGATACACTCAAGCACATATATGCTAAAAAGATAAATAATCACCAATATATTTATCTTTTCAGCATATATGTGCTTGAGTGTATCAGTGTTATTAGATGGAGTGGAGAATGGAGAGTTGTGTGAAAGTCTGTGCTCCTAGCATATAATTGTAAATTTATATTTTAAACATTTTTTTAAATATCTGCATATATTTTGATGATCAAATCAGGCTTTTTCAATATATGTATAAATACTTTTTTTTTTTTTAACCGGGGCTTGAAATTCAATCTTTTATTGATTTAAATATTACAGATTCAGCTTATATTTTGCCCATCCCTCTTCTGGGTATTTAAATGATGTTATGGTCCTACATATGAGGGGTCAGAATGACTTATGGTCAACATAGGTATGACAACAAAATTGGCAAAATAAGGGCTTTGAACATGCCATCATCATATTTTCAATGATATGGTTGGCTGAAGGGTTGGAGAGTGAAAAAGATTGAAGCCTGTCTATTGAGGTTGAATATTTGCTATCGTAATATAAACTGAGGACTCATTATATGTGTGTGTGGGAGATAATGATCTGGATTAAGTGATGATTGCTGGTTCAGCACAAAATACCATTTTTGGCAATCTTTTATCTCTTTCACATGCATGTATATCAGTTGTATAAAATGGAGTGGATGACTGAAGGGAGTTAGAAAGTCTGGGTTCAAATCCCTGCTAATTACATTTAGCTTAAGTATATGTACTATATTTGTATTTACATATTGCATGGAAATATAATAACTTATTCTGATAAAAACAGTTAGTGAAACAAGGGCTAATTAGCTGGGCTTCCTTGTTCTGTCTTGCACATTCAAATAAGGCAATTATTAGAATTTATAGTTCTTTTTAAAAATAAAAGTTATTATCTGAGACTGAATGTTAAATTTTCTGTCTGAAGGCATATAAACCTATCAAATAACACGTTACCATAACCCAAAATAAAATTTTAATAATTCTTACTTAGTGCTGCCATTACTACTGCTCATAACCCCCCTAAATCAATTTAATTTAACATTTTAATATCTAGAGCTGCATTATACATTTAAGTTTGTTTTTGTTTTACATTTTTAAGATACATAAATCATGATAGTATTTTTTAATAAGTTCATTTGAAAATTGTTAGCCAGTAAAATCTGTCTTTTAAACATCTCTTTTCAGAAAAATACCCATCCCAATGCCCCTCCTCCGAAGAAAACGGTAAAGGAGCAAATATTTTTCAGACTTGCCAATATTTTTGTCTGCTTTTTACTTTAGCTAAGGATAGTTAGGTATTTATTTACTAATTATCTATTTGGATGGATATATAATCGAGTGTGGACTGACTATTTATTGAATGAAAATTTTTAAAACTTAATTGTTTTATTTGGATTCAAACCTGAGATCAGAAGATTTGACAAGTTATAACAGAACAATATTCTGCAAAGCCTTACTGGGTTATATACATAAAAGCACTATTCTTGAAAGAATAGGAAGAGAGCAAACAATAAAATATTTATTTCATACATTTTTCATGTTTAAAAGAACTTAATTATATCCGAATATCATAAAGCATACAATATTTTAAATAAAGTTCATTATATTCTAACACTGAAAGAATGATAAATTAGTAAGATTCAAATTTATATATATATTTAATATTTTTAAGAAGGTTTATTGAAATAAATAATAACAATATATTATTTTAGTATTTTCCATCTGCCTATAATATTTGGTATTACTGTCTTTCATTTCTTGTCAAAAGACAGATTCCACTCATTATATCATACTCCCTCCAAATTGTGCTATCTCTTCTTCTATCTTTCAAGTGCTTATAGCTGTCTTTTATCTTAAAACATATATTTTACCTTCTATAAAGTTATGCATGTATATATGAATAAGTTCTTTATGAAAAAGTATTATGAAATTGAAACTAAAAACAATCATGCTTAATAAATTAATCAAAATTTCATTAGACTGAGATAGAAAGTATGAATACCCATTTGTTTTTGGACAGAAGACTTCAGAGGAAGTTAATATGATGGATAACTTCAACTGTAACAATGAAGCTAATGAAATTTTATGAAAAAAAGTGTAATTTTGAATGTTACTAATTATTCTGTCAAAAGAAAATACTTAACCCTTTACTTAGCACCATCTTTTTCAACATGTAATTAATTTACTAAATAAATTTATATTTGAAAAAAAAAAAAGAAAGAAAGAAGATATTCAGTACTTTTTGACATTTCTAAGATATTCAGTACTTTTTGACATTTCTATCTTTGAATATGAAATTTGATAACTTCTTGAATAATATAAACATGGGATAAACTTATCATATTTAATGATGTTTTGTAATGATTTGCTACTTTTTATCATAATTTATTCTAGCATTTTATATTTGGACCTGTTAGGGTGACAATATCTAATTCTGATGACAACTATTACCATCATCTTCATATCATATTTATCTTATTTTTATAAGTGTTCAGTTTTTAGAATTAAATTATTATTTTAACTATAGCAGTTTTTAAAATGTTTAGTTGTTTTGTCCATTTTTGATATTAGACAAGTTTCCTTAACATTCTACCTTTTATTATGTTTTGTTTTGTATCAAATATATAACTATATTTTATGAATGCCTGCTATTAAGCCTTCTATGATTTTTTAATCTTATGTATCCATCTGTTTGGTTAGCTTTATATCATAGTCAAGATGTTTTTTAAACAAACATATATTAGTATTTATCTGAAGGTATGTGATGATAGTATATTAGATGTGATAATATGTTGGAGACTATTTCCATCATCTATCAGTAAATGTTGAATGTATAGACAATTTTAAACTCTATTTAAACTTTTCCAATACAAACAACTTGTTAGAAATAACACACAATTAGACAACATAGATTAGTAATTACACTAATCTATGTTGTTTATTTGTGTGTCATTACTAACAAGTTGTTTGCATTTGAAAAGTTTAAATAAATTTTAAAATTTTCTATACACTAGCATTCCACAAAATTGACATTTATCAATGTGTTGTTATTTTCTATAATTTGTTCTCCCCAATTTTTTTCATTTTATTTTAATTTTTGCATAGTTTGGGTGTGTGTGTTAATATGACATCGGGTTTTTTTTTAATTCTTCCACAGCACTGATAACTAATATGACCAGATTAATCATAAATCTTGAGTTACTGCCAATGTTCAAACATACATGTTAGACCCTTCCACTTGCCAACAAACTGCCAAAGTACATGAACTGTCATGTAACATGTAAATATTTGAATATGTATTTAATCAATTACAGATTTTCATTTAAAGATTTTTTTTTGTATGTGTGTGTGTGTGTGTGCGTTGGTTAAATTCTCCAAAAAAGAGTATTAATCTTAAGAACTATTTGTTTTATTGCATATGAAAGCAGCTTAATTTTTAGATAACATCATTTATCTGTATTTTCTGATGAAATCATTTTTCTGGTTGAAATATTACCTGTATAGACAAGTAATCGTATTTTGTTTATATATATATATATATATGTGTGTGTGTGTGTGTGTGTGTGTGTGTGTGTGATGTGCGTAAATAACAGTAAATTTAACTAGAATAATTATAAATAATACATGGATTAAACAAATTCTGTCAATGTGCATTTTGACATGCCATAACCCTGACAGATATTGTAGGGAGTTAATGCATGCAATTATATTAGAATATCTGCATGAATTTTTTATATAAATATCTACAATTCATCTATTACTAATTTTCTTCTTTCATGAGCCAACTTAATATCAAGTGATTAATGAATATACTCACAGAAAATATAGTGTTTTTAATATTTAGCTTTATTACTACCTAGCATGCTTTCAGTATATCATATTCATGGCATATAATGGTGTGATTACAAGTTCTTTCTATCAGTATTCAATTATTTTCTGATAAACTGTTCAAGGTATTCAAATGTAAATTCTAATTTAGATTTATTCAAATCACCCATTTCTTTGATATGGATATGCTTGTTTCTTTTCTGTTGATAGAAAATGGTCAGTAGTTATTGCATGTGCATTTTTGATCTTTCACTTTTTATTCTCTCTCTTTCTCCGTGCACACCATTTCTGCTTTTGTTAGCTCAAATCTGTGGCCTTGGTCTACAAATATTGACATCTGTTTTTTTATCTCTGAGGGCTCTATTATATAAATATCTATGCTGGGCAAGTCTAGTTGACAGGTTGGCCCTTGATTCCCCATAATATGCAGCATTGCAAGATGATAGGTTGTAGTTAACATTATACACCATTTGATGTGCAGATTCATTTGACAAAATCTCTTTAAAGTTGTTGACTAATTGGTTAAGTGATGGAGTAGTTTGAAAGCTTATATTAAATTTGTCTTTACATATATTTTTTAATCTATATGCAATTTTATGAATATAAAGTAGGCTTATCCATTTTTCAGGTTCCTCTTGTTGAATGGGGTAGGGTTTTTTTTGTTATAGGATAGAGTATAATCATGATAAAATCATTAACACCATAAGTAGATTCTTTAACAAAATAAGAAACCCTCACCCCATCCAACAAGAGGAACCTAAAAAACGGATAACACTATCTTATATTCCTAATATTGCACATAATTTTAAAATATTTATATATTTAAAGGCAAATTTAATATAAACTTTCAAACACAACCAATTAGTCAACAATCCTAAATACACCTTACCAAATTAATCAACATCAAGTAGTCTATAAAAATTAATTGTAGTCAACCAGTTTGCAATGCTGCATATTATGGGGAGTTAAAGGCCAACTTGTTAATGAAACTTTCCCAGCATAGATACTTATGTAATATAGAACATCAGAGATAAAGAACACATGTTCATATTTACAGGCTTCTAGCAAAATACTGGCCAAAGAGAGAGAGGACAGAAAGCTGGTTAAACAACATGTGCAATAACTAGTTTCTATTTTTCTATCAACAGAAAAGAAGCAAGCATACCCATAACAACAAAATGGGTGATTTGAATAGAGCATATTGGATAATAATTAAACACAGATATAAAGAACTTGTAATCACACTATTATATGCCATGAATATGATATATTGAATTTATTGAAAGCTTGCTATGCAGTAATAGAGCTGAATATTAAAAAAACTACCTTTTCTGTGAGTACATTTATTAAATATCTATAATGTGTTGTATTTGTTTTCAAAATGTGAACATACATGTATAACATTTTAATTGATAATGTGATAGATAATAAACGCACACTATGCAAGACAGAGACAATTACTGATAATCTCGTTATTTACTTTTAAAAAAATAATGCCTTAGAAGTATAAGTAAACAAACTTGGATATCTATAAGCAGTGATTGGGGCTTACAGGTATGTCCAAGTTTATATATCTATTTATATATAAAAACTAATAGAAAAACTTTAAACAACCCACTACATGATGTAGATATTAATCAATTGTTTTGTGAATTATTGGTGATGATGATTTGAGTGATTTTCTACTCTTTTTCACTACCTGGTTAATAATAATTAGTTATTTATTTACTGATCAACATTGGATAGTGTTAGATGTCGGTAAAAAAAAAAGTTTAAACGTAATTAGAATCTGAAGCATTTTTGAATTTATCCAAACCATCATTTGAATGCAGGTCATAGATATATCATGATGTTGCACTACAAAAGTTATATATGTATTTGTATATACACATAATTATATCTAATAGTTTTTAAAATACATTTTACAGTATTTTATATTTGAATATTTTTTAATATTAATAATAAAAGATAAATATGTGCATGTACAAAAATGGGCACACATACACACGAAGACAAATGTATGTAAATCTTTTTTTAAAGTATTTTATTTGCTTCAATAGCTTTGAGACAGCAACTGATCACTAGTTGTTGAATTGTTATTATTATTAGGTTATTGTTCTGATATTGTGAATAAAATATATCTTTTACTAACATCAACTCATAGTTATGTTTGTTTTAGAAGTAAAACCACATTTGCTTTATTAAGTCATCTATTATATGACTATTCTATTCATTCTGTTTTGACAGTTATTGATTATTTATGAAATTGCCAGATTTTTCATTGAGATTGATGAATGTCAGATATGTAAGCCACTTCATTCCATTATCAAGTATGATAGATTTAAATTTTGTTCAGATACATAATAATGTATATATATTTTGAAGAGAGAAAAAAATCATGCATTGATTTACATAAACTTATATATCTTCTCTTATAGCAGTTTTTTGTTTTTTTATTAACAAGCATAAATTATATTTGATGTATTGCTGAAATGATTGCTTAAATTTGTGTTGCTATTTAAGCCATTTAAGAAAACTGTCTGAATTGCCAATATTTAAAAGCACTAAAATTAATTCTCTACAGACTAAAATATTTTTTAGTTTTGAGTTTGTTCTTTTTCAAATCCAAGTTTTTCAAATTATTATTTGATAATAATCATTTTAATTCTTTAAAATTAGAATATTATCTGGAAGAAATTTACTTGTTATGTATATCTAATTAAAAAAAAAACTTGATATAAAACTTAGCAATGAAATAATATTCTGTATCTAATAAGTTATTAATTAAAAATGATAATTAAAATAATTTAACAGAATTTCATGGAGTAATGATAATTACCTATATATAAAGTGAATCATTCTAAAGTAACAGCTTTTAAACATTTTTACAGGACTTAAAAAAATAATTATTAAAAAAAGAATTATTATTAATTTCTGTACATATATGTGAAAATGGAAAGTGTTAGTACCTTTGTGTCTTTTTGATTTAGGTCTTCATATTATTTTTCATTTAGACAACAGTGCATTATATTTTTCACTATAGATTTTGAAATTTTACTGTATACTTATTGTAGAATAAAGAGTTGTTTAAAACCATATTTCACATGCAAAAAAGTGTATAAATTTTTTTAATTCTTAAGATATTTTTACAACTTTTATATGCAAAATCCAATTGGTATTCACTAACAATTGTATTATTAATAGATCAATTTTTGCTTTTTGAGAGCAGTTCATTCTTATTCTAAATCACTTTACTGAAACCTTATAAGGCTTAGCACATTGATAAGTATGGCCTCGAGAATTAAAAGTCTCTTTATTGTCTATTAACAAATAAATTCATTCAACTTCCAGAGTAACTAACCTTGCAATTATTACTTTTAATTAATATTATTAGTGCTTAGAATGCTTATTTATTTTATTATTTCTTAATATATTATGATTAAATAAATTTATTGACTACATGTTATCTATACAGTATATATATTAAGCCATAAGTGCACTTAGCTAATTGTTTATTATACCTAAATCACCTACTCCAATCAGTATTTCAAATTAAACAGTAAAATATTAGAAATCTGTTGTCAAGGCAACACCCAAATAATAAGTAGAGGTTTCCATTGCAACACTCAGCTAAAGAAAATAGAAACTCCATTTTATGAGTGTTGCCTTGGGAACAGATTACTCGTATTCAATTGGTTAATTTTAAGCATTACCTGGGGTGATGTGAATTGTTTATATGTATACATATAGAGCCCAATGGCATAGTAATTAGTGTATATTCCTGCAACGCTCTTGATCTGGATTTGAATCGGGGAGCTGAATGAAAATTTTTTTTTAGCTATAATCAACCCACATAATCATACATTTGGTAGTAAATAAACGGATATATAAAATATTCTTAGGAGAGTAAAACAAGGAACAAAAATCATAAACCCTCATTCTTCAACCTGGCAACTAATTTACTCTTCTTCTTCATTGCTTTTATTGAGTAATATTGGAGAGATTTTTACCCTATAGTGATATGTTTAAAGTCTCAAACTTTTTATATTTTTACACACATACACATAAGTGTTCATATCTCAAGTTTATTGACTTATTCACTACTTGCTTGATTGATTTAGTCAGATAAATATAACTATTGTCTTTCCGGATTATTATGAATTAAAGAAGTCATGTGATGCTTAAGTTTTGTATGTCACGTGTAACCAGTAAACTATTAAATTTAATAATATCTCCAATAATGGAATATTCTAAATACTGTTACATTTAAATTAGATGTTATATACAATGGTTATATGTTGCTGAAGTCATTTATATTCAACATTTTGTAAGCCAGCATTATACTGATATCATGGATTTAACACTTTTAAATATCTATTTGAAATCAAAAATCTATTGAATTGAATACTTTATAAAGATGGACACAGTGGCGAAATGAGTAACCAAAAGGGGTCATACCATAGAAGGTTATTATTAATAATAGATTATAATAGCAGGCAGTCAATTATGGAATCTTTAGCTCTGAGTCATTCATATGTTATAATTAAAGTTTATCATCAATACTTTTCTAATCTTAAATTGCCCTATTATCAGGTTAAATGTAAATTAGATTATAGTACATGAAATTTTATAATATATCATCCATCTTTTAAAATCTCATCCTATAGAGAAAAAAAAAATGAAAGGAAAAAGCTTCAGTACTCCAAAAATCTCTTTTCAGTACTTTCACTTTCCTGTCTCAATCACTTGATAAATCTCTCTCATCTATTTGATTAATCACTTAAATTCAATTTCTAAGATAAAATTGTTTATTGCTTAGCAGTTCATAAGATTACGCACCCAAAATTAATAGATCTGGAGCTATAATCCAGGGGGCCTTAAGCTCCAAAATGCTTGTTGTTTTATCACTATGCTAAATCTCACAAAGCATTATATTATTATTCTCTAATATTTGTGTTTGTGTTATAAGCATGAAACAAGAAAAGATATAATTATATTAAGTATATTATTCTCTGAGCTTGCTTTCAACTAATCTATCAGATTCATAACACTCAACTACTTCGTAGTTCGAAACTTTATAATCTATTGTGCTTTATGTAAATTTTATATTTACAGATTCCATTTTTTTATTAATAACAATAGTCCATGCTTCCTTAAATGTACATTTCGTATCATCTCTTTTAGTGCAAAATGTTTTTACATTAATCAGATCAAATACATAAACAAGTATACTCTTTGTGTTTTCCTGAAGGTTTGTGGTGATGGCATTTTAGTTGTATTTTTTGTATTCAAAAAATATTGATTTGTGTTCAGAGTTCTTTTTTGCTGCTGTGCAGATACTTATGCTGGGATAATAATTAAATTATGTTACATTCTCTTTTTTATTTTTTTGTCTTATTATAAGTTATAATCAGAATGTATATTATATTGATTTTTTTACTTAACATAAAATGTAACTATATGCAAATATCTATGGTAAAAGAATATATATTTAAAGAATTGCCTGATAAAATATCTTTATTAAGTAGCCCTATATTGTTTAGAGCATTGTTGAGTGACAAACGAGTCAGTTAAAAGTTGTCTAATTGTTGCTAGGATATTGAAACTTCTTTTGACGTTTCAACCAACCATTTCCAAGGTTATTGTGCTTGTGTTTAATAATAGGTACATTAATCTTGAATTAAATTTCTATACAAAATAAGAATGATGTGTTAATCTCAAAGTAATCAATGTCAAATAATGATGTTTGAGAAATGTGCTTCTAAATCGAGTTGTAGTCATTTTCTATGAATAAATACTAAATTTTAATAATGAGATAGTAGGTTAAGACAATTCATGTGTAAGTTTCATTGTATAGTTAATAATAATACAATAATTTAGCCTTACATGCTCAAGATATACATTATTTAATTTAGATAGAGGTTGGATTTTTTTTTGTTAGCTGATTCTTAGTTGACCTAACGATCAATATTGTTTTCTATTTAGTATCTATTTATTCCACTGGGTAAATATCTCAAGATAATATATGTTGCTAAGTTAGTAGTAATCCACTGATTGTAAAACAGTTTTATTTTTTTAATAATTTTATTGATTTTTTATATTTATTATTAATACATTTTTTCAAAGTATTTAATATCCATAGTATCATAGACATTGATAGTAATCAAATAGAATGGTATATATTTGTTGTTTTACTTATTTGATTATTAATAAATATTATATTCACATCATTTAAGGGTTGTTCATCAACTCATTATAAAAATAAAATATAATATTTGAGGATTAGACACTATTTTTTTGAAAATGGTTCTGTGATCATTATCTTCTTGTTGACAATTTGTAATTCAATATCCTTTTTGACTTTTTCTTATGCAATTGTAGTTCAAGATAAATGCTTTGGAAGTTAGAAATAAGAAAAACTTAAAAACGGAATTTTTATAAGAAGCGGTGAATTAAAATGGAATTATTATAGCTTAATATAGCAAGCTGAGCATGCTTTAGATGATATCAATCATTTGTGGCTATACTGCTATATTAAGCTTATAAGAATTCCATTTTTAATCTTTTCTTATTGCTTGCTTCCAAAACATTTAGCTTGAATTCAGAATTCAGTTATTATATATAATGGTGATAAATATTGCTCAAATGTTATGTTTATAATGTTATCAGTTATATCTTTCTTTAATGTATCAAATTACAAAATTGATAATATTAAAAAATAATATGTAGATAATTAAAACTTCTTTTTATTATATATTTATGACATATTTGCAGAAGAAAAATTATTATATTTCTTATTAATAATATTAGGGCATATTTCTTCTTTGGATTTCAGGTTTTAACAATGCTTTGAAGAAAAATATTAAGTTCTTCCTCTGAGTATAGTTGACATAATCGGACAGTATCGTCAGATATCTAGGTGGTAGCAATTAATTGTCAGTGATAATTTGCCTCTTTGAACTTTTCTTATCATCTTTCAAGTTCAATTTCAAGTTGTATGCTTTTTGAAAGATGCTAAAGTAAAAATAGTCATACTTCAAGAACAAAATTGTAATTTTGAAGAAAATATTATGTCTTTTTTATTTATTTATTAAAAATGTGATATACTGCTGCTCTTATATATATTCTATGATTATTGTAGGGAAATATTTGTGCTCTGAATATGAATTAAAGCACAAAAGTCAAAATAATCTAATGGTTTATTGCTTGGCAGTTCATAAGAAGTCAACATTGAAAGTGATAGAACTGGAATCAATTGAATAAGAGTCTGACACATTACCACAGAACTAGACTACACATGAGATTCTAGATTTAGTGAAATCTTTTAAGATAACCAAAAGGTTTAGTAAACTGCTAAGAATCATCGTTAAACTAGAAAAGTATTGAGAAAATGCATAAACTGTGTGATAAATGTGATTAAAATTTGATGTTTTATAATTTAGAAACATTACTAAATATACTTTTTTATAATAAATAGAATAAATAGAGGGATTTGAACTCAGGATTTTTCAGTCTATTCATCCTCCACTCTACCTCAAGCAACTGATATACATGATCACAGACATGCGAAAAAGATACATGATCTTCAATATATGTATTTCATGCAAACCAGCAGACAATCTCCCACACATTTAGACAATAAAGGCTCGTTTAGTATTAAGATAGTAATTCCTCAAACATTAATGGACAAGCTTCAATCTTCTCACTTTTCCAACTATTCAACCATCCATTTCATTGAAAAACTGGATGATAAAATGCTCAATGCCCTTGTTGGATTTGATATTATATAGTCATACCCATATAGATGTTATGTCATTATAACCCCTCATATTGTAGGACATTACATATCCATATATACTATTAGGAGAGTGATGGGCTGAACTTATACTTTTTTTAAATATAATTGAGAATTACTAACTGTATATATTTATATTTTATGCATGGGTATAATTTAAACTACAAACAAACTTTCTTATTTATATTTATTGCATTAGAATTAAAATAAATTGTTATAGTAATATTATAATAATCAATTGTTTGTTGCTCAGGAGGTAGTATGCTATTCAAGAAATTGAAATGATAGATTTGACTGCAGTCCACAAATTTTTAATTTTCAGGTTTGGCATTCAACTATTGCAATAAACCACACAAGACATTCAAACTAATAATTGGTACGTGGAATATAATGTATATATTTTTTAATTTAAAAAGAAATAAAAGCATGAAGGGAAATAATGATGCATATTTGAATAAGAGAGCAGCAAACTGTGCAGGATGCCATTATCTTAAGAAGCATTACTGACATTAGTAGTTTTGATATGCCATCCTCCTCCCCTTGTACCTTGAATTTCATTTTGATTTATTATGTTTTTTTAAAGAATGAAGATGCAATTTTTTGGCAAACCTAATTTTAATTCTTTGTAAACTAATTACATGACTCACAAATAATTTAGAAATATTACTTGTGGAATATTTTTTTAAATCCATTAATGAACGCAAAATTTGGTAAATGATAGTAAAACTATTTTCTAGAGAGTTGTATTTTACTTCAGCATGTGGTTCAGGTTTGAATGAGATAATTCTGAGAAGAGTGAAGATGTAGATAATGTCAAGAACTTCATTTGAAATCTCAAGCATGAAGTATCGCAATCATTAAATTAATTGGACACAGTTTATATAATTCCAGAACTATGTGATCTCTGAATAAGTTAATTATTTGGAGAGGAATTACATAATTATTCAAAACTTTAATGAATTGCAGAAAGAAAAAAAAGAGAGATCAAATGTTGTTTTATTAATAAATATTTTTGTCTATGTATGTTATATGGAAATAATAGCATAGGTAATATTTAGTATTTCATTTGTGTAAGTCATTGTGCAATCCCCACCCCCTCCTATGAACAGAATTGGTTACTAGAAACAAACATTTATAACATAATTTTATATATATAAACAATCCGAGATTGTCATTTAAAAAAAAAAAAAACAGAAAAAAGAATAATGGTGAACCAACCATGGGTTCGATACCTATACTTCCCTGATTGTAAAAAATTGGATCCTGTTATTACAACCAAGTTTTATTTATCACACAAAGCATTACTTGATTAACGTACATTAATCTGTAATGGTACATTAAAAGTAAAGATGTTTGTTCAAAAAGTGAGATGCGAAAATAGTGTTAAGAAAATGGTTAGCAATTCCAAACTAGCGTCGGTAATGATCATCCATTAATATTTGTCTGTAATATTCTTTTGCCTTTATGCAGAGAACTGCAATATATTTATATATAACCTAAAGAAAAACTAATGTTTGTGATTAAATTTAAAAAAGATAATTTAATTTTAAACATAAATTTTTATTGATATATGATTGTAGGTCGCACATCTGTAAGTACACAATTTTAATGCATGCGCTATTTATTTACGATACTTTTCCTTAAATGGAGTCAGGAATCTCTCAACAAGTATACTCAGAGAAACCTGTTAGCCACTTTACTTTCCATTCCCACCCTAAGTTTTCCCATAATCTGCTCCATCCTATTTCCACAACATAATCTTTGTCAACTCTATGACCTTTATATCTAAATCCCCCTTATCTTTTTCCAAAATCAATAACCCACTTTCTGTATAATCACTTTGTTCATATTTATTGTTCCATAACTTCATTATTTGTACCCTTTCTGCTTTCAAGCATTTACATTCAATTAACAAATGCCTAATATTTTCTATGTCTTGCTTACACAATTTGCAGACTAAATCACCCATATTTTTCCATCTACGTGTATATTCTCTTGATGCAAAAGATCCCGTTCGAGCCTTAAACAATAAACTACTTTCCTTGCTATTATCATAAATTAACTCACACCCAATATTCCGTTTACTTCTATATATATATTTAAATTCTTTTTACCTTCCATATTAGTAATAAAGCACCATCTATGGAGAAAATTATGAATTAATATCAATATTACAAAACTTATTTTTTAAGAATATTGACCTTCTATTATGGCTAATTCTGGAAACTTAAAATGAAATAGACACGCCGGACTAATAACTTCTAAAATCTAACCATCTCGTGTTTCATTTTAGCGCTTCAATAATTAATTCTTTATAGGCCTTTAATCGTTTTAAGTTTAAAATATATATATTAATATGCTTAAGAATAATTAATGCTGCTAAAAAAAACATTGACAATTTGTTAATTGGAAGATTAATTTTTGTTGCTTCTCCAGCCTTGTAACTTAACCTACTATTACTGATGCGATGCCGTATCTATTGCATCACTGAAAATTTATGTTTGCTTTCAGAAGATATTTATCTCTGAGGATTCTGAACAGCAATAATAAATTAAACTAAATATTGTTATTCATTTGCTCTTTTTTCTTTTTCTTTGGCACGTTTAAGACAAATAAATAAAACTATACACCAGCCAACAAATTTGAAAATAAATGAAGTGAAAACTGCAAGACTTCTTATGGTCAATAAACTGTTTCACCCCTTAAATCAAATTTCTTGCATCTTTTCAACAGATATTAACTGGATGACCTACCTTTCACCTCACCCAGACAAAGATTTACTTTTAATGATTTTAAAGGGTAAATATCAAACGTTTAGTTATAATTTTTTCGAGAAGGAGGAATACAGTTTTTTTAAAATTTTACTGAAGAAATGCTCACTAAAAAAATAAATTAACAGGAGAAATAAGAAAACAACAAAAATTTAAATTAATGAAAACAACTTCTAGACCATAACCCTTCAAGGACTACATATAACTCATTGGATAGAGGAGATTCTGCAATAAACTCAATAATACACTCAACTTGCCACTTTCTGGATGCATTACCTTAAAATTTAAAATATTATAATAAACATCAATAAACAAAAATTTTAAAAAGATATAAACAATTTCAATTACATGGATTTCGTTAAATAAAGTATATACAAAATTAACAAAGCGTATGCCACACTTGAATGAGAAGCTATAAAGATACACAGAAATTATTACACGCTAAGCGCTTTCGAGGTCTTTTGCCTCATATTCATAGCGGTACTGTGAGCTGCATTTCTGTGTATTTTTATAGCTTCTCATTCAAGTGTGGCATACGCTTTGTTAATTTTGTATATTAAATTATCGAATGAGAAGTCTTAAAATCTTTAATACTTTAAATAAAGTATATTTTAAAATCTATGTTAATTCTATATTTTTTGGAAATTACTTTTATTTATTTGAAAAGAGATTACTATCATCATATCAAAAATTATATAGAATCTCATGGTTTTTTTTTTTTAATTTTTTTTTATTATATATTGCTTATGTAGGTTTGAATCAGAGAAGTTAAAGTAAAATTGGTTAAGGCACAATGGTAAGCATTGACAAAGAAGCATTGATGATGATCAGGTGTTAGCATCTGATTTTAGCACTTATTGTCCAATGTAGCAGAATAATAAAACAATGGATTTAATAGCTGAAGATTTCTGAATTAAAACTCTTACAGTCACCTTTGCTATGTAGTTATATATAATCTAAGTGACTAATCATTAATACTTATTTGAAAAATCTTGTAGTCTAACGGTTAATGAATCTTCATACTATGCTCACAGTCTGGAAGTTGAAATCCAACGTGGGCAGATCTTTTTTCTTTTTTTTTGCCAGCATATTATATTTTTTTCTCTCTCCAGATAGAAGACTTAATCAGTATATTAGTAGCTTTTGGCTAGAAGGTAAAAAGTCATGTGTTAATCTGGGTTAGTAAGTTGAGTGTCAATGATCTGGCTGTAAAAATGGAGAAAATATAATTACAGCATGATGCTACTCTTACTCTGGTGCCTAATAGGTAACATTACTCCTATAGCTTGCCATTGATTTTCCTAGTTAACTTGTTTATCTTTTTGCCTAATTATCTCAATCTATTTTGAGGGAGAGTAGTATATATACATATTAAATTGAGCAGTGACTATATATATTTTTTCATTTATATTGGTCATTTAATAATAAACACTAAATAATTTTTGGATTTTTTGCAAACGTTAGCAATTTTTTTTTTTATATATATATATATATTTACATGAATTTTATTTAGTAACTTTTCATTGGTTAATTACTTCAATAGTTCATTTTTAACTTGCTTTCCTCTCTCACAGTTTATGAAAAACCTTCAGGAGGGTCTTTCTTTTTTTATTAAGCCATAATAAAAACTTACCATGATATATATATATTATTATTATTATTATTATTATTATTATTATTATTATTGTTATTCCATTTGAAATTTATATGAATAGTAAGTGTTTTATTAATGTGTACATTTTTAAATATTATTAACATTAAACACATTTATATTATGAATATTAATTTTGATAGTAATGTTTTAAAAATTATAAATGTCAATTAGAATGATACTCATTCATTTTCGTATAACTTTTTCTTCACTTAAAAAGTATTATAGAAACTTTTTTTAAAGTCTTTTAACCATCTTGGAGATCGTTTAATATAGTAACTTATTAGACAGATCATTTCACTAGCTTAGACCTGCTATTCACTTCTATCAACCAATTTGGAAAAAAAAAAAGTCCTTCTATCTCTTGCTACAGGAGTGGTTAAACTTTTAGATATTGGGAGTGACTTTTTTGTGAAAGTATACATGAGGGTGACTACATTTTTTCCCAGGGCTTTGAACCATAAACCAGAAAAAAAAAAAACATGGTTTTTGCTGGAATGAAAGCCGGAACAGAAAAAAATAATGGTTCAAAGTGCTAGTTTTTTTAGAATGTACTTACGAAATTATGTTATTGTTTTTTTTTTTATAAGGGCTTTTTAGGTATTCACAAATATTGGTGACGTTTTTAGAAGATACTTACAAACTGATTTTACTCTGACTACTACTAAATTACCTCAGCTCCCTCTAGTATTACAATTTGTCCATGTCACTTTATAAAATATTTAGTAATTTACCATTATTAAATTACCTATAAATAATTATTTTCTAGAGCTGGTCCTGAATTTTTTTTTTCAAAAAGAAAATTATTGTTTTAGAATTGTATTAAAATAAATGAGATGCAAATTTTTTCAAAAAAAATTACAAAGTAAAAATTTTTTTATTTTATTTTGATGATACTTTGCTAGAGACAAAAAATACATAATAAAAATAATATCTTACAAAGATCCTCTATTTCTGTACCTTAGGAAATCCCCATATTTTCTCTGCTAACAGTCTTTACAATAATTAGACATAAAGTTCATTTCTCTTTTTTTTCTCTCAGTGATGAAAGCTTTTATTCATCAAAAAGACAAAATACACCATAGTTAAAAAAGTTTACAAAGAGATGATTACATGACAAAATGAAATCAAGTACAATATGGTAAGAGGGAAGGGAATACATTTGAAATGGGAAGGGGATATGGAAAGGGGGTGTAGTTCAGGCAAAGAAGAATTTTTGGTAAAGAGCAATGTTGATAGACTTGGTTGCCCCGGTGGATTAATAGAAGGATCCATATGTGACATTAACTTTGAGGGGATAGCTATATGTTAAGTCTTTAGATGTTTTGGGGATGAAAGAGGAGGTTTTGAGTTATGCTTAGATGCAACAGGCTGATTTTTGATCTTTGTAGATGAGCATTTTTAGCTTTCCCCATTGCACTTGGAATGGTGTTATGATTGGTCATGTTGTTCTTTTTGACTTGCTTTTTACCTCTGATAGAGCAAACCACAGCCTGAAAGGGGGGGGGCAAGTCCAGAGGGCAAGGAGATGGAGACTTTAAAATAAGTTCTTTAGTGATGATGCTTTTAATTAAGTTTTGTTTGAAATTCAATTTGGATGAAATTTGGGTAATTTTGAAGGTTTTAGTTCATGCAGTTTAGGACTCTGCATGTTTTTTCTGCTAGGGGCAGTGGCCATCTTTAAACCGTTTGAAAGAATGAAAAGTTGGTATGAAGAAAACAATTTTGAAATGGAAAAATTAAATGTATTGGTGTAAAAGTAAAAAAAAAAAAACACTGGAAAACTTGTTATTAATAATTTTAGTTGAGTTATGAGAAAATTGATTAGAATTTTAGGCGGTTAGTTACCCCAGAGGGGGGGAGGGTCTGGGAAAAAAAGATAGTTAAAATGGTCTAAATAACTGGAACAACATACAAGAAACTTTATAACAGGTTCTGAGTGACAGGAAATTAGAGTAGGAGAAATATAAGATTCTAAGAGGGAATAAAACCCTCTATGGTCCATGAAACAGTTGAACTACCCACCAAATGGGGGTGGGGGGGTGGGGTGATATAGTTAAATGCTGATAAGCACAAGGTAGACATAGGGAAATTGTGTTTAAAATGCACTAAAACTGATATTTAGTGAATGAAAGAGTACATTAGCAGCAAAATAAGGCCTTTAAAGGGCCAAATAAATATAAAAGGCACCTTTCACTGCTGAAAAACCAACCTTTCAGAGCCATTCTGTGCGTGCTGTGAGGAGGATGACTTTCCAGTAAGAGCTTCACCTATGGACTGTATAAAGTTCATTTCTTGCTTTGTCAATTATTTTCTTTTGTAGATAGGAAAAATTCCTGTTTTCTTTTTAAATCTCATTGTAGATTATTTTCTAGCTAGACAAAGTGTTTTAAAAAGTTCCCAACTTCTTTGTTTTAAAATCAGGTCATTAAAATCCTTGTTTCTCCAGGACAAGTTATTTTGATTTCTTCTTGGGAAAATGACAATTAAATATTTTAAGAATTTAATTCTTTTCAGCTTCTTCCAACCTGGGTTTATTTTTGAGATCGACAATAACAACAGATTTTATTTTAAATTTAACTATTTTTAAATGAGAATAATTTTGAATTTTGAATTTTTTAAATTATTTTTTATATTCAAATCAGCTCTGAATTTATCACTGTAATTTGTATATATTCACGCTAGCTTCACAGTAGACTTCCAGAGAGCTTGTGTTTGACGTCTTAGCCATCTCTGAGTTATCACAATTTAAAATATAACATATTAGAAATTTATTCAAGATTTATGTTGACTTCTTATTAATTAATTTATTTGTGGCTTTTCCCCCAGATGATATATTTATTGTATAAAGTATATTCAAAGTTAATATTCATTTATATCCTCTCTGCTGCTTTATATATATATGATTTATATCTTTTAAAGTTACAAAGTTATGAAACTGTAGACTGTACAAAGATTTTTTAAATACACACATTTCATATGATACTTATGTATTAGTCCCAGCGGTGATGCACAAACAAATATGTATATAAAGACCAAATTAAATACATTTACAATCTTTTAAAAAAATATTTTAATTTGCGAAGTGCAGATAGTTGAAAATTGAAATAAATTGAGATCCTGCTGAATCTCACTGCACTTGTTAAAGACTTACGACTGGCTTAGATAAATAGAAAGAAAAGTTGAGATAAGGGTGTGGCTGCCCTTTTCTAGTAAAATCTTTGTTGTGTGTTGGATTTGATTGTTGTTTAGATGGCTATCATCACATTCTGATTGGCTGTCGTATACGTATTTTAACGAGTGCAGTGAGATTCAGCAGGATCTCAATTTATTTCAATCTTTTAAAAAGGAAATGAATTAATTTTGTAAGTAAATATTAGATAATATTCTAATGAGGAGAAAGTTATTACTCAAAATGTTGGTTTTGCTGTAATTTTACATCATATCATACTTTACATCCACATTTTAGAGAAACAATGGTGGTATTTTATTGAGGATTATCGAAAGACAGTAGGCATTCATAACAAAACCTGGTTTGAGGTAAGAAAGTGAAGTCCACCACACTAAGGAACAAAATTTTGTAAATGCGCATTTATTTTATTTCCATTAAATAAAGTTATAGATTAACATTTTTTTAAATAATTATTGCTGGACTAATATATGAGAACCATATATAATAACAATAAAAGTAATAAATATAATGCTAATTAATTATTATATACAGTCTTTAAATCCACAGAAGTACTTGCAGTTAATTTCTTAACCGAAAGTACTTCTGCAGATTTGAAGACTGTATATAATAGTTAATTACCATTAAATTTATTATTTTTATTGTTATTACAATAGTTTTTTAATTAATGGACATTTTATTTGAAGTACCATATATATCACAATATAGTGATAACACATTTGTCAGCCATATATATCCATTATTTGTTTTCAGTCTTATTTGATTAATCTCAGAAATGTGAATTTTTTTTTTAGATTTTAATAAGGATTAGGATTTTTATTTGCAAAGCCACTAATAAATGAGTATCTAACTATTCTTATCTAGAATATAAAACAAGAATGCAAAATAATTCAACCATCATCACCTCCTTCACTGTTTGTTTATAATTGACTATTGGAAAGGTCTTTACCCTGCAGTGGTCTATGCAAAAAAATATTCCACATTTTATCATTTGCATATATGCCATACATGTTTAAATACTGGTATTAAAGAAGTTTTCTAAAATATTCTTATTTTTTAATTAATTCATATTTTATAGAATTTTTATTCCCTTTAGATGGCTAAGATGAGCTTATTTCATTTTTTGCATGATTTTTTTATACATAAAATGTTAATTGTTATACAATGGATGTTTGAGAATTTTGACAAGAATTATAGAATATTTTCCATATCTGCTGGAGGTATTCACCCAAAACAGAAATTGCAAACAACATAGATATCAAACATGTTTACTCTGTGTGGAATGTATTGAGAAAAAAATTACCAAAGAATTAAAGCAACCAAAGGCATGAGTAAAACTTATATAATATATTTTGTGAATAAAGAGTTTATTTAAAATAAAAAGGTTACATATGGTGTAGGTTTATATGTTATAATTCTCAAAATATTTTTATATATTTTTTTTTACTGAGGATCAAGAATTATTAGATAATTAGAGGATGAAGCAGCAAACATGTAAGCTAAATCATTAAAATAATCTTTATCACTTTTCTGGTATATATTCATATATATATTATAACTCTGCATGGATTAGTGCAATGGTAGAGATTGAATGTTTTGTTTATGTTGTGATAGTGGTTTGTGACTATTTAAGATATACTAATCTTTAAATTTATATTATAGAAAGTGATATTTGCTATATTCTTGTTGGTTTTACAAGTAGTCTTACAATTGTTGCCTATTTACAATGTGATTAAAGTTAACAAGAAAGCATTCAGAGTTTTTGCCAAAATATCTATTGATAGAAATTTAACTAGACTTTATATGAATAGATTCTAAAGCACAAATTTATAATTTATTTATCATTCAGCTTATATCAATAGAATCATAAAAGTTAAAATTTATACTATTTTGATATATAGTTTGGAAGGTATAAATGTTATGAGAAACAATTTCTGCTTTGCTTTCAAGAGTTAAATATCACGGTTTTTAATCTACTTTTGTGTATTTTGGTGCTACACTTTATTAATGGACATTAGCAATATAGTGTTTAATATTTTCTGATACATGATTGTAATGCAATAGCTGTCATAACATATTCATTTCTCATTGCTTGGTCATGATATATGCTTTAATTTTTTATTGTAGAGAAATCTGTCAAACATGTTTTGTTGATGTTGTTTCTTGAAAGACAACCAATACAACATGTGAGATAAATTACGACTAATTAAAGAAACACACTATTGAGAACATTGTTTATTAAATGCTTCTTTTAGACAAATTGGTCTGTTTGATTTTTGATTCAAATTTACACATTTCTTTTGAGAGAATATTTTACCAAGTTTGGTTTTTTTTTTTTGATAACGTTTTCTGTGTATAGTTTTGAACACCTTTAATTGTGATAGGGAATACATACAAGTTTATTTTATTAATATTTGTAATAATAATTTTAATAAGCACTTTTAAGGAATACTGTCTTTTCCAAGCACCAGATAAAGTGATTTCTAATAATTGTTGCAGATTAAAACATAGCGCTATATAAAAAAATAACTCAATAATAAATTTAATATATATATAGTAATGATAAAAACAACCTTTAAATAACTCATTACAGAGCTAAAGTCTCTCTGAATAGACTTCTATAGAGAACAGTGAAGAGCTAACTTCCAAGTGGGGATGTTGTGAGTGGTTCCTCTAGCTAAAAATAGCTAAATATCCATTTATTTACTAATATTGGATATTTATTTGGGTTGATTATTGACTAGTTACTTAGAAAAAAAAACTTCGTCTGTTGGAAAAAAAATTTAAGTTTGCTTGGCCAGATTCAAATCCAAATTTGCATGAAAGACATTTGCTTTATTATTGTGCCATGGATCCCTATTAATCTATATATAATAAATTTCAATAATGATAATTTCTCAAGGGCATTATTGATTATAATTTTAAAGGCATATAAGTTTAGAAACATTCTTATGGGTAAATTGAGTATTGAAGATATTTACTAAAAATCAGTTTATGCAAAAAATATGCTTTTAAAAGTGTGTAAGTTTTTAATTCGTAGTTAGTATTATATTTAATAATTTACCATTATTAGTATTTATTTTGCATGTTTTATAATGGATTAAATATAACACATACACATCTATTTATGTATTTGCATTTTATTCAAGTTTTAATAAAATACACATAAATACGCAGTTATTTATTAACTGAAATTTTGCCAATAATAGTGCATTAACATTGAATTGAGTCTACAAATTTCATGATGTATTTTGACTGGAACAGTTATATCAGGAGGCCCAGGCACTTATCACATTTCAATTTACCTTGGACATTTATATATATATTTAAGGAAATTTGCATCTATTAAATTACAAGTGTGACTGATTCACTCAAAATTTATCGTGGGCCAGTTTACATGTTCCATTGTTTTTTAAAATGATCACTTTAAAATGAAAAATAATTATTTATTTGATTTAATAATAATTAGTATGTAAGCATATGTTTCAAACGTTCAGAATTTATGCATATAGTAAAGAATTTGGTACACATAAAATATTAGATATATTTAGTCCTTAAAAATATATTTAAAGTTATGTATATATAAATATATCAATTACATTAATTTCTAAACTAGATATTTATTGTTTGAAAAAAAAAAGATACATTATAGTAATCAACCCTTAAGCTATCAACAATCTCAACCTGTAGTCAAGGCAACATCCTTTAAACCCTTATAATTAGCTTAGAAAATGATAGATGTTTATGTAAATTAAGTTTTTTTTGCCAAAAAGCAGATTTAAATACTAGGCATAACTAATTTGTGAAAGTACCTTCACCTTGCACAGTTTGGGGTAGTTGGTAAAGCACTGAATTGGGATCATGATGTCCCAGGATCGATTTTGCCACTCATAGGTCTGATGCTCAAACTTCTTATGAACTCCCAAAACAATAAAGGCTTTACCTTTTTTTATATTTGTGAAAATAGTTTGCAATATGTTACCATTAACATGGTTTCTTGTAGCATATTAATTATTTAGATCTATATCAGTTTAATGAATCCATTGCACAATTAAACATGTTTTACAGATGGTTAATTAACTTCATTTAAAAATCTAATATTTATATAAAATTTTGTTCTATGGCGTTTATATATATATATATATTGATTGAATTTCTAAACACAATACTTTATTTGACAATTTTCTTTTTATTTATTGTAATTTCTTGCTGTTTTTTTAGATATACATTAGAGGTGATAAAGAAGGCAATGTAGTAGAAAAAAAATTTATATAAATATTAGTATTTGTATAAGAAATTGTGATTGAGCAACTATCAAGAGCACTTTTTGTATACTCAATCTAACTATTGTGGAACTTTCAATTAAATTCAATCTTAATAAAATCTTACATACCAAAAAAGTAATTTAATACACTTTACAGGCTTACATACACCTGCACATATATACTGTAATATATAACGATTTGAACTCAGACTTTAACATGACCCTCAACTCTTCATGCCATCTGATATTGCTGATCCACCTGATCACACACTTGTTGAAAAGATAAATAATCACCAATATACATATTTCATGCTAAACCAGCAATCATTAGTTAGTCCACATTACTATCTCCATACATATATGCAATCAGTGCTCAGCTTTATATTAAGATAGCCAATCTTTGTACTTTAATGAACAAGCTTCAAACTACTGCAACCCACAACTCTTCAGCCATCCATTTCATTGAAAATCTGATGATGGAAGGTTCAAAGCCCATGTTAGTACCAAGGTTGTCATCCTACCCATGTTGACGACAACCTTGACACTAATGTGCATTTTGAATGTTCCATCATCAGGTTTTCAATGAAATGGATGGCTGAAGAATTGTGGGTTGGAGTAGTTTGAAGCCTGTCCATTAAAGTGTGAAGATTGGCTATCTTAATATAAAGCTGAGCACTGATTGCATATATATGTGGAGGTAGTAATCTGGACCAACTGATGATTGCTGGTTTAGCATGAAATATGTATATTGGTGATTATTTATATTTTCAACATGTGTATGATCAGGTGGGTCAGCAATATGAGATGGCATGGAGAGTTGAGGGTTGTGTGAAAGTCTGAGTTCAAAAACAAAAGATGGTAAAATAAGTTATTGTTAAAAATAGCAATGTTTATTACTAAATGAACTAATAATAATAGGCATATGGCTTCATTGCTCAGGAGTTCATAAAAAGTTTGAGCACCAAAATCATTTTGGAATCTCTCAATCCCAAATTGGATGCTCTACCAACTATGCAAAATCTCACAGGTATTAAATGAACTTATTAAGTTTTATTGAGCAGTAAGTTTAATTGCATTTATGAATTATGCCTCTACATTATATAAATATTTTTGTGTATATAAATATTTAGCTAAACTTTATTCTCTGGAAATTCCAAAACCTGAGCACTGCTGATGTCTAAAAACTGATAATGATAAGAATTTATGCAATTTGTACCTAAACTATTATTCGGTAATGACTTTACATTTGGCATCCTGTAAAAATAATCATCCCCATTTTGCATTAGATTTGTAGATATTAAAACTTTGCATCATTTTGGCATAGGGTAAAGTTGTTGTTAATAGTTTTTTGTCATTCATTAGATTAGAAATTAAATCACTTATTGTGTAATTTTCATTACACCACTCTCATGCAAGGTTGAGACTGCTTTCTCTCCACTTTTAATACCTTGTCCTAGTAATGTAATCATAAACATGTGACCAAAGTCATGTGAAAAGGATGTATGATCCCCAAAATGTACATTTCATGCTGAACTAGCATTCCTCAGTTGACTCAGATCACATTCTCTTACACATATTTTTATCATTGTTCAGTATATTTAGATAGGGAAATTTACTAGTTTAATTGATAAATGTCAAACTTACTGCCATCACAACATTGACACAAACCACTTGTTGGAAGTGTTGGATAGAGAGAATTTCGGGGATTTTTCTTTCCTGTCTCTCCCTCCCCCCTTTTGTTAATAATAGCTAGGTACTCATTTACTGACTAATAATTGTGTTGGCATCTGCGTTGATTATGGGCCAATCTTTCTGAAATAAAATTTCAAAGATTGCTTAGAAACTAAAAATATATCTAAGTTGGATTCAGATTCGAACCCCATATGTGTATAGTGAGTGAAAATTGAACACCAGCATGACAGGTTTGATCATAATGATTTCATTCAAATAATCAAAAGTTTTTTTAATTAGATTGAGAGCCATCAGAGAAATCTCTCTCTTGACTTTGATTCTTTATGGCTATACTGAACTACACAAGGTTAAAATTAATTATGTGCATTATTTGGTTTTAAGCTACTGTTATTGAGAATAGTAAATATTTATCATTCTTTTGTCGTAATTATAAAAACGTTTTTTTTTTAAAAACTATTATGTATGTACTTTATATATATATGTTTGTAACAATCTTGTAAATGTCATAGTGATATAAATATTTTTTCCCCACAGTTTACTTTTATTGATACTTAAGTACTGTCTTTTCCTCTTTTTAAGGTTAAAGATCGCCACATACCATTAATTATTATTTGAAGTTCCTCTCGAATAGTTGCTATTGTCTTTCATCTCACATTTAAAGTATAATCTAGTCGGCAGAGGCTTTTTGACTTTTCTGTTCTTAGGAACATCAAGTACTGTAACTTTTTTTTCCAGCTGAGAAAAAAAGATTAATAGCTGGTCAAAACAAGAGAAGGTTGAGGAGATTGGTTTTCATAGCGGAAAGAAATGGCATAAAGATTTAAATTAAGAGTGACATTAAGATTTGATCGTAAGTTTTGAAAACATTATAAAAAATCAGGATTGGGGGATTATAATTGAAAAGTTTAAATTTATTAATCAAAATGTAGATGACAGTAGCGAGTTTCTACATATATGTAACTAAATTTCTCATGAAAATGAATACCCCTGTATTTAAATCTCGTCTTTCTTTGTCGATAAAGGAAGTTCCTATTCTATTCTCTGCTTCAAATATTATTTCAATGGTTCTATATTAATTAATTATTACTAATTTTGTAATACAATGAATGATTTATTTTTTGAGTTTTTGCCCTGCAGGATATACTGACTTGAAAGCTTACAACGCCTGCTTTATCACTTCGGTGAGTGAATTCCTTACATCTGAATTTCTTAAGAACTCCTGAACAATAATGTATTTGGTTACTATTATATATTTATAAGCAAACCATTTGAATATCTTTTCATTTATAGTTTCACTTTGGCAGGACTTTTGGAGGATGCTTTCGCCTTGCGTTGATCTATTCTAAAGCTGTTCACCTTTTACCTAAATAAAACACTATTTGATTTATTCATTAGTAGTTCAAGTTGTTGTTTTGTTGTGGTATATAAAGGTTAATATCACAAAGAGAACAAGTGATATATAATCAGAAAACATAATTTATAAGTTTTATATTGATTAGCTGAAACTTATAGGCTAATTAATGACTGAAGCATCTCTTGAAAGCACACTAATGTTATCCAATATATAGGGTATATGAGCACAGACTTTCACATGACCCACCACTCTCCACTCTATCTAATAACACTGATACACTCAATCACCTATATGCTGAAAAGATAAATAATCACCAATATAAGTATTTCATGCTAAACCAGCTATCATCAGTTGGTCCAGATTATCATCCCCCACACATATATACTATAAGTGCTCAGATATATATTAAGATAGACAATCTTCATACTTTAATGGACAGGCTCCAATCTAGTACACACTCCAACTCTTCAACCATCCATCCAATTGAAAATCTGATGATGGAATGCTCGAAGGCCACCCTGAGGCCGAGATTCTTGTCACATCCATGTTGACCCAAGGTCAATTTGAACCCCACATGTACAGGACATAATCCATTTAATACATATGCAAGGATGGGCAGACATCTCTATAATGTAATAACTGAAACATGGGCTTATTATATACCTGCTCATATATCCTATATACTACATATATAGACACAGGTATATAATAAGCCTGTGTTTCAGTTATTAAATGTTATCCAAATAACTTCTATATTCAAGCATAAGGTATCATTCTCAGGAAAACCATTTGTCCCCTGTGTTAATATCATAGCCCCTTTATCAGCTTTGCTAAACTTTTAAATATCACTAATTAAAATTTTATACAAATAGATTTTATTTTGTTTGCAGTAGTGAATTATATAAGACAGAGGAGCACAATCTTTTTATACTTCCAACTCATTTGCTCGGATGAAAATTTGACACAACCCATTGTTTTTTTTATCATGCCTAAATTGTAAGTGTGAATATGTAAATATATTCATAATAAGCAACTCCATTGTAAAGCTAATGGTATGTCATTACATTCTATTTTATCTTTATACTATCAGAAATCCCATACCCTGATTTATAACTTGGTTTTAAAACATGGCAACTTTATTACTTCAGAAGTAATACACCCAACTGACAAACCACCATCTCATAACAACTCCTGGCTTGATGTTATTCTTCAGTATCTCAACCAATATCAGATAATCACCAATACCACTTTCAACTCCAAAATCTCTATATGGGATGCACATCTGAATTTGCACCCAATCATCAATAATATAAAACCATCCTTAGGGATCAACAATCACAAAATTACCTCCTTATTTAAATTTCTTAAATTAGAAATTCAAATTTCTTACCTTCTTAATTAAGGTAAATCAAGATACCATGCATACTAATCACTTTTTACACTTCAAGAGATATCTAAATAATATTGATTCAATATGCCTGCTCTGCAAGACACAAGAGGATACTTTTGACCATATTATTAAATCATGCCCTCGACTGGTAGGCATTAGATTGCTAATATCTCAAAGCTCGAGCATTGATTTTTACAAAATTCTGTCATTGAAAGATTCCTTACAAAGTAGACAATTTCCTTTCATTTGACTTTCATTGTTTTTAGTTCATACAATCTGGAGTGTCTGTTGCAAACTAATTTTCACCTTCCCACCTCCAAATCAGGATCTCATATTTATCGATCACCTTAATAAGTTAAAAAGTAAAGACTTTATCCTATCTTCAAAATGTCTCTATAATGAGACATGGAGACTCTTTCAAATACCAAAAATCACCTAAAATGTGCACAATCAATCACACATGAAATTTGATACTAGCATTTTCATTAAAAATTCTCCAGGGGATTAAATATTAGATCCATCATAGATTCTCAATTAGGATGTTAAGCTCATTTATTTAACTCCTATAACTTCTTGCCAAGAAAGACAATGTATTCCCATATTCTTAAATAATCAATTATTTTACACTAATAAAGTTATTTTGAAATTAAAATGATAGTTTTAATTAATATACAAATTTATATTTCCTAGTATTTTATAAAATGATAGTTTTAATTAATATACAAATTTATATATCCTAGTATTTTAGTATTATTCATATACGATTTGAAATGAAATTTTTGAAATAAATCATATGCTTACTAAAAAAAATTATGACACATACAAAAACAATTTATTTTCATGTGATTTTTTATCTATTTTTTAAAATTAAATTTTTTCAAAAACAAAAACAAACAATAACTTATTGTCCAAAACTTAAGAGAATGTCTTAAAAATTTTGTGATCCCCAACAATTTTTACATGACCCTTCAAGGGTTATGATATAAAACACACTTTTATTAAATATATTGCTTTTTATAATTAATAACCTTAAATATGTGTAACTATAATAAAATAGAATTTTTATGCCATTTCATATGCTTATAGAAAATGAGGTGAATTAGCAAACAATATCTTCCTCTTTTTTATAATATACATCTGGTACATGCACAGTACTTTTTAAAAAAAACATTTCCCAAAACAGAAATGGCATTTAATTTAAAAATTTAATTTAATTTAAAAATTTCAGTACAGATTCACATTAAAATTATTCAACAAAAATAATGAAACTTAATGTATCTTTTTTTCCTTGTTATGAAAGTAGATAATCTTAACCCATTTGACATCAATTCTGCCTGCCAAATTTTTGATTAGAGCGTAGTGAATATTACATCAAACATATTTTCATGTTGGATTTTTTTTTTTTTTGCAATTAAATCTTTTTTGGTATATTATGTAACAAATTTATATTTAATATTTTAAAATTATGAAAATAAATATCTAAATGAAATTCTTACCAATAATAAAGAAGCACATATTCATTAACTGCATGTTATCTTTTGAAAAGTTAGAACAATGAATTATTAGATATTAAAATTTTATGCTATTAAAAAATGATATATTTACAATTAGTAATCATCAAAGAAACAAAAACAAAATTAAAAGTTAATAAATTATGTATTTGTTATTAAAATATTTTACAGTTTTTACAAAAGCAATTTTCTTTTAGCCCCTAAAGGAAGCTTCCAGTTCTCATAATGTACTTTCTAAGAATTGTCTTTTTAAAAATAAAATGTTTTCAAAGACAATTCCCTACTAGTGATGTAATTTTTAGTTTAATAATGTCTTTTACAAAAATATTGCATTATAATTATTAACAATTACTGAAAATCACATTTTTACCTTATTTAGCCATAGGGTAAAACAATATAAAATATCAGCCAATCACAAATCTCATTTCTAAGCTACTTCCTTTATAGCTTTGTCATAACAATAGAAGGGACTATCAATCACACACAAATGTCTGTGTAGATCCATATAATGCTGACATCTTGAGGATTTTTTTTAAAATTAATACATTAAAATGGAAGCTTCATAACACAAAACTACTACAGATCATCACGTCATAATATAAATTTTACATATGCTTTAAAACAATGTAGAAAAGTAATGATCACAATGCCATTGTACTGCCTAAAAGGTCAAATATGAGAGCACAATTGCAGTTCAAAAGTCCAATATAGATAAAAATGTCAAACTATTAATCTTCAGATGCCATCAATGTGTCAGAATCTATCTCCTTTAATATATTTTTTTAATTTAGTACAAAATTATAATAGTAGCTTTTTGATGCAATGCTAGATCATCTTGTGAAATTTTTTTTTTTGGTTTATATTTTTCAATCACAAATTCATAACATTTTTACTTTTAATCAAAAAAATTGTTTACTATGGATAAAATTATTTATCCAGAATTTAATCACTTAAAGAAGTACTTTACAAATTCTTTTGGTCTTTGAAAAATTGATATGATCATTTAGATTTATACCTTGAAGAAAAAAAAACAAAGGAAGAGTGCAATTCAAGCTGTATTCTCATTTAGATTGCAAAAAGTGTTGATTTAGTGAGTGTTCTTGTTTCAGCATGAGCCTTAGAGAGAACTCTGTAAGTCAAGAAAAGTGGCTGCCTACTTATTAGTAATATAACCACATAAAATGTTTATGCCATGTTAATTTATGAATTTTAATGTTTTTATTGTTTACTATTTTTTGAAAAGCATACAATTTAAATAATAGATGATAATGCAAAGACTTCATGATGCATGCATGAAATAAGAATGTGTTTCATGTATTTCACACTTTTAAATTAACAAAATCTATCCATCTGTAATTTTTTTTATCTAATTCTTTATTATATGTATTGTAACAGTAAGATTTGTACATTCATGCAACAAAATCCAGAGTATAGGTCAAACAGATATATATGTGCAATCATACATATATAGTTGTTTAATGTTGTTTGTGTAGGTACTCTGAAAGGCTTTAAATCTGGCATAGGTGTAGATATGAGGGTAAAATAAGCGATCAAAATTGACTGTTTCAATATATGGTATGCTTTATAAAACATGGAATGGACTATATTTTCTCTGACATGATTATAGTAATATAATTTTATTCATTATGAAAAGCAACATGATTAATAATGATATTTATTACATAATTTAAGCTCTTAAATAAAGTCAGCAAAATATACATTTTATAAAATAAAATTCTAATTATGGATTGTTGTTAGTAATGTTTAAGGACATGATACATCTGATAAAAATATATTATTATTTTTTTTGGAAACAAATATTGTTAGTCTTCTATTATCATAATTGACAACTCAGAAATAGATATTAATTTCATTTGTCTTATTTCACAATGAGTTTTCTAACTTCAGCACTCTAACTCATAAATACATTTTCAACGTATGTAAAAATCAAATTAAAATGAAAGCTATTATTTGCATCTCTTAAAGCAATTAAACATTTCAAAAATGTTATTAATCTTTTAAAACTATGACATTTTCAATTGTTTCATCTGGGGAGAGTTTTTGAAAATGTTCAACCTCCTCCGACTTTGGTATAAAATCTTTATTTTATACTAAAATTCAATAAATTGAAAGTGATTTCTTTTTCATTTGATTTTATAAATGAATTACATTCTAAAAAATCACATTTGGTCTTTTAAATATTTAAAAATGACTTGTAAATAAGAACAAAGTTTTGTAAAATACTTTTGTAGAAGCTGTACAATGAAAGTTCACCCGCCATGTTTGTTTTAATTATCCATTTACAGGGCATCAACTATTTGTTTATATTTATTTTTTCAAAAATATTTTACCTAATATGTGTTACTTATTAAGATGAAACAATATTAAGAAAATGAATTGTAAGTTACTGTTACCTTTAAAAAATATTACTAAATGGCTTATAAATTCCATCTCACAACCTATAATTAATATTTTTTTTTATGTATGTGATAGTTATAGGTGTAAACATTTTGTATATTTGGCAGCATTTTATTATGTTTAGTGTAATATTATTTTTGAGCTTTTACTTTACTTGTTTTTTTGTTGTTTTTTTTAGTGGAAATGATTAAAATTTTGAATCTTCTAATGACAGAACAAACAAAAAACACAGGAACTGTGAGACAACACACCAATTCCTCTTTAGTAGAATTTATGTTGTACCAACTGCACAAAGATGATGACACATTTGTGGACATGTTGCATGTTATTAAGGATATCTGCTTACCAACATGAAGAAACCACATTTGCAACACACCTTTGCTATACTTTCTTTGACCAGCTTTTTCATTTGTTATTTATATTAAATTTCTTTTGATTATAATCATTCGTAGAGTAGTGTATTTTATTTTGTTTTTTTAAAATCGTATTAAAAACATAATACTAAATATGATAGCTAATAATCATCCATATTGTTTGCAAGATTTTTTTCACAAATGTGTAAATGAATAACTAACACAAGCCTAGAGGTGAATTGCCATCATATAGCTTCTACAAAAGTACCACAAATTTGTCATAAAGAAATTCTATAAAAGTTTATCTGCTGTATTTGTTTTAGTTATCCATTTACAGGGGCATCAAAAAAATCTTGCAAATAATATTCTTATATGATTCTAAAAACAAAAGAAAATTCACAAAACTACAAATGATTGTAATTAAAGGAAATTTAATATAAATAACAAATAAAAAGCTGGTCAAAAAAAGTATAGCACAGGTGTTATAAATGTGGTTCTTTATATCAGTGGGGGGAAATCCTTAATAGCATATACCCTGGCCATAAATGCATTATCTTTATGAAGTCAACACAATATAAATTCTGCTAAATGGGAATTGATGTGTTGTCTCACAATTCCCCTCTCCCTTTTGTTTCCTCTATCATTAGAAGATCCCAAATTTTATTTTCATTTCCACTAAACATAATAAAATGCTACCAAAATGTTTATACCTATCATATACATAAAAACATTTATAAGCTATTTAGTAATATTTTTGAAAAAATAAATCTAAACAAATAGTTGATGCCTTGTAAATGGATAACTGAAACAAACACGATGGGTGAACTTCTGTTTTACAGCTTCTACAAAAGTCCCAAACAATGTATTGTAAACATCATCAACTAAGTTAGTGTAAACTTTATTTCAGAAAATGAATGAATTCTTTTTTATTGTAATTTTTTTTATAATATAAATGAACAAAGATGGATTTGTGATAAATCTATTAAATTTTGCTTTAAAATCTAATATTTACAATTATTAAAATATTTGAAAATTTTCTAACATCCAATATCTTAAAATAAATCTTTCCTTGGAGAACAATAAAGATGACTGATATCTGATGACTATTCATAAGATATTTACCTCTTCAGATATTTTTCAATTAAAAAATGAACAAAAACTGTAGTGGAAAATCTACATTATTTAAAAATTCTTATACTAATACATGTTACAACAATGGTAAAAAGCATTCTAAAGCCACATAACCAACATAAGATATTTTTATTGCCAAATATTAGAAATTTGGCAAATACACACAGATTATGACACATAAAATAATGTTTGATTTATGAAGGAGAAATTATATATATAATCTTATAATTAAATATTAGTGGAAATAGTAATCAAAAATTTTTGAAAAGACAAAATATAATTGTTACTTAGAATTGCTTTCGACTATCTTCATAGTTATGAAAAAAATATTACTTTATATTATCAGTATGTCAATGATGTTTTTGTATGTGGCAAGCCAAATACAATTAAAAATTTGTTTAAAGGATTAAATAATATAAATGTCTTAAAATGGATTAAAACAGATGAAAATTTAATTGCTTTCAGTTCCTCGAGCTTAACATAACTAGAAATATAAGTAAACTGGATTATTACATGACTATTAAACCAATAGCAAAAAGAGGCTATATACCATATAAATCAAGAATACCAATGTCACATAAAATGGCAAGTTTCAAGTCCTTCTTGTTCAGAAATGATAATTTTTGTAAATATTCATTGGATAACTGCAAAAATATTGAAATGAATTCTAATAAATTATTAAATGTTTGGTTATAATTACAATCATATTTATTATACTATTAAAAATTTCAATACGAAATATAAACATAAAAATTTAAATAATAACATTGATTCTTCTATTGATAAAATTTGTATATCAATACCATATATTTCGAATCATCAAGCAAATTTCATAAGGAAGATTTATAATGGTATATGTGACATTGCATTTTATGCACCTCCTACATTAAATAAATTAATAAATAACTCTAAAGATAAAACCGCATTTACAAATAAAAATTTATCATTTATAAATGAATATATAGGTGTCATAATGGATATATAGGGGAATCGGGGTGTACATTGGTGAAAAGAATGAAATAACATTTGTTATTATTAAAAGGAATCTAAAATTCAAAACAAAGTTGTAAAGATAATAATAACATATCAGCTTCTGTTTTTTACAACCATAATAAATCATGTATATGTAGTTTTAATTTCAATTATAATAATGTAAAAATATTGCAAACTGAAAGAAATCACAATAAAAGGAAAATGAAGGAAGCTATGCTAATATATAAATAGTGGCTAGACTTAATCGATTGGCAGTCAGCAAATGTTAAGATCACGGAATTATGGGAAGATTGACCTTTCAAAGAACTAGTTGACAAAGACTATGAGGATAGTCAAAAGTGCTCCTAAGTGACGATTATTTTTCATAAATTTTTGATTACTGTATTCACTAATATTTAATTATAAGATTGCGTATGTTGCTAAGACTATGAGGATAGTCAAAAGTGCTCCTAAGTGACGATTATTTTTCATAAATTTTTGATTACTGTATTCACTAATATTTAATTATAAGATTACGTATGTTGCTTCGAAGAAATACAGACATTGATTTATAATATATATATTTGAAAAGTTTATAATGAATTCATAAAATAAGTCAAAAGGTTGTTGTTCAGGAATTCATAAGAAATGGAGTATTGGAAATGATAGAAAAAGATCATGATCTGAGAATCTTGAGCTCAAAATCTGCCACTATACTCTGCATCAAATCATATAGAATTATAATGAATTAAACTGGGCCATATTGACATACATTTCTTAAAAGTTAGACAGTTCTGCATGATCAAGTTTTCATGTATTATTATTTGATTATATGTTAGTTAGTTGTAATTGAATAATATCGAAACTGAGATAATCATTCTGATATTCATTTTGCTTTGTGTGTCTTAGTGTCCAATGGTTGAATTTTTTTATGTATCCTTGATTCTCTTCATTCATTTGATAGTTGAAGACCATTCAAATCTCTGAATAGGAAATATGTGACATATGTAGCAGAGTTAGGTTTCTAGACTCCCAACTGAACTAAAAGAACAAAAAAAAATTGACATTTGGACTGTTGGTATGCAGATGTCACCAAAGTAACTATATGATAGTAAGTCTTGTAAAAATATTGACAAAAAGTGTAGATCACTGATTTACAGAATATATGTTAATACATTCAGGCATTTAATGGTTATGTTGATGATTTAAAATCTATGGTGTATGTACTAATTAAGCTTTGACTGAATAAAAACCAGACCATTGACTTAATGACATATATCAGAATGTTTTAAATTGTTGGATATCTTGCAGGAAATAGCTTTAAAACAGATGTTTTGCTTTCAGAATATAATTATTACATATTTTGTATACAAATTCATATTGTTAAACTTGAAATCTATTCTAGATAAAGCTGAATGATCTACTACTGTGTAACTCAAAATTAATTATAAATAAGTACATTAAAATACTCTATGAATTTAATATATTACCACAAGAAATAAACTTCTTGAGTAATGAGAGTTTCATCTGATCTCCTTCTTGATTTTACATTCTAGCTAATAAATAGTAAAATACTTACTAGCCAATAAAGTCTGTGATGAAATATTTAATATGGTTTACTTGTCCCGAAACCTCATGAGGTAATTAATGGTTAGCACTTTTCTCTGATTAAGCCATAACTAAGAATTTAAATTCAGGAAAACCTGGATTTTTTTTTCAAGCAATTAAGTCATTTCCAAGAAAACTTTGTGTAGTTGTCTCAGAAGTCCCATAAATCTTATCAAAAGTCTGAAGGTTTAAATCCACCCAGAGGCATGCATATTTGCCCTGCCTTGTTTGTTGCAGTGAAGACTCGAGATTAATATCTATGAATCATATCCAGTTGTCACATTCTGCATTTGAATTTTTTATGAACTCCAGAATAATAGTCAATTAATTATTTTTTTTTTGTTTTACTCATAGATAAACTAGTTAACCATCGAATTACTGACTGGTAAATGAATATCAGGCTATTTAGTAGATAAAAGAGTAAAACAGGAAGGAAATAAAATAAAATTCTCACCGTTTAGTCAGCTGATTAGTAGAACGAGTTATTTCTTCTTAATTGTTATTCAATATTGGAAGAATTTAAGAAGCCTTAGCCGTGTCGTGGAGTTTTTAAAGCCATTGTATGTTCATGTGTTATTCTGATTAGATTACATCAGAGTGTGTTTATATGTGTGTTTAGAAAGATAGATATAAAGACAATATATGTATTGTTTTTTCTCTCTCGTCTTTGAAAAACGAATTCTAATAAATGATTAACATGATAGTAGGAAATGAATCATGTTTTGTTTTAAACAAAGCCACAAGCTGTAAGAGCATAAAAGATTGCCACTAGTCAAGCGGGGCATTATTAATATATGAAGTTGTTATCTATTGTTTGCTTGTTTTAATCTATATTTACGTAAATAATTTATCAAGTGATGAAAACCTTTTCAACAATGTCGACTCATTGTCTTCACTGAATTCACACATTTTTTCAATATTCTAAACCTCTCTATCCTTTCTTTTCCTCTTCTTAGTATTTTCTGTTATTGACTTTTATTATATTGTCTATTGTTTTGTAAAGTAATATTTTCATTCATAGAATGTCCTCCCCCCTTTGTTATTTATATATAATACTTTTCAAGTTTTTTCAAATGAAATTTTATTTATCTTTATAATTTTTTTTTAATAATAATAATAAAGTTGTATTTTAAAATAAAATTTCCTTTTTAATTTAACAAATTATGGTTCTTTTTATGTTTTTTAAAATATTTTATTCTTAATAAATTTGCATTGGTGGTTAGTGTCATTTTATTACATTTAAAATATAATTCATTAGTTGATTAAAATGTTCTGAATAAGAAAAATATATATTAAAAATTCTGTCTGAAAGCAGCTGGGAGTAAATAGGCAGTATAGCATTACGATTAAGCGCTACCTTTTAGTCGTATTTAATGATAGTTTGACATTACAGTACTTGTAATAACACTTTTAATATAATTAATTGCAGCATTTTAATTTGGAGTTACACCATAAAATAACATCGTCATGATCCGATATTTGAAGCAGGCAGTTTCTTTTCACATGATAGTCATCCGAGTTTTGAGTTAAACTTTACTTCATGAGAAATCTTACTTAGGATAAGAATACATTCTTCTTCACAGTAAATAAATTTTTATTTAAATCATATAGCTGTTTTTTTTTTAAAAAAAAGAAAAATCCTAATTGGTCAGCTGTTTAAACATGACATATTCTATTTAGTTAAACAATCAAATGATTTGGTTCTTCATAAATAATGTAAGAATTTAAAAGCAGAATGGTATTGACTCAGCAAAACTTAAGAATGGTTGATAGATCAAAACTATGAAGCATATGAAATAAGTCATCTACTGATTGGATTTTAAATTAGTTTTAATTGAACACAATATATGTAGACAGAAAAATGGTTGAGTGTTTAGATTTGTTATAAAATCCAATAAAGTACATCTGCATTAATGTTAAAAAGTTGGTTATTGTTTGAGGGGTCATGTGACATCTAGGCACTAATTGGATAAGTAAACATTTGGTTCAGAAATCTTCAGTTTTTGAATTCATCACTTTACCGTTGCATAGCATTAAATTATTTATAAAGCAGGATATTGTTTTCATAGATTTAAAGTATGAAAGTGAGAGATTGACTTTTTATAAATATAACATAGAGCTCTAGAAAAAATTTTAAGCATTCGTTATAAAATTCTGAAAATATGTTAACTAAATAATAATAAAAAAAAACAATTAATTTATTCTTTGTTGGATGGATGTGATGATATTGAATCCATCATTATAAGGGCACATTTTATAGATTTGGAATTTGTGAAACAGATGAAGAATAATAAATTTTCTTTTAAAAAAATATTTTTTATGGAGGAGGCAAACATCATTTATATTATAAAGATTACCTTAAAAAAGATATTCAAAAGATATAATGTTAATGGATTTGGGGGTATGACTGTCAATAGAATGTAATGGAGAGTTTCAATTAAGTATACAAGTAAAGTTTTTCACAAAAAATGTTTACTGCAGAAGAGTTTGAAAGATTTCATTGCAAGATATTAAAAATATTCAGAACTAAAGGTCTAATATGTTTGATACGTGGATAAATTTGCATTTATGAATCAGAAAACATTTCTTGTTGGAATAATTTTAAGTTCTCTACAGAAAGATATGTTTAATATCTAAGCAAATAAGCAATATATGACTAAGTGAGAACGCTTCGATTATTATTCATTTGCATCATTAAAATGCTAAACTTTTCAAATTTATTGATACTACCAGCATTCAAAAAGTTTATCATTCCATGATATGTGTATGTGTTTTGAACAAGCAACTGGATTGAGCCATGTGAATATCAAGCACCTATAAATAGATAGAATGATACCAGTCTTATACTTTAGCTTTATTAGTATTTAAGCTATATTGATTGACATTGTTCTAAATTAGCCAGCAAAATTTCTCTCTTACTCTAATAATCGGAAATCACCATTTAATTATTCAGAGGATCAAGGCAGAACCCTAGATTTAAATAATTTCCAAATATCAAGTGAAAGGTAGGTTTTTGCAAATAGCAATAAATATTCATAGCTTAACTATATGTAAAAGGAAGGTTGTTAAAAATTGGGATTCTGCTTTGATCCTCTAAATATTAATAGTGATTTCAGATTATTTATTCTATACATAAAATTAAAGTAATAGAAAATTTCACTCTCTAATTTAGAACAACATCAAACAAGTAAGCTTAAATACCAACAAAATTAAAGGGTAGATTGGTATCATACTAACTTTTTATAATTGATTGATATTTACATCCCTCAATACAAGTTTAGTGAATTACATTCCAATTGCATATAGGTAAATTATGAATCATCATCATCATCAATCATTATCAATCCACTGCAGGATGAAGGTCTCTCCAAGTTTAATCCATCTTTTCCGATCTTTAGCTTCTCTTCTCCACATCACCCCTGCACACTTTCTTATTTCATCCATCCATCTCACATGTGGTCTCTTTCTGGGTCTTTTACAATCTCTTGGAATCCAGTTTAAAATTTCAATTGTCCATCTATTATCATCTCTTCTAGCAATATGTCCAGCCCAACTCCACTTCAATCTTTTAATTTTTTCAATGAGGTCAGTAACACCTGTTTGTTCTCTTACCCATACATTGCGTTTTCGATCTCTTCTTGTTACTCCCAACATGCATCTCTCCATACTTCTTTGAGTGGTCTGAAGTCTCTGTATTGCTCTTCTATTAAGTGTCCAAGTCTCAGATCCATAAGTAAGAACTGGTAAAACACATTTGTTAAAAACCTTCCTTTTCAAACACATAGGCATATTTCCTTTTAGTATCAAGTTATTTCTACCAAAAGCACTCCAACCAAGTTTAATTCTATGATTAATTTCTTCCATTATGTTTCCATCTGTATTAATAATCTGACCAAGGTATTTGTAACTGTTAACTTCTTCTAATTCATCATAATCAATCTTTATTTTCATATTTTGAGCAAATCGATTAAACATTACTTTAGTCTTTTTAACATTTATCTTTAGTCCTACTTTCCTACTTTCATCTGATAATTCCTGCAACATATCCTGCAGCTCTGAAGCATTATTTGCAAAAACAACTACATCATCTGTGAAATCTAAATGACTTAAATAATCTCCATTTACTTTCACTCCTTTAGTTTCCCATTTTAATCCACAAAATACTTCTTGCAGCACTGCTGTAAAAAGTTTTGGAGATATGGAGTCACCTTGTCTTACACCTTTCTCAATGTTGACTTTCCCAGTATCATTATGTAATCTAATTGTTGCTGTTGCATTTTTATAAATATTCTTCAAAATATGACAATATCCTGGATCTATACCTTGATGATCCAATGCTTTAATCACTGAAGAAATGTTTATAGAATCAAATGCCTTTTCATAATCTACAAATCCAAAACATAATGACAACTCATATTCATTCGTCCTTTCTATAACTTCTCTCAACACCTGGATATGATCTACTGTACTAAAACCACTTTTAAATCCAGCTTGTTCTCTTGGTTGGTGGAAATCCAATGTTCTCTGTAGACGAGTTGTAATTATCTTGGTAAAAATTTTATATAAAACTGATAAAAGGCTGATAGGTCTGTAATTTCTAATATCTTCTTTATCACCTTTTTTAAATATTAATATTATTACTGCATTCTTCCAATCATCCGGTACATCTTTATCATTTAGACATTTGGTATATAACTTTGCTAAAATTTTTTCTATTTCTTCACCTGCTTCTTTTAATATATCAATTATAATTCCATCATTACCTGGAGCCTTTCCTTTCTTCATACATTTAATTGCGTATCTCACTTCTTCATTTAAAATTCTGGGCAATTCGGAAGATGTAATAGATATAGGAGGTACTTGTTCTTTATTACTATATAATTCTTGATAAAAATCTTCTACCAATTTCATGATGTCATCTCTCTTTTTAGTAACAATTCCCTCTTTTTTTCTTATTGCAGATATAAATTTCCTACCAATACCAATATGTTGTTTTACATTCTTAAGACTTTTATTTTCTTCTACAGCTTTCCTTGCTAGTTCACAGTTATACTTTCTTATATCATTTTCAACTCTTTTCTGCACCATTTTACAAAATTCGAGATATTCAATTCTTTTTAATGCATCATTTTTGTATATCTTCATATTCCTTCTTTTCTTCATAAATTCTCTAGTCTCAGTAGAAATTTTATTGGTCAATTGCTGCTTTTTTCTACCAGCTATTTTTGTTGCAGTTTTTAAAAGTGTATCAGTTATTTTCATATTAATTTCATTCAAATCTGAATCATGTTCAAAATCTACTAATACTTGAAACCGATTTGTAAGTTCTAATTTAAATTCATTAGAATGTTTCTGAAGATTAGGAATATCAACTGTAAATATTGTTTTTCTTAATAATTTTTGTCTCTCTAGTTTCACATTAACACGTATCTTACACCTTACTAATCGATGATCACTTCCTGTGTTAAATTTATTAAGAACATTACAATCTTGAAATATGTATTTCCTGTTAGTCAAAATATAATCCAATTCTGCTGTACCTTCATTTGGATGCTTCCATGTCCATTTCCTTTTAACATTTTTCTCAAAAAAAGAATTCATAATATAAAGTTTTTCTTTTTCTGCAAACTCCACAAGTCTATGTCCTCTCTCATTTCTATTACCATAACCAAAATTACCTACAGCACTTTCATCTTTCATTTGTTTACCAATTCTAGCATTAAAGTCTCCCATAACAATTTTAAAATGTTGTTTACTCTGATCAAAAGCCTTTTGTACATCCATATAAAAATCTTCTACTACTTCATCACTATGAGAACTTGTTGGGGCATAAACCTGAATTATCTGCATTTGGTATCTGCTATTAAGTTGTATAACTAATCTTGCCACTCTGTCCGATACACCATCAATCTCCACAATATTGTTCTTCCACTTTTTATTTATAATGAATCCTACTCCACTTGTATTTCCAATATTTGTGCCTTTATAATAGAGTATATGTCCACTTTTTAAATCAATTGTCTCTTCACCTTTTCTTCTAACTTCACAAAGTCCAATAATGTCCCATTTAATATAAGAGAGTTCTTCTTCTAATTCTTGCAATCTTCCTTCACTTGAAAGTGATCTGCAGTTGTAAGTACCTAAATAAAAAGTCGTCATCAAATGGCAGCCTGGGTCCGCAATCAGGGGATTCTTAGCACCCTCCGCCTTTGGCCACCAACCGCTGCCTTGGTTGGTGACTTTACAGCCTCCTGGGAATAAGGGCCATGCTTTATTTTTGTCTGTCATAATTGTATATATGTATTGGAAAAATATTTATCATTTACACAAACATTCATTCTGCCTTATCAGGCACTGAGAAGAAAGACCATGGTGTTTCTCGATCTTAAACTCAGAGGTAAAAAGCGAATAAACTCACCACGCTGGCTAATGCGTGTTGGTGAGCAGCCCATCCATGTTCGTATACTATATGAATAATCACATAGTAATAACAGCTATAATGACAAGAATGTATGGAGTGGACATTAGGAATTTGCCCTGCTCGGTTCCTTTAAGGCCTCCAAGAGGAATCAAAGAGTCTCCTTTCAGTTAATATATATATATACACAGACAACACTTCTATATTATGACAGATAGGTTCCTAGGAAATGCTGTGTTGTGTGAAATCATGTTATATGATACTCAGAACCAGTATAAAAAGGGGGGTTAAGTTCCAAAAAGTTTTTTTTTTTTAATTTCATATAAGCAACTTCATTTTTATTAAAAGTGGTAACATATATAGGTATAATACAAAATGAAAAGAAACAAACTATAATTATTTTCATTTTAATAACCTTAATTTATAATGAAATAATATTTTATATAGCACTATGTTTTATAAACAGTAATAATAATCAGCTATTAACACAAGATAGTCTTTTTGAAAATAAAGATTTTATCCTGTGTTTGGAATTGAAAGTATTCATTTATAATTTAAATATTCAAAGTGCATGTGCATTAGCTCTTAATAGATGATTATTATAACCTACATTTAATAATTTTCTTCACTGCTCAGTGCAAACAAATGTTAATGTTTTTTTAACTCAAATGATATCATCTTCATTCATTGAATCCTTTTCATCACTTGGGTCTTCTGCCTTTTTTAAAAAGTCTGTATTTTTAGTTTGTTTGTTGATCCTTAAAATGGTCCTTTGTATATTTTTAGTATGGATATAGGCAATTTTGCATCTTTCTGAATATTTGGCTTCTTTCAGCAGATGAGTCAGCATTCAAGAAAAATGTTTCTAGATTTTATCTAAGCTCAGACCTTCCCATAATTTTTTTAATGTTAATTTATAACTTCACAATCACCATAACTGCTGTTCTTCTCAGAATCAACTTTCCATTTCCAGAAAGTCTGCTTTTCCAAACCAATATCTTTTTCCATCAATAAATCTTGAATGTCCTGAATAGCCATATTTTTAAAAACATCACCTCTGATTGATTTATAAAATTCTAATATCTCACCAATTTTTTTTTTTTTTATGATTCACTTCCATTTTCTATTTCAACTGATGAAGGACAATTTTTTTTCTAACATGCATTTAATGTTAATGTTTTTAGTTTTTTCTACAATAATGATATGATTTTGATATAGTACTTAATTGAAAATAGCTCCAAACTTCTCTTACACCAATTGATCTCTATTTATTTATGTCTAATCTTCTGATGTAGTAAGTTTTAAAATTATAAATAATATCTTGACGCAATGGATAATGCAATGAAACACTACTTGGACATTGGGTTGACTCAAATCTTGTGGATGATCTGGAACATTATCTAATAGTAACAGTACATTGAAATCCAAATTTTTCATTTTTAAATACTTTTCAACTCCTGACACAAAATACTTTTAAAAACCATTTTCTAAAAAAATCCTTCAGTTATCCAAACTTTTGAATTTACTTTCCACTATACTGATAATGTGTTTTTATTTATACCTTTAAGTACACAGGGTTGGGAAGATCTATGAATAAGCAAGAGTTTTATCATAAAATCTGATGTATTATTACCAAAAATAGTGTTACACCATTTTTAAATATTAAAGGGTGCAGTTTTTCTTGGTTTTTGATATAAAGTTTCTATTAGGCATTTTCTCCCACCAAAGCCCAGTTTCAATATCATTAAAAATTTAACATGGTGTGTATTCTTGTTCTTCTATAATTTTTTGATTTTTTTTTCTGGATATGTCCTAGTAGCTTCATGATCAGCCAACCAGTTCAGATTCACCTTGAATTTATATGCTGTGAATTGCAAAATGCTTTTTGAATTTTTCAAATCAATCTTTGTCACAAAATCTGGACTGACAGAAGATTCTCCCTTTTCTTTAAGGTTTTTGTAAATTTTAAGAGCTTTTTGTTTAATGATATTGTCATCAAAGTTTGTATTTTTACATCTAGAGAAATAATTTTTTTCTTAAACGATTTTTTTTATCATATATAATTTGGGACTGAAATTTAATTTTCCAAATATTAGTCCTAAAAATAAAAAGATACTCATTAGTACATAACCCCCTAAAAAGCTTAAAATAAGTTCCTTCCAAAATCACAAATACTAGAATTTCTTAAAATAATATTTTCTGTAATTCACGAACTGAGTACTTGAAACACAAAATACTCAATGATGTGCACTTAATTCAGAGTGAGAGAGAGAGTTTTGACCAAATAAAATGCAGGTATTGCCCAATTGTATGTATTCAATTTTGGGATGATAAAAGTCGGGTATTCCTCCAATTGTATTTAATTTTGTATGTATGTATAACGTATGTATTTCCTATATGTGTAATTTAAATTTCTAAAAAATATTGTAGTAGTGGGATTTGAGTAAACCTGGTAATGTTATCTACGGGGGGAGGGGGGATTCATTAGCTTGGCTTTAACTGTAAAAAATCTTTAAGATAAATATATAAATAGTTTTATATCATAGCAATAGTAAAATAAAATACGTATTGTTAAATTTATTTACTAAAATTTTTTTTATTGCAACTAGTTTCAAAATAATCTTTAAACATCAACAAATAGGATATTAAACTATTATTAAGGTATGTGTATTTATATATGTTGGTATGATTAAACAATAATAAATTATAAATACACAAAAGAAAACATTATTTAAAAATATTTAATTTATTTAAAACAGGTATTCAAATATTAATTATCATACCTAAAATAGATGAATAGTAAGGAATATCAACTTTATTTTGTATTCTAATTTATAAATTTATGCTTTATTATTTTAAAACATATTGTATAAAAAATACAGTTTATAAAGTCTTGTAAAAAATACTTTAATCACAAAGAAACATCAGTTTGTTGGAAAAGAACTTTCATAAATTGAACAAATGAATAGATTTCTCTCCAAATAAGAAATTACTATGAAAACTGATGTAATTAAAGATTACAGAATAAAATATCATAAAAACAGTATCTAGGAGATGATTATTAAATACAATAATCTTAAAGAACATCGATTAATTTGCATTCTCTCCTTAGAGATACATAAGTTTTATTAGTATACTACATACATATATAAAATAGTAGAAGTACAGTGTTATATGAGGGTTTCCATAATTTATCTTACTGTGTTAGAGTGCATGAATACAAACTAATGCTAGAAAGTTTTAACAGTGCTTCCAGTATTTAGAAACACAAAGTCTGAAGCTGAAAAGGAAACCCCTCTTACCTAATAGATTGCGACTATTCTAAACACAAGTGCTAGTTTAAATAAGTTTAGATCTTAAAAGATTACCGTTTCTACATACAGGATAGGGCTGTTGAAACTTAATAGCATTGGTTAGTATTTATTTATATCTGGGTTTTGCAATGTCTAATTTATTCTTATATATATGTGTAGTAAGAAAATCAAATCATACATCACAAATACTACAAATGTAATACAATGAGCATGCTAATAGTTTATTTATATAAAGCTATTGCTAATTGTCAAAAAAAAAATGCTATAATTCAAATTAATATAATACACCTTTCCCCCCCATATAATTATACAAAATCACATTTTATAGGAAACATCTTAAAATTTTATAGGAAAAAGTAAACTAATGATTTATATTTCTATATTCAATTATTATATATATATTTATGAATCTGGTGGAATCTTCCGGTGCAGCTGAAACACTTAGAAAAACAAATGTAATTGCTTTTAAAAAGATATAAAAAAGAGAAGTATTATATTAAATTGAAAAAAAAAGTTAGTTTATTGCTTAAGAGTTCATGAGAAGTTTGGTTATCAGAAATGGCATGCAAATCATGGACCTTCATTTCCAGAGACTACCACTGTACCATAGTTCTGGTGAAGACCTTGAGTCATATATAATTCAGTCATTGTATTTTAATTAGTCTATGATTAAAGCTAATTATAAGGTTTATATATTTATAAGTGCAATATGTTTAAATAAATATAATATAAGCAGTACAGTTATAATTTTCAAATTAAAATCAATATTTAGATTATTAGCAAACTGTAATTTTTAAAAGACTATCTCTTATGATTCTTAGCTGCCTTGAGCACTATATAAGATTCATGAATAGAATAAAATCTGCAGTTTTTTTATGCAATTTAGATTCAATAATATGCTTTGTATTTGTAATACTAATGAAAATAATAATCATATAGCATTTATACTCATTAACAAACATTTTGATATTTGGTTATATGTAAAAATTGAGTTTTCTATTTATTCATGGATGTATGCATTGTCTGGAATTGTGAACTACTCATATTGGTAGTGAAGCAAATGTATCAAATTTTTATTAATCATACAGCTTGTTAATGATAAAGCAGTAATTTTAATTTAAAAACTGTAGATGAATTAAGAGTTGTATGTATAAGGTAGACACATATGTATGCATATTAAGCTCTCTGCTCAAAAGCCATAGGATATGACTAAGTCTGAATAGTTGATCATCATCTATGTTAATTTACCATTGCTGGTTTCTCTTTTAATACATACATCAATGTTAACATTGCAATTTTAGGTATACTTTATAAACTTTAATGTTGTTGTTTCGTAAGTGGTTATAATTAATGATGTAAAGAATTTTTTCACTTTTAAATATATACGTTGTAGCTTCATTATGCGCATACAGTACACCCACATATATATATATATATTAGTTTAAGGAAAGATTATAAGAACCAGCAAAAATATCAGTTATAATGTGCTATTATCACTTGGATGCACATAGCATATCATCATTTACTTGTAACATTATGTGATGTTTAATTGCCAAGATCTTAATGATAGAACGCACTAGTTGCAGGTTAATTAATCAATTGTAATATCAAAATAATCATGTTTATATTTGCAAATATGCAAAACTTAATAACACACATATAATATGTAGTACTACATGTATATACATTTCTGTATTTTCAGATGTTGATATTGATGGCCATCCTTTCAGGACTGAAGAGGAATACATTTACAAAATGAGTGAATTAATCACAATCAACATTACTGTTTCAAATCTAACAGGTATGCAGTTTTTTAACTTTTGTACATATTTTCATATTCATCTGGGATTATTTTCTTTCTTTTTAACTTTATTTTATGTAATTTGCTATGTTTTCATATTTCCATTATATGTGTACACCCAGGTCTCATTTTATGTGGATTTTTTTAATGCAATTTTGAAGTTATGTGATTCATGTTTCTTCTTAATATCTTTGTATGTGGTTTTCTTTTATATGATAAAAATTATTACATCAGATGTTAAGCTCTGATAATGCGCTATTACTTTAAATATTATAAATTTTGTGCACTCACATATCATATTTAAAGTAATAGCGCATTATCGGAGTTCGACTTCCATCTAATAATTTCAATATTTTCAGCACTTTATAATAGTACTGTAATAGATTTTATGCAGTAAAGAAGTTTATATTTCACTTAAAATCAGGATTTCCCCATTTTATATACACACATTAACTTTTACAAGATTATAATGTAAATCTGTTCAAACCTTATAGAGATCTATACTATGCATGTTGTTGTTTTTGCATTTTAAATCACATTCTATTTTTCTTTTTAAAAAAAAGAGTATGTAATCAATTAATCATTTAATGTCCGCAAGTTTATTTTTAAAAGGTGAGTAACAGCAGTGGGCACAATTAAATTTGACAATTAAAAATTAAAATCTGATTTTTATTGTAAATAATATTTTAAAAATTATATAACGAGATCTGAAATTAATGTGATGTGAAACAATGAAATTTGATTTTTAAATGGAATTGAAAATTAAAAAAATAACGACAAAAATAAGAATTTAATTTTTAATTGTTAGTTGTAATTAAATTTTGCCCAACAGTAGTGAGTAGTGTCTTTTTGTTATCATAAGTCCAAGTTTTTATTTTTATTTTAAACTTTTAGTTTACCCTAATGGAAAGGAAAAAACACCCAAGAAAATGAATTTGTAAACAAAAATTTCAATTTTAGATCACTTAGCGAAATGGGAAGGATCAACAGTGATTGGAAAACATTTTAGTTTGGGCAAGGCGCTAGTTGTATTTCCATTTGTGATGAATCTGACATCTTACCAGTTCACAAATGAACCTGCATATCGTTAAATAGTGATAATGATTAAAATACTGTACATGTATGAAAAAGTGTAAAATATTGTAAATTACACATAAATATATATTGTTTTGAATAAAATTAAATACTGTAGTTAATAAAAAAAAGTTTGTCTTGTATCATTTTTTTTCAAGTTTGAAATTTTTTATTAGTCATATTTTATTTCCTTATTTTTTTTATGTGAATTTTAAAGTAATTTTATGTTGTTGCTTTGCTTTTATGTGATTTTTGAAAATTACAGTACATATTCCCCATTTTTTAAGGTAAGTTGTCTATTTTTGTGTGATTTCTTTTGTGCGCATTTTCTGAGGAACCTATCTATCGCATAAAACGAGACCCCAGTGTATTTGAATAAGTAGAAATATTTAAGTCAGTCAATTATTGTAATATTACTACTGGTATAGTAACACCTTAATTTTTGAAGAGTTGTGATTCATTAAAGAAAAGTTATCCTGGCTGAAAGAAATAAATAGCATATGATAAGTGAATGTAGTTATTTTTGTTTTTTTGCAAAAAGGAAAAAAAAAATAGCAAGAAAAAAACTCATATTAGATATTGATATTTTTTCAACTACCTATGAGTGAATGAGTATTGAATAATACTTCTCAGATTATTTAGAATGAATTTTCATATATTTTGTAAAAATGTCATTTAAATTTTTGTGGGAAAAACAGAAGGAACAAAATTAATCTTTTTTTTTTTTTTTTCTGGATAATAAAATTTTAAATAAATAATCATTCAAATAAAGACCTTTCATTTTAATAATAAAATTTAATTTTGCCCATTTCTATTTATGAAAATTATCCTTTCTCTTTTTTTCTCCAAACATTATTTTAATCTCTATGGATTAATGCTTTACTTAATAGGATTTGGAATGATATTTTTATGCACATTAAACATTCATGTATCTAAATTTGAATTTGATTACCACTAATGGAAGGGCTACTGATTATCCTTTTTATTAACATTAAAATGGATTTATTTTTATTGTTTTGCTCCATTGTAATTAACCTGAACATATTTTTTCCTTATTGAAATATGATATTTAGTTGCTACATTCCAAATTACATGTTTTATTAATAATGATTTGGATTTTTTGTTATTAAATATTTCTCATTTTCTTCTACTAACATTTTTTTATTGATTATATTAACACTTATATGAAACAATATTCATACACTTTATGTACATAAAACAATGCAATACAATATTTGACTTAGTCTACCAAATGTCCTCAGAGCTATTTTTAGAATGATAGTTCTGAAGAAGATTATTAGATAGTCACAATTGTCAATTAGTTTGAAAGATTAAATAAAATATTGCATATGGTTATGTGTGCATAAAGGAATGTGTCAATATTTTTTTAATTAATTTTTTGTTGTTAATTCCATAATGAACTTTTGATCTATTGTTTTTTACAGAACCAGAGAAAATTAATGATAGAAACAAAAAAAAAAAATTAGAAACCTATTAAAAGTTATAGAAAATAGTTTAATGAATACTGAAATATATATGAAATAAAACTTCGATTTATACTTCAAATCATTCCATATATATTATTTACAAAAAGTGTATGCTTTATATGTATATACATCTTATATATAATTTTAGTATTACAGTAATTAGTTGTTTAAAAAAAGTTGGGTTAATGTTAATTATTGTGATTAGATATAAATGCAGTTTTTTTTTTAAAAAAAACAATCTTATTTTTATTTTAAGTAAAAAAATGTATTGATTCTAAATAAATTTTAATTAACTATTTTTTGTCACTGTGGCTTTTTTTAGTTTCTATGTAAAATACTAGATATAAAAGAAATATGAAAGAAATTTATTAGGAATAAAATCATAAACTATTTTATTAAAAGTGTATGTTTATTATTGTTATCATTATTATTGTTAGTATTAAGGAATTTTAAGCCATATAGTCTTTTTGCTGAATATTACACAAAATTTTTGTTGCTATAAAAAAAATCTTTTTTTAATAGGAGCTGGTAGGTTTCAAAAATGTTGAGGTATATGATTTGAATAAAAAAAACCAGTTATTGGGACTAGATGAAAAAATCATGTTATGATGTCATCAGAAAAAATAATGATAAGAATAATTATGAAAGGATTTTCCATGACAAAAAAGACTAATAGGGCATCCAATATTATAATTTTGTGATGTATATAGAAATATTTAAAGCTTACATCCCCACAACCTTTAAATCTTTCTAACATCACAAAATTACAATATTGGATGCCCTATTAGTCTTTTTTGCCAGAGAAAATCCTTCCATAATTATTCTTATCATTATTTTTTCTGATGACATCATAACATGATTTTTTCATCTAGTCCTAATAACTGGGTTTTTATTCAAATCATATACCTCAACATTTTTGAAACCTACCAGCTCCTATCAAAAAAGGATTTTTTTTACAGCAACAAAAATTTTGTGTAATATTCTTTCAAATTGGGCTTAATATCTGCTTATACTTTATAGACATTATCCAGATTCACATGTGTACATTAGTACTGTCTATATCAAAGACTTGAAAGCCCAGGAAACCTATTTATTTTTCATAATTTCTTAGAAGAATGTAATAATTATAAAATTATTTTATAATATTTATGATATTAGTTTGTATATATTTTAATTTATTATTTATAATTACTGTTAATTGTAATATGGAAATTTTTTATATGTGTGCTAATAATATTGCATGTCAATTGAAGTTTTAAAAAAAATCTTTATATGGGAAAATATTATTTCAGGCCTTATTTATTAATGATAATGTCAGTTTGAAAAACAATGTAACCATGAATAAACATCATTACTTTTTTTGGCTCTGGTTTCAGGACTAATTAAAGAAAATGATGAATGCAGGATAATATACATGCATGATCAATGGATCATGAGGTTTTTATATTTGGTATTTTTTTTTTCTGTGCTCATTCTCTTTGATCTTCTTTTTTGTGATAGATAGGATGTGATTGTATTACTTCTTTAAACATCTTATATTTGATAATTTTGAATTCTAATAAAGAATTGATCAAATCTTTTTACTATTAACTATCTTTGAGAGGTTTCATTTTAGATCTCAGCCTTACCATGAAGATTGCAAATTTAATGCCTTAATTTGAAATAATATTTAAGACAAAAATATCTTTTTCTTTATGTTTTTGTAGTATTTTGATTATAAATTGTTTCTATCTACATTTCTTGTTTTCTGTATTGCATTTTATTTTTTAAGATAATTTTTATTAATCTTTGCCTTTAAAAATCATCAGAATCATATTTTAAACTAAATGAAAAATATTTAAATTATTTCATATTATGTAAAATTGAAGATTATTTTAACCTTTTTTTTTTTTTAACTTTTAATTTTCAAGTCACAGTTTGAGTCCATGTGTTTTTATTTAATCATTTTTTATTTTATTATTATTTTTGATATTTGTGACTTTTCAGTTAAACCAAGATGGCAACTTGTATTTTTGATAAATGTACAGTTTTAAGGACCTATAATCTACTGAAGATGTGCTAGTTGTTAAATTAAAACAAAATTATCAAATCAGTTGTTACATAAAATTTAAAAAAAGAAATAAATTACCATAAATTTTATTAAGAAAGTTTAATTCAATTTTTTTTTTTTGTTGTTAAATTGTCATAACGATAAAAATGTGGGGCCTTCCTGTCACAGAACCTGATGCAATGGGCTATTTCCAAAGGTAACAGGATATTGCCCTTCCAAAAGGTGTGTACTAATGGCCACGATATGATTATGGCATGCCACTGATTATGAATAAAGTTTAAATATCATTTATATTTATTTTTCATTTTTCTGTTACTAAGTTAATCAAAGAAAAAAAACTATAAATATTGTTAAACTATTAAGCATCACATGATCACTATTTCTTATACTAGCACATATTTGTTTATAAACAAAGCAAAACTCTCCATAGAGTATTGCCACCCTGTGCCAACCAGAGTAATCAATGAATGCCAGAAGGCTTGTGCATAAAATCCCTATCTAATGCCTACTCATCCAATATCCCCAGACTTGTTTCTGGTTTGTGGCCATCGTCAGTGAGGAGCTTTGGATCTGAGAGCACTGCACCTAGATCTTAGGATCTAATGCAACCCTCCAGTACCCACCTTTTATCTCTACTTAACTACAAAACTATGAGAATGAAATTGAAAAATACAAAAATGTTTTCAAAATGGTTGTTAAAGAGCCAAAGACACCAAAATGTGTGGGTGCTGAACTGAGTTCAGACCCATATGACTATATAAGCTATTGAGCTTAGATTGAAAACATTTTTGTGTTTTTCAATTTCATTCTCATAGTTTTGTAGTTAAGTAGAGATAAAAGGTGGGTGCTGGAGGGTTGCATTAGATTCTAAGATCTAGGTGCAATGCTCTCAGATCCAAAGCTCCTCACTGACGATGGCCACAAGCCAGAAACTAGTCTGGGGATATTGGATGAGTAGGCATTAGATAGGGATATTATGCACAAGCCTTCTGGCATTCATTGATTACTCTGGTTGGCACAGGGTGGCAATACTCTATGGAGAGTTTTGCTTTGTTTATAAATATTGTTATTATGTTTTCCATAATGATTTATTTTTTTAAAATAATAGTAATAAAAAATAAAATGTAACTATTCAATAGGCATTCTTTTTGTAAACATTTTTTTGAGATGGTCCTAAAACTATAGATTTATCAAAAATACAGGCTGCCATCTTGGTTTATTTGAAAACTCACAAGTACCTTATTTTTTTATATCTTAATAAAGTGGACTTAATTGTTCTATTTCTGAATCAAAAATTAATGCCCTATTCTAATTTGTATTTCATTGTGCATAGAGTTATGATCAACTTTGAATCGTGACTAAATTTATTTAAATAGAAAGATGGACTTAGTTTTTTTGGTGTAGCACAGGCTCTAATGTACTGTTGTTGCTTTTAACAAGGTAAAAGATTGAATATTTTATTACAATGAAATAACTACTGCTCTTAAATTAATTGTATATACAGCCATTATTTTACCTAATTTATTACATAGAAATGAGATTTGACTCTTTTTTCAATGTAATATGAAAACATTAGAAAAAAATTATTTAAGGATGATTATAAATTTTTGAAAATATGGTGGCAACATCATAAGACCAATAAATATGTTTTCACCATGCTGGATGTATTACTGTAAAGTCCACTATTGTAAAAATCATATCTGTGTTGGGATGGATAATGAATAATTTGATATTTTATAAAAATATATTTAAAACAGGAAAAACTCTCTATACAGAAGTGCCACTCAGTGCAAGCCAGAGTAATCAATGGATGCCAGAAGGCTTGGGTATAAAATCCCTATTTAGTGCCTATTCATCCAATATCCCCTGACTTAATTTCTGGCTTGTGGCCTTCGTGGATAAGTAGGCACTAGATAGGGATTTTATGACAAGCTTTCTGGCATTCATTGATTACTCTGCCTTGCACTGATTGGCGCTAGTGTATGGATAAGTTTGCCTGTTTTAATAAGTTATGAGCAAGCATAAGAAATGGTGATCATGTTTGGTGGTTTAAAAATATATTTCATGGTAAACTTGAGCAAGGTTTTTTTTTTGAGAAGAGATACCACTGATGTCATAAAAATTATCTTAAAGATATTTTAAAGAAAAATAGTGATTGTTTTTATTGAGGAAATATGACTGAGAATAGAATACAATGGAAAATTACAATTAGACAAGATTTTGATTCTTATTGAAAGAAAAGTTTGTTGTAGAAGTTAAAAGACAGTATCACAGAATATAAAATAATTAAAATAGTGAACCAGCCTGTCTGTATATGGACACATTTGTGATTTACATGTTGATTTTACAGTTATCACAAAACTGATATCAAGAATATTTTTTTCTGGAATTGTAAATGGCCATTTGAGTTTGTAAGTGGTTGCTGCTGATGTTAATTTTTTAAAATGGATTTTGATTTTTGGATGCTTTTATAATTTTTCAAAAAATTATAAATAGTAGTTATGTGAAATATACTTGATTTTCATTTTTTTTTTTTAAAGATAATTATAAGCCTTAATATAGATATATATGTTTTGCCTGTAGCATTTTGGGGGAAATTTACCCACTTTACTTGAAATCATCTTGAAGATGAAGTCTTTAAAAAAAGGTTTCATTTTTTTTTTTCAATATATTTTCACACCTTTATCTTAATGACATAATGGCTTATTAAAATTTATGATTTAGTTTTTAAATTGAGATATTAGAATAAAAGATGTTCAGGTGATGGTAAATAAGCTATGGCAAACAAATTACTTCCAATATCAAATGTTATTGGTTGTAATATTTTATTGTATAATTACTCTATGTTTCGGGCATAGAACTTAAACACATTATATAACACTATGCTTGATTCTTTTTTTCAAGTATGAAAAGCATGTTTTAAAACTCATAAATGTCTTAATAAAATCCATTTAAACAAGTAAGGGATGCTTGGTCTTATAACTTATTATTTGTTATTGACATATAAAATAATTGCCTAGCATATCATGTTTAATGTTCAAATTATAAAATTTAATTTCATCTCTTTTTGTTAAAGTGGGAAATTTGAATAAAGATTGTTTAAAGATTGGGATAGTAAAGATTTTAGTCTTTAATAATTTATTTATGAATACATATAATAATCTTTGTTTTTTTTTTTAATGTAAGGGCTGATTTAGCCATTTGAATTCGAAATCAAAGGGATATGCTAACAATTTAGTAACTATATTTTTGTTGTTTTTGAAATTGATTAAAACAAATATTGCAAATTTGTTTTAATAAATTCATTTATTTATTTCCGGTAGTATTTATTTGTTGATATTTGTTATATTTATAGAAAGCTGTATTTACAACCTCTATTTAAATGTGCTGTGTCATCAGGATCATCAAAATGGGAACCTAGATTATCGGTTGGAAAATAAACTTGGATTTTCAGGTTACCAACAGATATGCATCAAAGAGGTTTGAAATAATTTTAGTTTTACATTTATTTTTTATAATAGAAAATTTATACACACACAATATATGTTCATCAGAGGTGGCCAAACTTTTAGATGTCGGGGGCAACTTTTTTGGTGCAAATGTACCTGAGGGCGACTACATTTTTTTCAGGGCGTCAAACAAGAAACCAGAAAAAAAAGTTATTTTTCTCAGTTGTCCTACGTTTTTTAGAATGTACTTACAAATTGGTGTTTTTTTTTTTTTTTTTTTATAAGGGCTTTTTTGGTATTTACAAATATTGGTGACATTTTCAGAAGATACTTATGAACTGATGAAGTTTTTTTCTATAAGATACTAACTGTCGAAGACATTTTAGTATGACTACTATTAAATTACGTCAGCTCTCTCTCTATACTACAATTTGTCTGTGTCGCTTTATAAAATACTTATTAAATTACAATTATTAAATTATCTATAAATAATTATTTTCTAGAGCTGGTCCTGAATTTTAAAAAAAAATTCAAGAAAATATATAGAAAAAAAAAGAAAATTATTGTTTTAGAATTGTATTTATTTCTTTTCAGCTTCTTCGAACCTGGATTTATTTTTTGAAATCGATAATAACAACAGATATTATTTTAAATTTAACTATTTTTAAACGAGAAAATTTTAAATTTTTACTTTTTTTATTTTTTATATTCAAATCAGCTCTGAATTTATTACTATGATTTGTCAATGTTCCCGTACAGCTTGGCTACTCTTCGTATATATCAATAAAATGTTACAACTTTGTCTGTTTTCATTGAACCAATACTTTTATAAATAAATATTTACTTTTTAAGAACTTAAGACTGTGTTAAGTTACAAGAACATGAAAACTATAAGATTTTTTGACATTGCTCATGCAGAAATGCCCAAAATGTAGGAAAATAATAAAATATTTATTTATTGTATTTGTGAATTCAATGAAATTAAAGATGTAAAACAAAAACAAAAAAAAATGTTAGGGATTAATCATCTGTTTTCTCCAGAGACATTTATTGTAAACTTGAGTAATGAATAGCTATTAGATGTTAATGCTGTAATTAACATTTCCAAGTTCATTTTTGGCCAATGGCATTCATTAATGGAAAGTCACATTTATAGCACTAACATATAATGACTATTGATTACTCAAACTTACAATAGATGGCTCTCTAGTAGAGTAAATAGAATGTGTATTATATACTATCAAGCTAATATTGATTTCTAGCAACTATGAATAGTATTTCTTCATAGCAATCTATTATCTAAATAGTTTTTTTCAGACTGTTCAAAGATATATTTGTTATTACAATGATGGAGTCCATCCATCCAAATGCTGGCCATTCTTATCTTTCACTATCATCTTTTTTAGTATTACACAAATTTATAATGAATTTAGATACTTTATAATTAAAAAGAAATAGGACGATTTTAACCTAGTCATTTACATTTCCTTGAAAGTTGAGATCTAATCTGATTGTGTATCCTTTAATTTTTTTGATGTCTGTAATAATCTCAAGCATAGTTGCCAAAAGAACACTATTTTTCTCTCCTTTTTTTTTTTTTAGTATCCAAATTTTATATCCAGGAAGAGTCTCACAAATTGCCATAGCTTAAACAATTTTGATCTTCATTTTTAAAGATATGTCTCTTCATTTAAAAATCTCATAACTTCCCTTTATGATGAGTTAAAAATTTAATCTAATTAATATTTAAGAATATTATTGCAACATTAAACAGTGTTTGATATATATATATATCAAAGAATAACTGAGTAAAAAATAGTTGGAAGTAGGTCAATTCGGGATCAAGACCTCTTCATTATCTTTACAAAGAGGAACTCTGAAATTAAAGATATTATTTAATAGCTACTAAACTGTTAGTTGTTGGTATTTTTAGCAATTCTCTTCATTGTTCTATGTCTTTATTAAGACTAGATAGATATTTATGTACTAACCAATAATTGATTGGCTAGTTGGATTAGCCATAGATATCACTTTTAAAAAAAAATACTTTAAATGCTTGGAAATCTTCAACTTCCTAAAAATTTTCTAATTTAAATTTGAACCCAAGACATAGCAAGCATTTGTATTAAGCTTTATATAACAAGATTATATATATATAGAATCAGATGCATATCGCTAGCTGATTCTATTTTTTATGTTGTTATATTTAAGAGTTTTCAAAGTTTAAGATGATTATTGTATTAATCTTGCTTGTACACTAATATAAAAATATGTTAATTTATTTGCTATTAAGATCTTTGCCAATTTAGTTTCGTGCTTCTTGTTTACATTAGTCTAAACTTCATGTTTGCGGCCTATAGGTAAAAGATATATTTTTGCGGACGCTGCTTTTTTCAGATTTTGTTTTTTTCAGGTAGCACTAATGAAATAATTTAACACTAGGTGTTTCTGATATTTTTATTTATATAATTCATTATATAAATTTACTGCAATACGATGTATAAATTTTATGAATATTTTTCATTCTATATAATACACAGTAATAAGTATTTATGTGTTTATTTTTTTGTTTCAGACATTTTATAATGTTATTACATATTGAAGGGGGAAAATACTTTAAGAAAATGCTTTTAGTAAATTATTACTTTCTAGAATGAAATGAATTTAATACCTACTCGGGGACTTGAGGAAAAGTTCTATTATTTAGGAGCAAGTTTATTTATAGACTTTTTAGAAATGTTCATAAAGCTACTGTAAACAAATGGATTACTTTTTTCATATTTCTATAAGAGATTGAGCTAGTGGAAAACTAGTTTTTGAATGAAAATTGTATTTTCCTTTCAATTTGTTGGCTTTTATAAACATTTAATCACTCATATAAATAATTAGTTAATTTACATGTGATATTTATTTCAATTTTTTTAATTAGTTAAGCTCATTCCATAAACAGTCTATTGTTTCAACTGATGCTGCATGAGATGGCCATTGTATTGGATCCACTGTATATTAGAGCAAAACAAAAACTTTTATTACAGTTTTTTGAATGTTCTGCAATAATTTGATTATTTTATCAGAGTTTGTAAATTTCTATTTATGCTTATATATGTATAATTAATATAACAAGACATAAATTGTGTAACTTGATTTGAAGCTTGTATTAAAATGTTCACTAGAGCGATCTTACCACTAGTTCCAATCAAGCTTTAATTTATAAGTGCCAAAGTGAAAGAATTCAAAATCTCTATTGGAATGCCCTTATCCCCAGACCAATTGTTAAAAGCAAGTTACACAATTTGTGTCTTGTTTTATTAATTATTATAAGTGTACCCTTGAAGGCTTTTGCAATGTTATATTGCTGAGGCTATTAATATATGGCAAAACTGAACTGAGTTCAGACCCATATAGCTATCTGGTTTTGACATTTATGCATCTGAAAAATTCAGGTTTTCAAATTGTTAGTAACATATTAGATAAGTGCTGACCTTTGAGTTGGTATTTTAGATCTAGTGTCTGGAATCCTAGCTCCCCACTGAGGTGAGCCATAAGCTCGACACCATTTGGTTTTGGGATAATGACATTCTGATAGAGATGTTGAATTCCTTCTCTTTTAGCACTTATAAATTAAAGCTTGATTGGAGGTAGTGGTAAGCTCCCTCTAGTGAACATATATATTATAATCAGCAAATAAGGTCCGAATCCAAACACAAGTGGTTGAAATGATTCTGAGTGGAAGTGCATTTATTACACTAACTTTCAAGGCATATATGTTCTGCTTTTACATCAAAATGAATATTAATGCTGGTTTATACTTTAATAACATGTAAAATTTGAAATGAATATTTTTTTCAGGGTATTTCAGTATATTCGTGATATTACTCTTAATAAATTGTAAGTAAATATTTTCTAACTATAGCGTTTCTTCTTAAAAAACTAATCAAATGAGTTTAAACTAAGGCTAGCAATTTTAAATATAAGGTTGACTAATGATTTGTCTCAGAATCAATTATAACCATTTACATAAAATAAGAAAGATAAATGTATGGATGTAAAGTTTATTCATTTATCTTTGGATTTGATAATGTAAAAGGGAATTTTATGTACATCATCTCACTCAATATATTTGTATTTAAGATAGCAACAATAATGATGTATTTAATCCAAATAGATTTATGTGTAATCTAATATCTTAAACAGGACCTTTATTTCATAAATATGCAGTGACGATGTTTCTTTAATAACATAAAAGAGTAGTATTAAAATTAATAATTACTATTTTATACAATATAAAATAAATTATAAACAAATAATTTACAATTAATTATAGAAAATTATATAGAATATCTAATATTAATATTTGTTTTCTAAAGTCTAATCCAAGCTTCAGATATGAAAGTATATAGTCAGACACTATTGCAAAGACATTAACATTTAATTGGAGTAGGTTGCAAATTATTTAAACATATCCTCAATTTAAATACTGGAGGATAATAATAATAATAAGTATAATAATAAATGTTATATGCTCTCCTTAACTAGTTTGTTTCAATAACTATTCAATAATTAGTAATCTCATTTACAAACACTGAAGTTTTTTATTTCTTTAAAAGAAATCAGTGAATTTATTGCTTAGCACTCCTAAATGATATTTAAAACATATGACTTATTTATTACATCTCAAGGTCCTTTACTGGATTCATTTGAAGGTTTATTCATTATGAGTAACACTTTACTAACAAAAATATAACTCATATCATTAAGATACCTTATTGCATACTATAGAATTTTAAAAGTTATTACTAACATATAGGAGCATTGCATAAAATATTTCTTATAGACCTAATTATCTAATTAAGGGTGATTAACTCCTTATAACTTTGAGGTTGAAACTTAAGAACCCACAAAACATATAATAATTTCAATGCAGCAAAATTCTGTACAAGTTTAAAAATTACTTCCACTAATATAACCTAGTCCTAATGTAAATAATACATTTAATCATATCCATTGTCATAAATAATAAAACTAATAAAAGTATTACCCATACATTTATATAATAATATTTGGAGAACTTTTACATTTCTTTATTATATTATTAATAATAACTAACTAAAGAAGACACATTTATAGTAAAGTTTATTAAATAATCCATCTGCTTTATACTCCATTAAAAACGATATAAATTTATCACAAGGAAATATTTATATTTATATAATTATTTCAATGTTTTTTGGGAATCCACGGAAACATTATAATAAAAGCATCAAAGATGAAATAGAGCCTAATCAATTTCCTTTTTGTAATTTAATCCGTATGGGAACTCAATATAAAGAGAAATAAAATTTCATTAAGCACATTTGTTAATCCAATGTGAATTATATTTAACACAATCCATTTTAAGGATCGCTGATAAATTTGATTTTTATAGTATTTAATATTTTGCATTTGTAGTTCATAATCCATAAGCAATATTAATATATTTGGCATTTATAATTCATTATGCATTTCTTAAGCACTGGAGGTGAATCACAGTTTATTATACAAGCAATTTAATTTGTGAAGACATTATAACTTTATATCCAAAGGATTGGCATTCAGCATTTCTTTCATTTGAAATATTTAATTAATCCATTAGTTTATAGATATTTAATCCATGTTGCTAAATAATCCAGATTATACATATGATCAACTGAGCAAATAGGTTATGATTCCTAATCATGTTGATTCCATTGATTTTAATTAAAGTTCAGCATTTCACAAACAACAAAGTTTATGATGGTATATTTGAGTTCAAAATTATTATTTAAAGTTTTTCTTTCAATAATTTGTGATGAGATAATCCATAGTATTGAGACTAAATATCCACACTTTTTGAAATGAAGAGAAATGTTTTACCATTATTTTAGTAGATACAAGTGATTTGATTGAAGTTGATAGATGTAATCTTATAAATAAATCAACTATTTACCATTACTTTAATATGAAAAATTCAGTGATTTAATTACAGTCGTTAGACGATATTTCATGAGTAAATTTATTAAAATTTTTTTATCAGTTGGCTGCAATAAATAATAATTTTTTTGAAATAATAATCAGTGACAGTTCCATGTTTTTGTTGTTGTTTATTCCTTTCCTAGTTCAATGAGATGAAGACATTTTTGTCAAGCTAAGGCCAAAATGGCTAGACTGGGTTAATCTACTTGATCATGATGATGAAGACAAATAAAATGGCTATTTTAAAATTTTAAACTGCTCAGATTTTGAATGCAATAAAATTTTATAAAGTCTGGATGGTTTTCCAATCATTGATATTTATATATATTGATCAGCTGATATCTGGATTGTGTCATATTTACCATTATGCACTGGTGTTTTTTTATTTTTCTTTGAAAATTTGGATAAATTGCCAAGGTTACTAAAAATGCAGACTATAGATATAATTTGGTTTTGAATTAATGTAGTAATTTTTATGGAAGCAGTTTAAAATAAAGAGAAAAAAATACTAATAATAATTTTAAATTTTTCAATCACTTCATTTTGCTTCCAAGTTTAAAATAATTTTACAATCATTTATTTAACACAAATAACCTATAATACCTTACAAGTTTTCAGATGTTTATTTTAATTAATTTTAAATTGACCTTTTAGTAAATTATATTATTAAATAAATATGCTAACAAACTAAAATTAATTTTGTTAAATCTAAAATACATGAATTTTTATGCACACACACAAAATATAAGACCTGTTTGCTCTATTCCTTAAGTAAAATGCAATCTTAAATGTAATTACTTCTCTTTAAATATTCTGTATAGTAATGTCAGATTTATGATTCTATTCTATATTTCATTATCAAAATATTTGTTTTGTTATGTGTGTGTATCACTATTTATATAATTTGATAGCATTTTTCCATAATAAGAATAATGATGAAAATACAAACATACATATTTTTATATAAGTGTTGATTAGAAAATCTGTTTGGGAAGACATTTTTAAATTTTTTATAGAATTATATTTTTCTCTTAAACATTAATCTGAGAGATTTTTGGACATGATATTGATTGTGTTATTTGCTATTTAACCAATGACGGTGATTAATATTTGCTAACCATAAAAATAAAGTCAATAATCTTTTTACAGTTTTTGATTATAGTAGACAATTTACAGTAGTAACTGTAAAGTTACAATATATATCAGGGACAAAGCATCCATGGATTGAATGGAATGAGTACTTCATGGAAAAATTCACTAAAACTTTTAAAAGCTTTAATTAAAATTCAATTTAAAAAATTCACTTTCGATTTTTTTACCAACAGTTGAATTGTTTTTATATACGGAAAGAATGAACTTGACTAATGCATTCCCGTAGATTATAAGAAGTTCAAACAATGCTAAGATCTAATTTACAGTTAAAACTTTTAAGAATGTTAAAAGGATTTGGAAGATAAAAGTATATAGATAATGTGTTATCTCTATTTAAACTAATCACAATCTGATTATAACGAGCAATTCAAATTCATTATTTTTTGTATGGAATCACTGTTGACTTTAATTTTTTTTTACTAACAGTTGAATTGTTTTTATATATGGAAAGAATGAACCTGACTAATGCATTGCCTTCCCCGCAGATTATAAGAAGTTCAAATAATGCTAAGATCTAATTTTCAGTTAAAATTTTTAAGAATGTCAAAAGGATTTGGAAAATAAAAATATATTGATAATATATTCTCTGATTTACAGATAAGAGAGTTTCAGATTTTTCTTCTATAAGTTTAATCTGAGTTAGTGAATACAATTTAAAACATTCTCAGTATTACAAACCTATTTCAAATCTTTAATCTAATTGATCGATAAACTGTCACATTATAATCAATTGACATATAATAAGCAATATTCCATTAATGAACTAGTCATCTTCATATCTAAAATAAGACTTCAACATCATTTTTTGTTAAAAAATTTTCAAGTATAATAAATGTATGACAGGTAATGAATGAAGTTGATAATTTTATAATCCAACCATTTTTCTTTTCCTATATTTGTTTTCCAAACATTAATATATTTTCATCTGTAAATGAAACTATTTTCTTGCCCTGTTCTACTTAATGCCATGATAAAATGATCAACTTGAGAGTATAGTTTTTACATCAAATCCCAACACTATCACTTTTTGGTACTCAAACATTACATGACCTCTCCAGTAACTAACTATTTGATTGTTTATTTTAATATTTCTTTAATAAGTAAATATTTAAGCTTATTTTTTTTATTTAAAACTTGATCAATTATTTTGATTATTTTTTTCTTTACTATTTGCAGATAGTATCACTAAATGTTTTAATTGAAAATAGCATCCTTTATAATTTGAACCTGTAGATGTTCTATTTTACATTTTTGAATTTTCATCTTTGGGTGTCTTTATCAAGTGGAACACAGCCTTTCCTCAATAAAATGAAATTAAACATATATAATATTAGAAATGCGTTATTAATATATTGTATTAAAATAATTTACATGACTAAAATTTTATTTTAAAAAGTATTAATACTTTATGCTGCGTTTTAGTTTGTTAATACTTTTTAAAGAAATGTTTTCCTTTCATGTCTGTATTATTTGGTAACTTTATTCACAGTTCCATGTATTCTGTGATGTCTCATGAAAACATCTGTTCATTTTTATTAATAACTAACTTTTCAATTCTCTTTTAACAAAATTAAATGATAGATGAAAAGTATGTTAATAATGTGTTTTTATTTTTCAACTTGAAAGCAATTTAAAAAAAAGAAAATAAATAAATAAATATATTTTATAAATATCTCAGACAATTTATAATAAATAGTTGAACTATGGAAAGTTGGATGAAATAACATATAGATTAACAGAAAATTTTTATTTTTATTTGAGAAGCAGAATGCATATAGTATTAGGGATAGCAGACATCCAATAAGCTAAATAAATGTAGCTTAATATTTATTAATATAGTTAATATTGTTTAACAAATTTTATAAGATTAACTCCAATTTCATTTTTTAGCTATATAAAATATTACAATTAACATTAAGATATTTTAACTGGATTACCTATAAAGTTAAATTTTAATAGAAGATAATTATATAATTTAATATATTTAAGAGGTGTCATGCGTAATACATAAATTACAAACATTTTTAAGTATCCATATTGAGATAAATGGTATGAAATATAGAGGTAATTTGGGGAAAATATTGGGAGATGGAAACATATCACCATTCTCATATATAATTAAAATGAGCAAATTGAATAAGATAAATATAAGCATGAGAGCATCAGCAGAGAACAAAACTATATATAATAGTAAGTAGTTATACTAACAATAAGCTATAAACCACTTACTATAATAAATTATCCAACATTACACATAATTAGTCAAATGAAATTACAATCAACAGACATCCTTTTGATGGATTTAAAGGCAGTACATTATAATCTGGCTACTTATTTAATGACTGCCAAACTCAGGGCATGTAACACAATTCTTTGGGTGCACCTACTTAGGTGCTGAAATTTCCATAAGAATATAAAAAAGAATTCTGGGACATAGATATATGCTGATCATCAACAATGTTCTGGCCATATGTACCATTAGTGCACCAGACAACTAAACTTAAATTCTAATAAAAAACAAAAAGGCAGTGAATGAAGTTTGAAGGTGGTACCTTTGAACGACTATCCAGAGTTGTATCTGGATGTTCAAACATAAATCCCTATAGCCATAAAACTAACCATTATGATTTCTAAAGCAAATTGAAAATCATAAGATTAGGAACTGTATCTGTGAACAAGAGAAAAATAAATATAACAGCTTACTCTATTTTAAATAGTTTTTCTGAGATGATTTAAAATTCCTAAACACTAAGCTATATATAATGAAATCAAATCACATACACTGTCATTTCATAGAACAGATAGCTGAAGGAATAAAGACATTAACACTAGAATATTTTTAACATGTATTTAATAAACTAACTGATGAATAATTTAAAAAAAAAATTAAATGACCTGATAATAAAGCTTATACATCTTATCAAAAAATATAATTTTGATATAATTTTTTTTATTAACTAATGGATTTTTATTCATTAAATTGATTAACTTTTGGTTTCATTAAGTTACTTCCTTTTAAATATTGAAAGTTGATAAACAACTTTTCACAATCAGAGATAAAAAAATTTAAAATTAGTCATTGACCCTTTGTATAATTTTGTAGGGAAAATTAAATGAATAAAAGAAACATGTTTGATAAGAAAATATTAAATTAATAAAAATTACTTTACCTAAAAAAAATTCTTTTTATAATTTTTAAGGGAAAATAAATATTTAATAAAAACATGTTTTACAAGAAAATGTTAATTAGATAAAAATTACTCATTATGTCCCAGTATTATTATTTTTTAATATTATCTATAAATGTGGAGATAATGTGCACCTTAAAAATACCTTTTATCATGGTTTTATTTTCTTTTTGAGTTTTTGTTTAACATGTGTAATTTCTAGTTTCCATGGAGGTTTTCTTCTTGAAAGGTTCTTCATTCCAGCTAATGTACACAGTTATTTTATCCATTCTGCCATACAATATTTTCAGGTTTCACATAGAATGAATTTCTTTATTTTTCCCCTCTATTTATCTCCAAGTCAGATTAATATATAATGAATTTATTCATTTTTCTTAATAATTCTTCAAGTCAGGCTAACACAATGACACACAGTCATGTTATTGCATGGAGGACAATTTGCAGATTACTTCAGTGATATTCTCCTTTACATTTTTTTTAGTGAACTGGTTACATGGAGATGGATGATGTTTAGCTTCTAGGTAAACTTAGCACATATTTGTCTTCATTTTAAAAATCAATTTAAACAGCTGAGCTTCTGCATTTGTTTAACAGCTAATTTAAGAGTCAATGTTACTCCTCTCCTCAATAGCTGAGCCAAAATTAATTACCACTGCTCCCCTCAACAGTAGGATCAAGACACTTCTACTGTATTCAGCAGCTGGATCAAGACACTTCTTACAAACACTGAAGTCTACTGATTTATTCTGACCCCCTATAGTATGTTTTTGGAATAATCCAATCTCCAACCGATCATAATCTTGCCTCCTACATGACCAAAGTAAATATTGACTAATTAAGTGTAGTTTTACAGAACCATTAGTTCAGTTATTTTCATTTTTTAAAAAAATTCCATTCATAATTTTTGAAATTCTATTTTAGTTAGTTTTTTTTTATATACCAAAAGTAAGATAATTCCTTAATTATCCTTGATTTGGTAAACATTGCTTATTGTTTTGGAAAGAGATAAAGAGGAGAGGGAAAACAACTCTAATCAATTAAAACAAAAATTGAACTTTTTTGTTAAATTTTTCTTTTCTTTTAAAAACTTTATTTATTTATGTCTCTAAAAAGTTAAAATTAAAATTGTTCAGTAAACTTTTCCATAATTTACTGAAGAGAGAAAAAAAAATTCCAGTTCTTTGTTTTTTAAAAAACTAAAACCAAAATTTGTAGGTAATTAAAATTACTGAAGACAGAAAACAAAATAAATTGGTTACTTTATATTATACTTTTCTCTCTCTTTTACCACATTAAAATATTTACATTATTATTTAAAAAATAGTGTTTGGCATCTGTCATATAATTTTTTTAAAAAGTGTAAAATTTTAAATAAATTAATGTTTGATAATAAAAACACATTTTACTTTTATGCAAGCTTGTAATGTTGTCATGGTCAGAATTGGCCACTGACTATAATATTACAATATAATCTATTTAACAATTATTTCAATAATATGGGGTTTTCATTCTAATTTTTTATTATTATTAAATAGTGCAGGTTTTTGTTCAATTAAATTTACCATTTTATAGTATCCTCCTCATTAGATTTATAAATTCATTAATCATAAAATTTTTATTATGTGTAAAAATTCTAAACTTTCTTCTCTCATTTTACATATATTTCAGATAACTGTGTCCTCTTCAAATGACATATAAGTTTACTTGATTTCCAGTTCATATTTTATATTTATATATCATAACTATAGCTTATTTGTTTTGAAAATGTGTATAAATTTACAGTCAATGCTATGACACTCACTAATATGCTGTATTCAAACTATATATGGTACACTAAACCTACATCAGGAATAATAGAAATGAGTTCTTGCTTATTTCTATTAATATTTAAAACATAATATGCATGCACAAATTAATTGTGAATTTATTCACCTTTTAAAAACATTTATGATACATAAATATGGAAATAAAATTATTGTTCTAGTGTTGAAATTATTCTAGTATTAAAACAAGTATACAAACTTTTGACTTATCTGATAAGGCTAGGTTGTTACCTGAAATATATGTATATTGAGAATAGATGGTGAGGAAGAATTATGCTAAATGATAATTCCTAATTTATTGAGGAGAGTTCTGTAAATTTGGTTAGTTATACCCACAGGCATATATAATAATGAACATAGAAATTAGCTTACTCAAAATGCAGCAGCATAGAAAGATGGAAGTTATAAGCCAATAGATGACACCTGCAAATTGCCTAAGAAATAGTGGTCATGTGATGTTATAGTGACTTAATACCAATCCTAGCCAAAAGATGTTGGTGGCTATGGTCATTAAAAGAATCCAAAGATATTAAAATATATAGATACTGAACTAGATCCAGATCTGTATTAATATATAAATGAATTAGCTTGAATTGGAAATATTGTATTTTTAATTTGGACTCATACTAACTTTATAGTTAAATAGGTAAAAGTTGGCTGCTGGAGGAATTATTAGATCCAATGATATAAATATGGAGCTCTGAGATTCAAAGCCATAAATAAAAAACTAGTGTGGGGATATCATTGATTACTATGACATGCACCTAGGCAGCAATATTATATGGAGAGAGTTGCTAAAGTGTTAACAGATTTGAAAGCATAAGAAATGTTGGTCATGTGATGTTATAATGTTTTAAGTTAAATTAACATTATTCAAAATTATTATGGATTTGTTTAATGCTTAATTATTTATATATGATTTTATTAATTGAATTCAATGTGTTTTTAGTATATATATATATATTTTTAAAACCAGTTAATTAGTTCATAAAAGTTTATTGACAAAAGGTTTTTTTTCTTTTAGATAATTATTTTTACAATGAATAAAAAAAAAAAAGATAAATGATACCAATACATATATATATATATGGTTATTGGTGGTTTAATAATTTATAATAAATTTTCATTCTGTTAATAGAAATTATCATATAGATTAATTTTTTGCTTATATCGCACCAAACCTGATTATTTTCTTCAAACATTTCTACCATTTAATCTACTTTTTGAATACCCATAAATATTTTTATTTTTATTTACCCTTCACAATATCTTCCAACAAATGTATATTTCCTTATCTCAGAATATATGTACAATTTAGTTTGATTTCTTTTTACTAATTTTCTTAATAAATATATTTATTACACCTACTTTTTGTTGATGCCTTATCTTAATTATTTTGTCTTCTTATCTTCACTTCCAAAGCCTTCAATCTTTTCTTTTGTCTTTTTCTAACTGTCCACATCTCACTTTCTGTCAAATGGCATTCTAAATAAAATATTTAAAAAGACTGTATTAATCTTAACACTTTTATTATATTTCTTTCCATCATCATTTATCAAACTTCTCAAATATTTAAAAGCATTACCTTGCTCTACCCAATAATTTATTCTTAATATTTTCATTTTATTGTTCAAGAAAAGTATAGATTTGGTAATTTGTTTATGTAGTTTGACAATCACTGAAACTGACATCTCTTGGCATTTCTTTATATATTATGAATCTATTTATAGTAGTCTAGACTGATAGATGATTGGATAGATGATAAATAAATGTGAAAGAATGGGTGGAATAATGGATGGATAGTTAAGTATATAGTTAACTAAATAAATAAACAAAAAGTTAGAAAAAATAGGGAAAGAAGATAATAAGCAGGTAGATAAATAGACAGACTGATAGTTAGATGAGTGGATGAGTAGATGCATGAATGGATGGATAGTCAGGTAACAGATAGATTGATCGATAGACAGAAAGTTATATAGATGGATGATCAGATAGGTTAACAGACAGATACTTAGGCAACCACGCAAATTAAATATTTTATTTGACAGCATTATGCACAAAAATGTTAGTGAAAATATTTTTTAATATATTGTGTAATATATACTTTATGATCAGGTGCAATCATTTCTGTGAATGTTGCCTTTGTGAATTCAAAATAATCGATAAGAGTAATATATATATATATTACTTTACTGATTAATAATAGTACAATAATGGGTTTTTTCCCTCCAACTACTTATTTGGTTTTAAAATAAACTAATTTTGTAATTTATGCGAAAATATGGGAAGATAGAGAAGTGTGATATTGAAAGATTTATGCTGAAGCATTTTTTAATAAGAATGAATGGTAATAAATTATTAATTACCACCATCTTAATTAAATCAAGTAGTGGTGTTTTTAATTAAAAATTCTTTTGATTACATCTAGTAAGCAGCTGTTTATCAACGTGCATTGTCATAATCATTGTTATCGTTCTTGTTATTACTGTCATTATTATTATTTATAATGATTTGTTATATATACACTTAACATGTGTGCAAAGTGTTTTTTTATTTTATTTTATTGTTGTTGTTAAAATAACTACAGTTAAGCAATTACTCTTGAACATTATATGTATTTCTATTTCTCGTCTTTTTAATACAATTTATTATTAGAAATTTTCAATGTTTAGAGACATATTATACAATTTTGATCTTTTTTACATCCTTAAGATAAGTCACGAAAAGTATGACTCATCTTCCACTCGTAGTGAAGACTATATTATATTATATTCATAATTAGTTTAAGCTAGAGACTAAGTTATTACGTATATGTTTATCTGAAAGAAACATCTTAAGTCTGTGTCATGAAAAGTTTAGAAAGTTCATCTGGTAATTTCCAAGTTATGAATAAAACCAACGGAATATTATGAGATCCGTTTAAAACACATACATTAATATGCTAATTTGATATTTCAACGAAAAAAGGAGAGCAAAATGATAGTAGGACTTTGATCTATGTGCTTGGAGACAAAAATGAGTTCAAGTATTAAAAAGAACAAAAGGAAGTATAAGCATACATATTAGGAAATTAAGAAGATGGATAAGATTTTTTAAAAATCCCTTTTCTTAATTTTTTTAAATGTATACTTTCATGTTAGAGACGAATGACAGAGGAAGGCAGTAAACAAGAAGATGAAAAGTATTTATATAGTTTAAGCCTTAATTTAATTACATTATTTATTTACTGTTATTAATTTAGAATACTTTTGTTTATGAAGGGCTTATGAAAAGTTTAGTGTGTGTTATACATAAATGTAATGAAAATTTATATCATTTAGAAAATAAACTTAATATTTCAAATATTGTATTGTGTTGTTGATGCTTTTTTTAGTGGCGGATTAAGCGGTAAGCGGAGGTGTACCCCCCCCCCCCCGAATACTAAGGAGCCCCGAGGTCTTAAACTGTTTTTTCATTAGTATTGGAGGAAAATTATGTTTTGTTTTGTTTTTTTTTTGTGTGTGTACAATCATCTCTCCTATAACACGGTATTATTTAAGCTTTTGATGAGAATTTGAGTTTTGGCGGGATTCTAACTTTCAACTGGACATCAGGGGATGAAACTAGTATAGCATAAATAGGCCCAAATTAAGTATGTATATATTTTTAATTACACAAAAAAATTCGACCCCTCTCAAAATAATAATTTGATTTAAATTTAAATAATTTTGAAAAAATTATTGTAAATAAATTTTGCTGTTTTCCTGAAGCTGATTTATCTCCAATGAAACAGTATATTTCTGACCTCATATATGTTTCATCTATTTTTTCCCATAGCTTCATCTGTGATGGATTTAAACTCTCTTTGAGTACATGTATATAAGCATCAACACAGTTATATATATATAATCACACAGATATATGTGAATAAACAGCTGTTACAGCATTTATATTTTTTTTAAAATCAAATCTTTTAAATTATAGATATTTTGTTAAATGAGTCAATTTGTTATTTTATATTAAAAATTGTATGTATATGTGTGAAATTCACATTTCACCATGATACATATATAACAAAATGTTATAGTAATATTAGCGATTAAACCATAATGTTATGTAAAAGTTTATAATAATTATTAGTTTTAAATTAAAAGTTATAAACAAAAATCACACCACTACACACCTATGTCAATATAGCATGTGAGAAAAGTTTTAAATTTTATTTTTGCAATAATGTTTTTTTTAAATGTATTTTATAGTAAACAAAATCCACTGAGTTGGATCTATTATCAAGTCTTTGCGAAATCGAGACGACCCAAGTTAAATTTAAAATATCAGGTTTAAAATTTAAACAAAACTTTAAATCAATTTTGTAAATTAAGACATTTTAACATTATCGTTAAAAAATATATTTTTAGTAAGCATTGTTTGCATGGCTAAAAGCTTTTAAACTATTTTATAAAAATAAAAAAAAAAAAACGTTTTTTCTTCACAACAAAAAAATGAGACATCAATGGGGCAGAAAAAGCAAAAAAAGTTTTAAAAAATCCCTGGAAATTGCTGAAAGCCAGAGAAATTGAATTTCATTGTATAAATTTTTAAAAGTTAATACAAAGAGTTTCTATCAACATCTACATCACATGATTCTGAATTGCCTACATTTGAAATTTCTTCTAAAGAAGAGAAAGAAGAACAACAAGTTGAGAATCAAGAGATTGAAATTGCTATTGAAAAAAGGGATTGCAAATATGCAGAAGGTAGAGATTGTCCAGAAAGATGCTTCAGTATAGACATCAAAGTAATAAATGATATAGCTTTATGGCCAACAATATTAATAGATGCTATTATTGATCATATTATTAACAACAAAACAAAAAATATAGGGAATGTAGAGAAATTTAAAATCAGTGTATAAAAACAGAGATGAAGTGTATTATAGAGGATTTTCTTGTGATCATTTCTATAGAAAGAAATCAAATGGAATTATGGAAAAGAGAACTTGGCTGATATTTTCAGGAACAAGAAAAAGTGTTTACTGCTACCTTTGCAAACTCTTTTCAACAATAAAGTCTAAATTAATAACTGGTTTACAAAATTTATGATCTATAAGTGTTATTGTATTGGACAACAAAGTTTCAAAATAACACATGTCAGCCATGTGTATTACATATAAAAGATTAACAAAATTCAATAGAATTGATACTCAACTATTATAGAAAAAGGAAAAAGAAGAATGTTACTGGAGAGAAGTGTTAAAAAGATTTGTATCAACAATAAAATTGTTAAGTTGCTTAGGATTAGGATTTAGGATTCATGATGAAAGCAAAGATTCCAATAGAAAAGGAAATTATTTAACTTGCTTGGAATATCTAAGCAAATATGATGAGTTTTTAAAGTTACATCTACAAAAATATGACAACCAGGGATGGGGAAATATAAACTAGTTATCTCATATTATTTGTGATAAATATGTGGGTTTTATTGGAAATTAAGTAAGAGCAGAAATAATTGAAGAAATTAAATCTGTGATTTAGTATAATTGTTGATTCCACTTCCGATGTTTCACATATTGATCAAGTAACTTTTGTGATATGTTTCATCCTGTGGTAATATAATGGAAAGATTTGTGGAATTCATTTCCCTAGATAAACACACATTCTCATATTTGGAAGAAGTTTTGCAAACTTTAATAAAATTAGGAATGAATATTAAAAACTGTCGAGGACAATCATTTGATAATGCTTCTAATATGTCGGGAAAATATTCAGGTTTGCAAGCACGTATTAAAAAACATAGCCCAAGTGTGTTTTTTTATTCCATGTGCTAATCATACCTTAAATTTAATTGGAAATTTTATTGCAGAAAGTTGTATTGCTGTAATTAAGTATTTTATGTTTGTGCATAATTTATTCACATTTTTTCTGTGTCAATCCATCGCTGGAAAATTTTAACCAGAAATCTAGAAATTTGTAAACATTCCGTCACAGTGAAAAGAGTTTCTAATGCAAGATGGTCAGCAAGAGCAGATGCTGTATTCACTATAAAACTTGTTTTTCACCCATGCAAAAGAGGCTTTAATTGAAATTTGTATTTCAGAAAAAGAAAAAAAAGTTACCATAAAATGGACAAATATGAAACCACCCTAATAACAGTGATTTGTAATACTATTTTACAAAGAATAAATGCTACTAGTAAATCACTGCATTCAGTGGAGTGTGAACTATTGAAAGGATCTATCCTACTGAAGTCATTAGAAAATTTTATCAATAATTTCAGAGAAGAATTTGAAAAAGTTGAAAAAGAGACAACTGATTTTCAGAGCTATCATTTAATGTGGAAGATGGACAAACTTGAAGACAATAAAGGTGAAAAATGTTTTTTGATGAAAACAAAAATGTCAGACATGAATTTACAATAAAAGAAAATTCCATAGTCAGTTCATTTTATGTCATATGTGATAACACCAAGACAGAACTATCTCAGAGAACTCAGATGTATGAAATTGTTGTAGAGCCTTTTCAGATATTTTTTGATTGGAATTTATCAATAGAAGAAAAAAAGTATGCAATAAAAAAGTTAAGGATATTTACAAAAATGATATTGATGTTTGTAATTTTGAAGATGAATTTGACCATTTTTTAATATTTTTAAAAGAAAAGAGGACACCATAAAAACCACACCAGACAGCTGTCAAGTTGCCAAAATAAATGTCTTGAATATTTCCGAATGTTGAAATATTCTTGAAATTTTTTTAACAATTCCCTTATCTAATGCATCAGCAGAAAGATCATTTTTTGTTTTAAAGTGTGCAAAAAATTATTTAAGGAGTATTATGGGAGAAGAAAGGTTAAATAATATGACCATTCTGTATATAGAGCAGGAAGTTTTAAGCCAAATTGACACTACAAAAATAATTGACATTTTTGCAAGAAATAAAACAGACAGAAATTCATGTAAAAAATATGTTTTTTTAATAAATTCATTTAATGTGGTATGGTATGAAAGTTTTGATTACTTTTTTTTTTGTTAATAACTTAATGAGAATTTTCTTGAAATTTTTTTTTCTAACTTGAGTTTGAGTGCCCCCACTTGGCTTGATCTGCCTCTGGATGCTTTATAAAACAATTACAGTGATGTCTAGAAATTAGAGAGTTTTGAGAAGTGAAAGGTGATAAATTGAAATTAGATGCTTTAACTCAAGCTTTAAAAAATGTTCTTTGCATAACTTGGCAATAATTATTGAATCCTTAATTTAGAAGGAAAACATGTACATTGAATGATTTGTACCTAGTACAAAGTAGTTGGTGATTTTAAGAACCTATCCTCTATATGTGTGAAAATGTAAAATACTTTACGGAACTTTATTCTACTTTTTTCTAAACATCTGACTAAATAATTTGGTTTAGTTTATAAGGTAGTGCAAAGATCTTTCCAACAGTCTCCAAAGAGAAATATGGAAAGAGAAAGCATTATTAGGTTAGCCAATTGTCTGATTGTAAAAGTGTTTAGAAATTTTTCATTTTTACTTAATCCAATAGTTAAGAATAGTTATTTAGTCAAGCATTGTTAGCTGAGAGATCAGCACAGCCACTTTGCAAGCAAGCAGTTGTTTGCAGATGGTTGTTGTGGGTTTGCCTCCTGGCCGATGCTATGTCATATGAAAAAAAAAGAATAGCTATTTATTCATTTACGCATCATAAATTAGACAATTTAATGTAATGGCTATGATTTGACTATTTGTTTGAAAGATGGGGAAAAAATCAAATTTTATTTACCTGCCGTGGACAAATCTTTATATATAAGGGTACACTTATATATATAACTTTCATTCCACCACTCATTACATATAATTATTTAGAGAGAGAACACATTTTTATAATTTTATTGTACTCAGTAATCACCAGAGGAAAGTTCAGCTTTATATTATAATGGTCGGGGTTAATAATAAGGTCTTACATATCTGCCATACAGGGCGCCACCAGGTCATTCAAACCTGCAAAATTTATATAATAGGCAGATATATACTGTTAAGATCCAAATTTTCATATATATTTTATTACGACCGTCAGCCCCTCTCACTAGCTCGTGGAGCAACAGAGATAGTTTTTAATATTTAAAAAAATTAAAAGAAGCCACTGCCAGTAATAACACACACAAACATTTATTAAACATATATAACATTTAGAATTATTATTTTAATAATATGAAAGCTAAAACCTTCAACAGATACGCTTTAAACATGCTTATGTGACAGCCAATCAGGTGTACTAATGAAAGCACACGGATCTCTCAATTATCAAACACAAGCCAGAACTATAAGAAAAGGATGGAGCCCACCTTCTTCTATACCTCAATTTATATATAAACAAGCCAGACTCAAGCATTTTGAACTAAGAGTGTGAAGCTTAAATACCTTCACATTTAATTCACTAAATATTATATATAAATAAACAATGTGAAATCTTTCGAGTTACTATGAAGCAATTTTTTAAATCTAATGAAATGATATTAATAAATGTAAATATATCAAATTTATTAAGTGCAAACAGATAACATTATAATAACGTGAAAGCTAAAACTTTCAACAGATACGCTTTAAACATGCTTATGTGACAGCCAATCAGGTGTAATAATGAAAGCACATGGACCTTTCAATTCTGAAACACAAGTTAGAACTATAAGAAAAAGATGGGACCCACCTTCTTCTAAGCCTCAATTTATATATAAATAAGCTAAACTCAAGCATTTTGAACTAAGAGGGTGAAGCTTAAATACTTTCACATTTAATTCACTAAATATTATAAATAAATAAACAACACTCTTAGTTCAAAATGCTTGTGTCTGGCTTATTTATATATAAATTGAGGTATAGAAGAAGGTGGGTCCCATCTTTTTCCTATAGTTCTGACTTGATGAGAATTGAGAGGTCCATGTGCTTTCATTATTACACCTGATTGGCTGTTACATAAGCAGGTTTAAAGTGTATCTGTTGAAGATTTTAGCTTTTACATTATTACAATATTATCTGCTTGTGCTTAATAAATTTGATATACACCTGGGTCTCATTTTACACGATAGATAGGTTTCTCAGAAAACACGCACAAATGAAATCCGCAAAAATAGATGTAACTTACTTTGAAAAAGAGGGGACTGTGATTTTTCAAAAGTTGCGTAAAAGCAAAGCACCAACGTAAAATTACTTTAAAATTCGTGCAAAAAAAAAATAAGAAAATAAAATATGATTAATAAAAAATTTCAAATTTGAAAAAAATTGACACAAGGCAAACTTTTTTTAACTATAATATTTAATTTTATTCAAAATAATATATTTTTATGCATAATTTAGAGTACAGGAATTTACATTTTTTATACACGTTTTAATTATTATCGATAAACAGGTTCGTGTGCAAACTGGTAAAAAATCAGATTCTTCACAAGAGGAAATACAACTAGCGTCAACTTCACTCTCATGTTGTGTTAATGATTTTCTGGTGACAACATAATTAGTAATTAATCTTTGAGATGATGATTTTATTAATTTTTTATGAAGCTCATGATATCCAGACATACAACCATTTAGCTCTCGTTGGAATTTAAGAGCACGTTAATGATTAGTGTCATTAATAAGAAAATAATAATTGATCATGTTCTTTTTTAAAAAGCAAAAACAGAATGTGATTTAAAATGCAAAATTAACACGCACAATGTTTGAACAAATTTACATTATAATCTTGTAAAATTTAATGTGTGTATACATAAAATGTGGAAATCATGATTTTAATTTCATTATTGCATACAATCTTACTATTAAAAAGCACTGAAAATATTGAAATTACTAAGATAAAAGTTGAATTCCAATAATGTGCTATTACTTTCAATATGACATAAGTGCACGAAATTTATTATTTAAAGTAATAGACATTATCGGAGTCCGACTTCCAAGGAAACATGAATCGCGTAACTTCAAAATCACGTTAAATAAGTCCGCGTAAAAAGAGACCCAGGTGTATTTACATTTATTAATATCATTCATTAGATTTAAAAAATTGCTTCATAGTAAATCGAAAGATTTCGTGTTATTTATTTATATATAATATTTAGTGAATTAAATGTGAAGATATTTAAGCTTCACACTCTTAGTTCAAAATGCTTGAATCTAGCTTATTTATATATAAATTGAGGCATAGAAGAAGGTGGGTCCCATCTTTTTTTTATAGTTCTGACTTGTGTTTGAGAATTGAGAGGTCCATTTGCTTTCATTATTACACCTGATTGGCTGTCACATAAGCATGTTTAAAGCATATCTGTTGAAGGTTTTAGCTTTCACATTATTACAATGTTATCTGTTTGTGCTTAATAAATTTGATATAATTATTATTTTAGTATAATTATTTTTTTTATAAAATATTATAACTTTACTTTAGATTTTAATTTACAATTTAACTTTTATTTTAGATGTTCGCACAGATGAATTTATTAATATTTTATTAGAGTGTCGAGTATAAATAGACTACATAGATTGCATTTGAAAAGAAAATATTCAAATTCTGATTTAACCTTAGACCAAAAATTCGCAGTCAAACCAATGCCAATCTATCTGATATATTGATGTATTCAATGCAGCATGAATACGACAGCACAATACCATAGTGTCAGGAATGTACATCTGAACAGCATGGTTATAGAGAAGAAATTGGCTCTCGTCCAGTACAGAAATGTTACCATGTCTGGCAAGAAGAACAATATAAAAAAACTATAGGAAGGGATTGTGGTCCGGTTTGCCAACTTAGATCCCATTCCATAGGCTAAAGGGATGATCCAAGGAGTGTCTGCCTCCGATGGGCTTCATACTACATTTACTAATTACACCAATATATCCAGCCGATTAACCCAATTTAACCTTGAAACAAATATCCTAAGACTAACCCTTCCTTAATTAAACTAATATAATTTTGCAAATCTATGCGGCCATTCATGCCTGACTTAAATTTAACATGGTTTAATTAAAAGTTTAGCTTAACAGAAAAACAAAAAATCATTATGGAAATGATTTAAAAAAAAATACATTCAATAAAAATAATTATTAATAAATTGATTTAGTTTGGTCAGATAGGAATTTCTATTGCTATAATTTAAATACTGTGAAAGTTTTATACTTAATGATCATGAATTATCTAAAGTTCTTATGGTTTTAAAATACTGGAAAATTTTTTTTTTTTTTAGAATTAACGTTCATTAGTTATAGATTTCTTAATGTTTTAAAAAGTCTGTATTTTCTAATTGCTTGTAATTTGGAAGGTGTTAATTCCCATGACATTCTGAGGAGATCAGTATGCAGTTAGCCATTGGTCCTTTATTGTAGCTGGTATTTTATTGCTGGGCCCAGATGTCCTATGGTCTGCAATATGGGAAAACAATATTTCATTTCTTTTTTTTTTTAGAACAATTGAAGTGATTGAAAAGTACGTCTTTTGAATCCTTTCTCCTTCAACTCTCCCTGCACTAACACATATAACATACTCTTTCACATCTCTTTTTCTTTTTATCCAAACTTTTCCTTTTATATTAAACTTTCGGATCGAGTGAACATTATGTCATGATGATGATGATCCTTTCATTGAGATCCATTTCCTGAGGGATTTCTTTTATTGGCTATTCTGTTCCTATTGTTTTTTTCTCTCCTATGTGATCTTTAATTATACATTTTGATATGCCCAAGGGCTAGTTTACTTTAACTAATTGAAAATAATCATTTCCATTTTATATAATAGCATTAATTAAATTTGTACATTCTTTTTAACGATATATTTTTATCTTTAATTTTTAAAATACTTTCTTTTTTAGTAGTTTTCTTTTAATAATTTTTCATCTGTGCGATTTTATATATACGAGTTTAGATGACTTTTAACTTTCAATTTTTAATTCTTAAAAAATAAGTTTTTATTTGCGAACTTTTATTTTTAATGGCTAATTTTTTAAAAAAATAATGTAAAGGCATGTGTGCCCATTACAATATATATCTTTATAACCAATTATAAAATAAATAGCAATTATAAGATTATTCATTATTATTTTTGAAACAACAGTAAAAAAAAAAAAATGACTAGAGGACTGTATAAAATTTGCAGTTTATATTAAGATAACAATAGAAATTTGTCTAGGAAAAAAAAACATTTGTGAATATTTTATAACCTCAGATGTGTATTAAAATTATATATATATAACCAGATTAAATTTACTAATGAAGTATTCAAAATATTTTTTAATTAAAACTAAAATATTCAAGATATTTTGATTGTAAATTAACTATGAGAATTTTGAACATTTTTATATATTTTTTTCTTTATGCCAAAATGTTTTGCATTAAGTTGCTTAAAAATTTTCAGTTTTTTGATATTTAATAGATGAGTGGGTATTATTATAACTTGTGATCTAATCTGTAGATGGTGCCACATAGTTTATAAAAAAATGAAAATATCAATAACAAAAAAAAAAAAATGTATATGTTTATTGTTGATTTTATGGAAAGAAATGTATTAAATAAATGTATGAAAAGAAGCAACTAAATAAAATATTTATATTTATTATTAAATTTACAGCAAAAAGCATATCAAATAAAAGTGTAAAAATAATTTAACATTCTCAATATTAAATAATATTTTAATTTGCAAAGCACCAATAGTTGAAAATTGAAATAACCCAAGATACTGCCAAATCTCTAGCGCTCATTACAACACATAACTGACAGCCAATCAGATGCCAAGGATAGCTGTCTAAGATGACATCCAAACCTAAGCACACAACAAAGATTTTATGAGAAAAGGGCGGCCACCCTTATCTCAACTTTTCTTTCTATATATCTAAATGAGCGCTAGAGATTTGGCAGTACCTCGAATTATTTCAATTTTCAACTATCGGCGTTTCACAAATTAAAATATTATTTACATACTTTACTGCTTGTTATGTATTCTAAAAACTACTTCATTGTATATCATAGGATTTCGTGTTGTATGTTTATGATTTAGACTCGGTGAGTTAATTGTGAAGATATTTGAAGCTTCAAGCTTTCAAACCTAAATGCTTGCGACTTGCTTAGATATATAGAAAGAAAAGTTGAGATAAGGATGGCCACCCTTTTCTCATAAAATCTGTGTTGGGTGTTTAGGTTTGGATGTTATTTTAGACAGCTATCCTTGGCATCTGATTGGCTATCAGTTATGCATTGTAACAAGCGCTAGAGATTTGGCAGTATCTCGAATTATTTCAATTTTCAACTATCGGCACTTTGCAAATTAAAATATTATTTACATACTTTACTACTTGTTATGTATTCTAAAAACTACTTCATTGTAAATCATAGGATTTCGCATTGTACATTTATGATTTAGACTCAGTGAGTTAATTGTGAACATATTTGAAGGTTCAAGCTTTCAAACCTAAATGCTTGCGACTTGTTTAGATATATAGAAAGAAAAGTTGAGATAAGGGTGGCCACCCTTTTCTCGTAAAATATTTGTTGTGTATTTAGGTTTGGATGTCATTTTAGACAGCTATCCTTGGCATCTGATTGGCTGTCAGTTATGTGTTGTATTGAGCACTAGAGATTTGGCAGTATCTCGAGTTATTCCCAACATTAGAAAATGAATACTTGTTTTATCTCTTACTTTGATAAGAAATTAAATGAAAGCATGATAACAAATAATGTTTTAGCAAACACATTAATGTAAAAACTAGGTCATAATATAATTGATAGCAATAAATATGTTAAAAAACTTCATAAAAATGAAATATTTTTTTCCATTTTAGCAAATGAAAACGTAATTCCCAGCAATTTGTACATGTTAAATGAAAGCAATCCATAAAAAAAAAAAAATATTTATATTTTGGCAAGCAAAAATTAATTCATGGCAATAAGTTTGTTAAATGAAACAATCCATAAGAAATGAAATATGAAGCAAATGCAAATTGAATATTTTGCATTGAAACTAATTTATGATTGCCTAATATCTCATATCTGTATTCCATTTTTTATAGATTAATTTTACTCAACATTTTGTAAATTATTTTCCTGCTTTTAATTAATATTTGTCTTGCTATAAACATATTGCTTTTTGGAATTTTATTTTTTACAGATTGCATTGATATCCTACCTGCATTTCATGAAATATGTATATTGGTGATTATTTATCTTTTCAACATATATGTGTTCAAGTGTATCAGGGTTATGAGATAGTGTGGAGAGTGATGGGTTGTGTGAAAGTCTGTGCTCATATACCCTATATATTACATATATAGATACAGATATATAATAAGTTTGTGTGTTTCAGTTATTGTAAATTAGTTTCACTGTAAAATTATGAAATAAACTCTATTCATTTTGTATAGATTTGGTTACTAAATTTTCTTGGTTTTACTTAATACGTTTCTTGTTTAAATTCTATATAAACAAAATACATGTATTTAATTTCTTTGCTAAAAATTATTTTCATGAAAAAATGTATTATTTTTATACCTTTATATAAATTCAATAATAAATGTACATATTTTATTTCTTAATTTGATTAGGTTTTTCTTTGGTGATGTGATGTAAAGTAACTTCTCTCTAAATGAAATTAGAAATTACTGTTGCATAAACCACATAAGCAGAAACATTCTCTTCCTTTACAATGCTTACATACTTTAATGAAGTTTTCTTATTCCTTATTCTCCATGTATTTTTTCCAATCTGGTTTATTTCTTTTTTATTTGCTATTACATTTTAATAAAAATGATTGGTACTTTACTATTAGATCTGTAATGAAATATCACAGCCATGCAGGATTAGGTTTAGAGTTGAGGTTGAGTTTCATCACAGCAGTTCTAATACTAAAGTACCAAACTATTTTGATCTTTCAGCATCTTGCACTCCCAAATAAATCTTCAATACTCTTTTATTTCACTTAATCTTAATCTACAATCCAAATCCTTATTCTATTTTTGCATTTTTTTTTTATGGTAGCTAAAGCTCCTGTTCTTATACCAAACAATAATGAATTTCTTTTAGGGTTATCATTTATCATTGTATAACTTTGTTTTTTAATTCATATTCATTTTCCATAACTCTAATTTATTTTTTTAAACTAATCTATTCACTTTTGCTACCCCTCATAATTATATATTTGGCTTACACTTTCTGCACATGTATCCTATTTCTTATATAAATATATGGAAATAAATTGACTATTAAATTTGCATATTCCAAAATCTTTCTCACGGAATGTATTTTTTATTTTCTTCACATAAAGCAATTAAATACTATTTTCACCAATCTATTCTCATTTACTATAATTTCCCAAATCTTTATCATTTTTTTAAATATTAATATTAATACTGCATTATTCCAATTATCTGGTCCATCTTTATCATTTAGACATAAAGCAATTAAATACTCTTTTCACCAATCTATTCTCATTTATATATTAAAACTTTCCAAACATTTTAAATTTATTTTTAAGTTTATTCATTAAACAAAGAGACCAGCACATTTCATCTTGGGTAGTCTCCATTTTCTATCCACAATTCACCAGCCAATCCATATTATATGAGAGACATGCCAGCTTTTTAATCAATCCATTTTATTACTATTATAATTTTAATTCCAAACTATATATATAATTCCTTTCTCCTTGGGTTTGACAAAGCACCTAAATATTTATACTCAACCACTTCTTCAAGACAAATATCTTTCATTTTCCATCTTTCAGTTTTACCTTTCTCATTAATACTACAATTTTACTTTTTCCTCACTCCTCTCTACACTTCCTTAATAACAATTTCATATCTTCTGCACTGTTTGTAAAAAAAAATTGGAATTCTCACCCCTAATTTGTAATTTTTCTATCCTGGCCTTAATTAAATTCTTGCTTCATCTCAATTTTGCATTTAACTTCCACTGATTCTAGAACCTTCTTTTGATAGTTATAAAATATTATAGTTTTAAAAACTCATAATCATTCATAACAATCTAGAATCTGACCCCATGTATTCAGACAATTGCACAATCTCTTTGTTCATCCTATTTTAAACATTTTTATTATCTTTATAGTGGTTCATTTTTCTTATAAGATATTTCAATCAATTGAAATACAATAAATAAATTATCCCCTATCTTTTTCCCTGAAAGAAGACCATTCTGAATCTTTTCCAAAATTTTAGTTTATTTCATCTAAATTCTAAACAAATAATTTATAAACTATACAAATTATTATTATTGCTGGTTTATAATTAGTGGCAACCCTTACTTTTTATATATAATATTCTAATGCTCATATTTTTGTTATCAATTTACATTTTTAATTAAGACTTGCATATTTTTCATACTTATTACCATTTCATCTTTTTTACCAACTAATTCTTCTGTTTTAATTTTTTCAATCTCTCTATTACTCTATTCAATTTCACATCTGTTATTTTATCCATCTTCTCATAAATGAAGCTCTCTAATGCATGATATTTATTCTTTTTCTTTCATTGAGGTTTTAAAATCTCTCATTTGGCTCAGATACATAGATGACACTTTTGTCATATGGCAACATGGAAAAAATAAATTAGATGATTTTTTCTTACATTTAAATAATATGCATTCTCATATTAAATTTACAATGGAGACAGAATCTGATGGAAAACTTCCTTTTCTTGATGTTCTAGTCATCAGAACGCCAAATAGTTTATCTTTTTTGATTTACAGAAAGAATACACATACGGACAGATATTTACATTCTCATCATCATTCAATAGATAGTTTCCGTATCTAAAACTCTTTTAAATAGAACAATTAACCTTTCAGATAAGTTACATTTGAAAGAAAAAATAAATCATATTAATAGTTTTTTTATTAGCAAATGGTTATAATTATAAATTTATTAAAAAAGCCTTATTTCAAGCCCAAAATGGACAAAATAGGAAACAGAAAGATGATAAATCAGCTATTAGGATTTGTGTTCCGTATGTAAAAGAAACTACAGACAGTTTTGGACATATATTAAAACACTATAATATAAATACAGCATTTTCTACTCATCAAAAGATCAGTAATACAATAACCAAGCCTAAGGATTCAATCCCTTTTGAATCTCATGGTGTTTATCAAATCTCATGTGAAAATTGTAAAACTTCTTACATAGGTATGAGTAATCGTTGTATCAGTGTTAGGAGAGTGAGCATGCTAATACAGTTAAACAACATTCATCATCATCAGCACTCTCACTCCATACTATATATTCAGGTCATAAAATTGATTTTTCTAGTACCAGGATCATATCCAGATGTGATAATCTCTACCAGTGCAAAATTAGAGAAGCCATTGAGATACTTAAAAGGCCAGATTGTATCAACAAGCAAGATGATACATGCAAACTTCCTCCTATTTGGAAAGATTTTTTTAAAAAACATTTTTTAATTTAACATTTTTGCTATTGGTGGAACTTTAATGTTTTTTTTCAAATCAGTGATTATAGCACCTTGACAACCATCTTTCTACCTTTTATCACCCACTAGATGACTTGTGTGATCAAGTTGAAATGTCAGTATATCAATATTTAAATTTTTTAACATGGATGAACCTGCAAAATATGTCTTTTATATATATCGGTGATGAAACATAACTTTTTTAGGACAGAAGCACGCTACATCTTTTTTATGTTTTTATTTTACTTGCCACAACAATTTTTACATAATAGCTAATCTATTCATATTACATACATCTAGAAAAATCTGGAACTCTTATCTGTCTGTAAATCAATTAGTATAGGGAATACTTATCAAGATAATTTTATTTTCTAAATCCTTTTAACATTCTTAACTTTGTACTATTAATTACATTTTAGCATTATTTGAACTTCTTATAGTCAACAAATAATGTTCAAACTCATTATTTGCCTCATATAAAAACAGTTCAACTGTTGGTAAAAAAAACTGACAGTTAACAAAAATTCTGTACAAAAAATAATGAGTTTGAATTGTTCATTCTTCTTTTTTATGTTTGGATAAATAGTTTATAGAAAAATATGGAACTTTTGTCTGTTACTCAGACCATGACTAATTTAAGTATAGATAATACATTATCGAGATATTTCAAATGCTTTTAACATTCTTGAGTTTTAACTTTAAATTACATTTTAGCATTATTTGAACTTCTTATAATCAACAAATAATGTGATGGTCAAACTCATTATTTGCCTCATATAAAAACAGTTCAACTATTGGTAAAAAAATTTAAAGTAAACAGAAATTTTATATAAAAAATAATGAGTTTGAATAGTTCATTCTTCTTTTTTTATGTTTAGCCAAATAGTTTAGAGAATTTTTATGTTTGTCAAAATAGTTTATACACACTAATGTAATTATTGTTCTTATGACACTATTGTATGTGCCACTTGTTGGATCAATTTTGTGAGGTTGAATATGTACATATTTTAGTGAATTTTAGTTAAGGCTTTTGAACTTTTTAGTGAATTCTTCTACGGAAGCACTCATTGTGTTCAATACATGAAGCTTTCGTCCCCTATATATATATATTGTGACATGCACAGTCATTATTTATCATCCCATATATTATACAGATGAATAAATAAAGAAAAATTAAAAATTCTTTAGTTAATAAATATATTTGAGTTTTCAGTGAATGTAGAGTGAATGAATGGTTTCCTTATTAAAATTAAAAATAAAATATTTTTTAAGCCATATCAAATAATAAGAATAACTTTATTAAGATTTAAAAAAGGAAGATCTCATGTTTCATGAGCTAATGTTTAAAGGACCATTACTATTGTTACCAGGTAACAACAGAAAAACTCTGGCAAAAGAACACATAGACGTTCTTTTTCTTCAAAAAGATTTATTTTATTTACTTACTTTCCATCAACAGTTTGCGGACTTTTGATGGAAAATATAATATACTGTGAGTAAAATTCATAACAAAAATTGTTTTCAGTTGGTGTCTATAAGAATAAATGAAATGAATATCAACAAAAGCTATGCTGAATGTATGAAGCCATTAAACCATTGAATTTGCTGTGGATTGCATTGTTTCTAAAAAGAGTAGTTGGATATCATTTAATAATTACAATGCCTATTGAATTCTAGGTCTTCATTTGTCATCATAGGAATATTAAAGAGGGCACTATGGTAGAATAGAACTATAATCTCAAGTTAAATGCTGAACTTTGTAACAAGCACCAATAAATAAATCTTTAAAATTATCTAATCAAATAACTTTTACTTATTTTAATAATGAAAGAAGTCACAGTAACACACTGATAAATATCTATCTGATGTTCCTTCCTTTTATAATTTTAATTATTATTGCAGCCTATCTGTTATTCGATACACATCCAACTAATAAAATCAATTAAGTAAGTCTTAAGTTGATTATTGACATAATTTTCAGAAAACAAATCAAAATTAAAATATATTAGCTAATATTTAAGATTTAGTCTAAATGTTTAAGATGACTATTATAATAGAAGTATTACTTGATTTAAAAAATAGGATATATTTTTTTTAAAATATATATATATATATATTGTTAATTTTTTTTTATCATGTGAAAGATGATCCATTTAACCCTTTTATGACTATGCATGTTAATTATCTTCAGATTTAGCTCATATCTAGCAGTTGCAATCTGGCAGTGATAGATTATAAATATGTAATGAATTATGCTAAATTGGAATTATTAAAATTGTGTTATTTATCTCAACTACCTCAATTAGTTGATGTTTATCTTAATAAATTTATATTTTTATTGTTAATCTGGGCATCATTTGATTTACCTATTACACAAGTTATTCTATTGGACAAGTTACTTTGTTATTAAAATATTTAATCATACATTCCATACTATACATTTATTAGAAAATAAATCATTTATTTATTTATCGAATTTTTTTTTTTTTGCCAAGGAAAAATATTCATCTTTGGACTCATTGATGCCTTATAAATTCATGAGTCTATTATAATGTAGATCTAAATTATTATAAATCCATTTGTGGATCAGCTTATTCATTCATTTGTTTATTAGTTATATTTTTTAGTTGCTTAAGTATATTTATTATGCATTACATTTTTGGCTGTCCATATCTGTGGAGCTTTTGTGATCAGCCAGCTTTTGCCCAGCTCTCGATCTATTACAATATATATATATATATGAAATTTGAGATACCGACATATTAGACCTACTATCTATGTTTACAATGGCAGATCTTTCATCCCTGGGGGGAGAGAGGGTGTTTGCGACGGCAGAATGCCATATTAAAAAGTCACAACTACTTTTTATTATTGTAATATGTTTATTATTTTTGTGTACTAATTTATACTTTTTGTATTATTAATAATTTGACTTTTTAATATGGCATTCTGACATTGCAAACCCTCCCCTGCAAACACAAGTAGCAGGTCCAATTTGTAAATGCCAGATCTGACTTTTATTAATAGTGTTTATGACTTGAGGTTCAAATCAAATATAGATAAAATTTGGATTTTTTAAGGTTCCAAATAGATTTTGATTTTTTTTTTTTTTAAGCAGTAGATCCATAATATACGTAAATGCATATTTATAAGATGAAATAAGAAAACTACTAAAATCTTACCATCCAGAAGTTGACAAATTTAACAACTAATTCTTTTTTATTTTTATTTTTGTAAGAGGATAGGAGCTGTTTAAAAGATTTTTATTTAATATTAGATATAGTTACTTTATTATTGACATTTTAAAGGTTATAATGTATGAGGGGGAGACCCAAAAATAACCAGAATTTTGTAATAAAAAATTGTATATTTGTTTTTAGGTGTTGCAAATTGAATCTCTTTCATAGTATAGTATATTTGATGCAATGTACAATGAAATGTGTCTTTCACTTTTCAAAGTAGTCTGGAAACACATGGAGCGAGATTGAGTGAATGTGGTGTATGGATAAGCTGAGTCATGCTGAATTTAATTGAAAATTTTCACATTCAAGCTTTGAGCATTAGCCTACTGTTGTGATGAAAAATGCACTTCTCATTTTGCCATAAAATGGGACATTTACATTTTACCATATTATGCAAAAGTTTCAGAACTTGTAGATTTTAAATTTTTGATCATTACAAACCAATTCTGAGTGAACAATGCCATCCATCGGGAAAAAAAATCAGCATTGTCTTGAAATTTGATTTCATTTACCAAGTTTTTTTTTTTTTTGAGATATGGTGGATTTGTATTTTTCCAAAACAATTTGCTTATAAGCTGTTTTAAGCAGTACACCTGTTTTTATATTGATCTAACTTTTCAGCCATTGTAAAAATCGTCAAGTATGTGAGTGCACTTTACAAAAAAATGTGACCATGATTTTACACAATGGCTTCATTTGGCAAAAGTTCCCGCAAGAGTTATCTAGAAGCAGAAGCATGTATCATAACAGGCATATCTACCAGAGAATGATTCCAGTTATTTTTGGGTACCCCCTCATATCTTAGCATTTATTCTTAACTGTTATATTCTTAAAAGTTCATATATTATTATTGTTGTTGTTGTTATTATTTGTAATTGTTTGTTATTGCTTTTTTTTTCATAGATACCTGAGGGTAACAACTACAAACACTCTACAGCAGTAATTTTCTTTTGTCCTGGTTTGTACAAATTGGATATTGTCTGCAGCAGTGGTAATCCTTCAGGCAAAGAAGATATTATTCCTAATCCCTATAAAGGACAAACTTGGAAGTGCTCTCCTATAATTGAATTGACCATAAAAGAAGATTGAATTAAAGGATGAAGACTAGAAGTGGATTTATTTTCGACTGTTACTTGTTATATTTTATATTTTTCTTCTCTGTTATTCGGCAATAAAAACAAAACCACTGATAAGTTTGTGATGAGCTATCGGTAAAAAAAAATGTATCCAGGTCAAAATTTTCACAACGAATTTTCCTTTTTTGTGTTTGCAGTTGAAAATCAAACTATTATGAAAAATATCATGAATGTAAATAACAAAAACCATTGTTTCTTTCCAGTTCTATAATTTTGACATAACATTGTCGGGTAAAGATCAAAGACACAAACTTTGATATTCAGAGATGTTATACAAGTGTAATTATTTTTCTTTTCTTTTAAATACATATATTATTTTTTAAAACTTGTTGAACAAATGCATTAAAGAGTTATTACCTGTCATAGTGCCGAAGTCAGTATGCTGACTATAGGAACACATAATCAAGCAATGGCATTTTTTATAAATGTAATACTTATTCCTCCCTTAATACAACTTATTATTTTTTTAAAACAATACAAAGTGGGGAAAAAATCATTTATTAATTATTAAAAATTAATATATGTATAAGGGAAAATTTTATATTTCTGCATTTAGAATTTGAAAATATAACAATTTCTAGAATATGAAACATTACTTAAAATAGATTTTGTAAAATAAACATATAATTTGGAATTTTTAATGACTGGTCAAAAAGTTATTCTCTTTCATTTGAGAATTTTTTTGAATTTATTTAATATTAAAAATGATATATGAAATACCAAAAAAGAGTAATGAATAAAAACAAAAACATAAATAATAAAATTATTAAAATACATGTTGAAATGTTAAAATTTATTATGTATTGTAACTTCTGTAGTGCCAAGATTATCAAGAAGAATAAAGTTGTTTTTGATGGCTGAATATATGCTATGAACTCTTTTATTTTTTTAAAATATTTTATACGTATATAATACATATGTGATATGTAAGAATATATTCCACAAGAGTGTGTAGACAATAGAAATATGACAATATTTATATTGTGATATATATTTTTCTATATATTTATATGTAATATGATATAAAAATGATTTATATCTGGATTCTTCTTTATCAAAATCAGAAAATTGGGCATGTATTTCCCATAAACCTAATATACAAAAAGAGAGAAATTCTATCCTAGCAATTATTTATAGCTTTAGCTCAATTTCTCTTTTTCTGATTTACCACATTTATATCTCATCTTACAGCATCACCCTTATTTTTTAAAAAACTTAACTGTATTTTCTCTTTAATATTGCAGTGGTAATATATAGGATAGAATTATCATCAGTTGAGGAATGCAAAAAAGAAAAACAATATTAACTTGAGCAATTGAATGGAACTGTTGCACTCAATATGCCTATCACACAAATTATGATATTAACATGAATATCAATAACTCATATCTATCTTTTCTACTTATAGTCAACCATACACTCATTCCCTCCCCTATTTTATGTAAAGATCCATTGTAAGACAACAAACATTTCTCTATAATTCGGTGTGTTAGCTTCCCCAATCTTAAGAAATAAATTACTTTTTTTTTTCTGTTTAATTATTTATTCGTTTTTGCAAACATTCATATTGTTATTTTGCATAAGTGCTCTAAGAATATCTAGCTTCAAAAACTGTAGATATTTATATTATTTAAAATCATGTGTATATAAGTAATTACTGAGAAACCAATTAACTTTGAAACAGATACCAATAGGTCACTGATTTTTAAAATATTTATATACTAGCTTCTAAAATTTACCTAAAGGAAATGCAATTAATCTGAGTTTTGGGGAGAGGGGCGTGTGTGTGTGTAAAAAATGTCAATTTTCATTGCCCCAGGAGGGGAGAAGTGCTATCCTGATATTTGCTTCTAGAAATTTTATAAGATAATACATCTACATATAATTTAAGAATTTAGCATAGTAAATACTGTATTTAAATTTCAGAATGCCACATTATTTTATAAATAATGAGAATGGATTCTAAACAATTAAATTTCAACGAAATTATATGATAATAACTCCAACTTAATATAATTATCACTTCATATGTTAGTATGTATCATTTCAGTTTTTAGTCTAAAATGAACATATTTATCATTTTGTATTGTTGTCTTAAATTAACATCTTAAGAATTAAAATACTATATTTAAAAAGATTTTAAGATTAACTGATATTTGATTTTTAATTAAATATTGATAACAACGTGAAAGCTAAACACCTTCCCATGTGATGTCATTATTCCATCTGATTAACTGTCACGTAAGTATGTTTAAAGCGTATCTGTTTGAAGGTGTGTTTCACGTTATTATAATATTATCTGTTTACGCTTAAATTTGATATATTTACATTAAATATTGATGTAACTTTAAAAAAACTTTTTGAAAGAAAAAAATCAAATGTCAGAGTCAACTATTACATTCTTATAAGACCACTAAAATAGAAATATATTTAGTAACAATAAAATTTATAAACTCGCTACATCTTTAAAACAATTAAGGAAAGACGTATGTAAAAAGCAAGTACTTTCCAAATGCATTTCTGGCAGTATCAACTATCATCATTTGTCTCAGATTCTTACCCACAACTTCTTCATCATTCTCTAGTATTTATAGCAAACTACCCTAATTCAATTTTAAGTAGTAATTTATTTATCCTGTATAATATGGCATCAGAAATAAGTATATTCAAATAATATTGTAAGTTTAATTATAATCGGTTGCTAAAAGTATTTGACATCATTGGGTCAAGATTTTCAAAATATTTGTTTTATGTGAGTGCACCTTGTGATTATTAAACTAATACAAATTAACCAATTAAATTATATGAACATAAATAGATATTATATAATCGTGCTTCTTAATATTTATATGCAATTTTATTTTTGCGACAAACAAGAAAAAAATGAGTGTCATATTTGCTCATGTCTTGCATTCATAAACATCTGAAGCAAGATTGACCACTAGTTGTTTATAACGTCAGTTAAATGTAATTATTAAAAACTTATAAAAGAAGTTTTACATGTTTTAAAAAAATATTTGTACAAAAGAAGGAAATGGAGAAGCATTTAGAAAACTATATTGTCCTTAAAATAAGTTAAATAAAAATGGAGAGTGATATTAAGGAGAATGCTGAAGATTTTCTGTACTCTGATGAAGAAAAACTCATTGATATTCTTTATCAATAAATTTTAGGAAAAAAAGTATTTGCTTTACTATTAGCCTCAAGTGTAGTCATTTTTTGTGCATCAGTGTCCAGTTTAATTCATTTTTATTGACTCAGTTGATCAATTTATTATTATCATCATTATTCATTCATTCCTCCACTATCTCTCTCTTTTTGAGGATCCTAGTTTCCTTCTTCATGCAGCATCTATCTTGTAAGGGATAATTGTAATTAAATGCATCTGTATTCAATTTATTTCTATGAGTTCTTAACTTATGTACCATTCTGAAACATAGCATTTAACGGAATTTAATCCCTATCTTTCAGTTCATTTTGTAATTTTAATTCCATTATCATTTTTCTCATCATTTTTTTTAATTAACTTGATTTTGTTTTATTTTTATTTCTCATCACTTTTATACACTTTTTATTTTTTAATATCCAAATGTTTCCTATTTCATATTGCATTCGGATATTCAGTAATGTTTTCTAATCTTAATATAAAAGTAAAATGAATCTTTAAATAGACTAATACAAAGCAAAGGTCTCCCTATCAATTTTCCTCTTTTAGGGAAGCTATGAGGGGATTTTACAATATGCTTCCATATAATTTTCTATTGTTTCTTTTTAATCTTTTCCTCCAAATTTATGAATTTTTCTGTACAAATTTTATTTGCTTAATATCTAACCATCTTTTAGTTTTGTAAATATTTCTTAATATTTTTATCTTCTATCTCTGTTTGAGTTTTTATTTTTATTTTTTTCATCTACTTAAGATAATTATATCTTTTTATGAAAATATTGCCATCATCAGCATATTTTTTTTATCATTATATTTATTTGTGATATCCCAGATAAACATTTACTTGTGGTTTATATTTTAATTTGAAGACATTACAAACTTATGCTAATATATAATAGTATTTTAAAAAGATATTAATAACAATAATAGTTTTTATATTAAAAACAATAAAGTAGATCAATATAGTAATTATTAGCTGACGATAATAAAAACAGATGTCATGCCAGTGTATACTACTATCAAGGTAGAAAAAGCTATACAAATAGAAATTAATAGATGTAAAAATAATAAAAATAAAGAGGTTAGAAAGATTGATAGAAATTATGGAAATTTTTTGTAAACAAATTTCAGTTGAATTTAATAAGGATATTATAAACCACAAGAAGAATTATTAATAGGAGTATTAAGAGGAATGGTAATATATATGGAAGAACTAAGAGTTAATCATAGGTAATAAGAATGCTTGAATTTTTATAAAATGTATGTTAATGATTATCTATTAATTTTGAACAAAAGACAGGTTTTTTTAGAAGAAATTAATAAATTAGATGTAAACATAAAATTTACAAGAGAAAAGAAAATAAGTTGCCATATTTAGATATTATGTTAATAAAGTTATGTACTAATGATAAACATGAAGTAGAAATATATATATAAACTAATAGATAATATAATTAACTGGAATTCAAATATGGACAAAAAATATAAAATAAATAGTGTTAATTCAAGAATGTACAAATTATTTCTCAAACAAGGAATATTATAGTAAATAAGTAGAGTTAATAGATACGGAACATAAAAATAATGATTATTCAATGAAGGTTATATAATATAAAACTGTCAGAAGAAAGATTTAATAATAATGGAAATAATGATAAATGCAACAAAAATAAATATATAGATGAAGAAAGTTATATCAATTTTGTAAAAAATATAAATAAAATTATCAATACAATTAGTAAAAAAAATTAACAATATAATAAAATTTAAGGTAATAAATAAAAAAAGAAAAGATATGCTTGCTGTATTAGACAAACCTATAGAAAATTGTATAAATGGAATGTATAAAATTGAGTGTAAGTCAAGTCAAACTAACAATATCAGAAGTAATTATATAGGTGAAATGAATCAATTTATACAAGTTTAATACCAATGCTTATTTTATTCTTTAGACACAATACACATTTGAAAAAGATAGTATAAAATGATTAATTATATTAACAATAGAATGGATAGAAAAATTAAGAGCTATTATAATTATATGGATTGGTCCAACTTTAAATAAGGTCTCTGGTTTGAAAACATTAATTTTATAAAAAAAGATTCTTTATTAATTAAATTATATATGGATTGAAAATTAAATTAAAATATAGTTTTTAAAAAGCACATTGAGGGAGTTAGTATAAAAATTTAAAAAATGTTTCAGCTAAGAAAGATAAAAGTTTTTCAAAAAGAATTACAAGTTTTGAAAAAATATATAATGATATTATAATTAATTAATTAATTCATAATTGAAAACTACAGTGAAATAATTAAAGTGATAGAAAATAAAACATATATTAAAAATATAAAATAGTGTGCAAAATAAATAAAGCTAAGAATAAGATAAAAGATTAATATTTATAAAATTATTGAAAATGTATAAAGATCTGTATCTTGAAATAGAATTCGTGTTGTAGGATATTATATATAATGTCTTATAATTATATTTAAGTATGTATGTCTAGATAAGCCCTAATAGTATAGTTATAAATATTTGAATATAAATGACTGATAGGCAGTTGGAACTGCAAGCAAGAAGGAATAAATTTAATTTTATAGATTGCATTGTAAAGTATTTAATGAAGGTGTAAATATTATTATGATACATAAATAAAAGATTAATTATTTGCAAATTAAAATATATTCAAGGCAACATAAACTTCTCATTATGTCAATAAAACTTTTTAAAAATGTAAAATTATGACAAAAAGAAACCACAAAAGTAACAAAAATATAATTTATCAAATTAGTTTTATATGAATTTGTAGTAAATGTTTGACTATTCCCATTGGCTAACAGTGTTTTTAGAAAAATAAGACTTTTATTTATACTTTGTAAATACCTTCAATAATTTATAATAACACTCAGGTTAGTGTAGAACATTGTTTGTTTGGTGAGTGATTTGGATTAATGAATGAATACAGAAGTTGATAGTCTAATCAACTAGGCTATTCTGACAAAGATAATAAATTTTGTATAGTATAGAGGTCATTTTTCTTTTTTTTTAAAAACCAAACTTAATGAATGGTTTTCAAACATTGAAGAATTATTGCATTGTATTAATTTGTGGAGCTATTAGCCATTATCATGTGAATAGCTTTGTTATATTTATTACTTTTTTCTCTGCTAAATATTCTATTTTTTTAATTAAATAGTAATTTGTATATGCATGATCTGTTACTTTAGACATTTTTCCTTTTCTCCTTAATCATTGTTTTGGGATTTTAATCATTTTTCAATTAGGAATTAGATTTACCAACATACGTTCTTCCATAGTCACATGATATTTTAAGAATGCAGTTTTTGTTTTTCACCATTTTGTTTAGATTTTATAGAGATGAGAAATTCTTTAGGGTGCTATGGTTTGTAAGAACTGTTCTGTTATCATATTGAGTGCTGATTTTCTATAGTTTGTCTGATGATCCTGGTATGTATGGATACAGTACAGAATCTCATTTATTTTTTATTTATATTTGTTGTCTAAGCTTTTTTTAATAATAGGTAATAGATAACTATTATTCTGTGCTAGGCTTTATTTTTGGCAAGATTGTAATTTAATAATGTTTCACCATGAAATTTTGCAATGAATAGGTCATCAACATAGATGGGAATTTTTGAGAATTCTGAAATTCTAATTTGTAGGCTACCATGCTCATTTAATTTGTGCCAATATCTCATCTCTTCCATAGTGTTAATATAATTGCACTTTTTGTGCTTCTATTATGATTGTATGTTATACGCAAGTATTTTTCTGTATATGTGGATTTTCTGTGAACAGTGATTTTGCTATATAACTTTTGTTACAAAAATATTTTTTAATTTAGCATAGAATTCTTCCAACAAACTCAAGATATTACTGTGAATTAATCACTATATCTTCTGATCGACAACATTTACATAAACAGCATGTAATTAGCCAGACATAAAAAATACTTCATTTCCACCATAAATATGGGCTTACCATGTCAATGATACATTTGTACAATGACTACTCAGTGAGGCAGTATTACAAGTATTGTGTACACACTTCAATAATGTCTCAATTAAACTCACAACAGAATTAGAACAAAACTTAAAATTGGTATTTTCATAAGGTCTCATAATAAAACTATCTCATTGCAAAATCAAAATTTCTATTTATAAAAAGCTTATACATAAAGAAAAATACTTAGCATATAACATTTAAGTATGATTAAAACATAAAAAGTAGAGCAATGCTACATTGTGGAATAAACCACAAGAAGTTTGTACCGAAGCAAATGACTTGGGGAAAAAAAATCCAACATAATGTAAACCCTCATGAAGAATGGCTATACATCAGATACCATTAATAAAACAAATAGTCAACAATGTTTAACAACAAACTAAACTACTGGAACACATATGATCTTATGAATCTGGAAGAAACTAAAACTGACAATATTCTTTCGATTGGGATATTAAGGTTGACTAAACATTAAAATTGGAACCGAGGTTTGTTGATTTTTTTTAATCAAGGTCAACATCGGGGCCTTGCGTGCCGCTGACTTCCTACATACTATGGTAAAAGGAATTATAATCTGGACCCTACATGGACACTATATAGGTGTAGTTATGAGACAATGGCATATATATTGGAAGTGTCAAATTTGGAATAGCATAAGAAACATTAAATCTCATTAAAAACAAAGAATCAGCTTGTGCAAATTTGACTAAAGCCTTCAAGAATGTACATTTTGAAGTCATAAGATTGACAACATTTATAAATTTTTCCATTTGGTCACTGAGAAATAAGATCATCTTCGAAAGTGGAGAAGAATATGATATGATGAAAATGTCCTTACACTTATTAAAAGAAATTAAAGAATTAGACCAAAAATTTTCTCAGAATTGGATGTTTAACCAGACCTGGTCCCTAATAAACCTAAAACAAAGTGTAGTACTGATGATGAAAAGAATATAAAGTTGTAAATCCACAGATACTAAGAAAATTTGAATGAACCATTTACCTAAAACATTTTAGATAAACTTTATATGGAAGAGATCCAAGAACTAGAAAAATGCTATTATAGAGTTATTCACCTAATTGATGTTTATAGGAAAGGGCTTTCATTTGATTAACGGATCAGTTTTAATTAATGATCCAATAAATATATTAAGACTGCTTTAATAATGCTTAATGGTAACCAATTTGTTTACTGTAAAGAATCTATGATATATTTCATATAATTTTCAGTCTTAGATATTCTATGAAAACCTGCTTTTAAGTAATTTTTATGAGTGTTATCCCCATATTGGATTGCTAACCTCATGATCTATAAGTAAAGTGTATGGCTTTCATATCTCTCGAAATTTAAATGTTAAATTAATACACACAGAAACATTGGAAGTGCTCTTCACTTGTCGAGATAAAACTCTATAGACTAAATGGCCAAATATGGTTTTTAATCATTGTCTACATGTTCGTAAATTAAACAAACTTATATGTGTAACACCATCATATATGTGATATACATGATCAGATTAATGTAAATGGACCACAACTATGATTTCTGGAATGGGAAGTTATATGTCTTCAATTTCTAGTGATAACTAATGTCTTAATGTAATTGATATGAAATTATGTTTTTTCTATGTATACAAGCCTAACCTCCGATTTTGTTAACTGATCCCATTGAGATTGATATGTAAATGTCCTTTTTTTGTAAATGATTCTTATGGTTTGTGAATAAATTTTCATTTTGAAAGATAAAACAATGTATTTATACATATTATGATATCAAACAAGCTATGGAATACTTAGCAATCAATAAATCAGAATAGATTTCAAAGTCATAGCAAAAATATTAACCTCAACAAAATCTGAATTTATAATGGTTAACGTGGTTAGATACTGCAGTTTCTCATGAATATTATTGTAATTGCACAACTATGCTACAACTTTAAATCAATTTTTTTCACCCTTTTTTAGTTATCAGCATGCCTGCCTTGCACTTTGCAGGCAGTTGCCCGGGTTGCGGGTTCACGTCCCGCCGATGCTATGACACTTCAAAAAAAAAAAGGTTAATTGATGTGATATGATGTATTTGGCTTCTCCTTAAACAAAGTCAAGAATATCTCAGCAATTCTGCCCAGATAAACCTGTTAGCCACTTTATTTTCCATTCCCCACTCTAAGTCCTCCCATTTTCTGTTCCATCCCATTTCCACAACATAACCTTTGTCAACTCTATGGCCTTTATATCTAAATCCCCCTTATCTTTTCACAAACCCAGCATAAAAACTAATAACTTCCTTTCTGTATAGTCACTTTGTTCACACCTATTCTCCTATAACTTCATTATCTGTACCCTTTCTGCTTTCAAGCATTTACATTCAATCAACAGATGCCTAATATTTTCTATACTTTCCTTACACAATTTTCACACTAAATGCCCCATAGGTTTCCATTTACATGTATATTCTCTTGCTGCTAAAGATTCCGTTCGAGCCTTAAACAATAAACTACTTTCCTTACTGTTATCATAAATTAACTTGCATCCAATATTCAGTTTACTTCTATATATATTTAAACTCTTCTTACCCTCCATATTAGTTCTCCATTTCTCCAACTCACTATTTTTTATTAATGCTTCTATTCCTTTATCCGATTCCTTACCATTATAACACTCAACAATCCTCCTAACACAATCATCCCACCTTTTATATAAGTATACTGATATAAATTTTTTATCCAAATCTTTTGCATACCGCATTACCTTTCTTACCCATCTTGTTACCTGCCCTTTACTATAACCCAATTAAACACTTTTGGCTATTCTTTTACTATCCATAAACTGCAACCTACCAAACATTTTCATTTTACTTTTTGCATCTCTCATATAAAAACTTGGCCATCCCATTTCTCCTTGAATTGCCTCCTTTGCTGTTCACTGCTCTGCATCTAATGCATGTCTTCCTACTTCCCTTTGTACTTTCTCTATCATTACCATGTGTTAATCCTGCTACTGCAACTCCCTTCCATACAATTCTAGCTACATCATATTTATTATATGAAAATACTGTTAGTTTCTTTACCAAACCCTTTCTTTTCTTTGCTTCATTTACCAATTTTTTCTCCCATTTATCCAAGCAATTTTCCTGATTACTTAAGATGATTCCCAAATACCTATATCTATCCACCACACTTAACTTTATATCCCCCAATAAAAATTCTACATCTTCTCTTTCCCCGGTATTAACCATCATTATATTTGATTTTTTTCCACTAAATTTAATCCCCATCTCTTTACCCACCCTTGCACATGTCCTCAACATAATATCCATATCTTCTCTTCTTTCTGCACACAAAAAGATATCCACAAAAAAAAAGACCCGACAAAGTATATACTCCCTTGCCACCTATTAATGTTATCTCTACCCTCTTCCCAGTCTTTCTATTGCTTTCTCCATTTCACTCAAAACAACAAAAACAAAATAGGTGACATAGGGTATCTTTGCCTTAATACCACCCCATTTTTAACTTTAACTGATTCTATATCACCTAATTGGTAAGTATAATAATTATTTTCATATAATTTTTTAATAATATTTACTAAAGCTTCATCCATTTCCAAATTGGCTAATCTTACCCATAATCTATTTCTATTTACTCTATCATATGCTTTCTCTATATCTATAAAACTCATATAACAATCTACCTGAATTCCTACTCATCTCCATAAGTTGTGTAACTACAAACAAACTATCTCCTATACGCCTATCCGACCTAAAACATCCTTGCATTTCCCCCACTACATATTCTCTTCCATTCATTTTACAACTCTTCCAGCTACCATATATGAGAAAACTATATAAAACATGTTACCGCTATCAGTCTATAATTATTTAACTTTCTATGATCCTTACCCTTTCCTTTAAATAATAATCTTATTCTTGTATTACTTTAACTACCCGGAAAAACTCTCTTCTTTGCCATCTTATTAAAATGATAATAACTTTGCTTTTGCTCTATGCCCTAAATTCATTACCATCTCTACTGTCCATCCATCTAAACCTCTTGCCTTTCCACTTTTCAATCTCTTCTCTGCCTCATTCAGTTCATTTTTTGTGAACCTAATATTCCCATTACTAACTGCTTTTATGTTTTCTATCACTAATTCCTTCACATCTAACATCTTTTCTATATCCATTACATATCTATTTAAGGTTCTCTCTACCTCGCCTCTAGAGCTACATTCTATTTCCTCATCATCTATTAATACTAACTCTCTTTCACCTACATTTCTCCTTTTAATGTAATTCCAAAATTTTTTACTCCCATCTCTTCCACTTTTATTAATATCCTCCAACAATTTACTATTTAACTCCATCCTCTTTCTATAATTATCCATTTTAGCCAATTTCTTCTTTTCTAAGTACTTTCCTCATTTAGCATTTATATCATTTTCACTTTCTTTGTTTTTAATAGCACACTTATATTCTCTGCATGCTTCTTTCCTCTCTTTTACACTTTTAGTAACTCTCATTTTTTTATTACTTTTATTCTTCTGCATATTCTCAACTAAAACCCTATTTGCCACTTTTTCTATTTCACCACACCAGTCCTTATACTCATCCCCAACCAACTGCTTCATGGTTTCTTCAACTTTTATTTTATACTCTTCCAACTTATTCATATCATTCACTCTCCATCCACATCTTTCACTATTATTTCTACCTTTATTTCTATCCTCCATCACATTACTAATCATTTCTATTACAATAAAGTTATGATCACTACTACATACTCTCTCTTCATTATAAAACACCTTAATTTTCCGTATTTTATTCATTCCCTCTTTCTCTACCAATACATAATCAATTTTTGTGAAATACATTATTCTTAGACCATGGGTATTGTCCCTCATACACATTTGATAAATTCCCAATGCTCAAATTTACTTTTTGACAAAATTCCTTCAAAAACTGACCATTCTTATTATCTACATCAAAACTGACCATTCTTATTATCTACATCATCAATTTCTTCAATATGGCCATTCATATCGCCTATAACCATATTCTCTTCCCCTTTTCTTTAAAACTCTGTACATCCTTAACTAGGCATTCATATATACTATTGTTCCACTCCATTACAGTTTGACTATCTCCAGTGGCGATATACACTACAGCCACCATCCATTCTTGTCTACCCAACCTTATTTCAAACCACAAATGCTCTTGACATTTAACAATATTTAAATATTTTATACCCTGCCATACCACCTCTTCCAAAATAGGTTCTTCTCTTAGATGCGTTTCCACTACTGCTAATACCTCAAGCTTTTCATTTTCAATTGCTTTATTTAATTCCAGCCACTTTTCTGGTCTCCTACCACCTTGCATATTCAGAAACCCAATTTTAACAATTTCTTCTTTCCTAACTATTCTTTTATAAATTCTTTTGATTCCTTCTTCCCCAAATTAAATTGCTTTGTGGACTAGTGACATCTTCTGGTTTTTTTGTAATTAATAAATCAATGTTACACACTAAGAGTGGTCCACAGAGTATAAGATCAAAAGAGCCTGACAAAACTAGAGATTGTTGATTGAATGATTTTTTGAAAATGAATGTTAAAACTTGCACAATCTATCATTTAAAACAAAGAAGAGCAAAATTGCATAATTTTGTAGGATATTTAATTATTTGTAATTATTTTTACAAAATATTTTTATTAAAATTATTAAAAATAAAATATACTTATGTTTCCATTTAGATTTTTTAAAAATACATTTCACTTTTAAAAATTCGAATTAACTTGAAGTATTGTCATACTGGATACAGTGAACAGCGATTTTGAACTTTTTGAATTTCAGACAAGTAAGTATTTCACAGATTTTTAGTTTGTATAATAATTCATTCAGATTGGAATTGTTTCAATAAATATTTCCTAGATTTTTCTCTTTACAATAGTGTTATGACAACCAGTGAATATGAAGTCATTGTTGTTGTTTTTTCTATGTATTTAACATTTTGATATTTAGAAAATTCTTATATGATTTCTTAGAATTTTTTTTTTTTGGTTTGAAAACTTAAAATTATTAAAAATCAGGCTAATTTATTGATTCATAATACTAAATAAAGGTTTTAACACTAAAATTAAAATATTGAACTATTAACTCAAACTCTCACTAGTTGTGAGTGAAAACAAATCATCTGAAAGAGTTAAAAGCAAAAACATCTATGAAATACCATGTGAAATGTGGAAGATATTTTGGTTAAACGAATTTCTTCATTGGAAAATAATTAGAAGAATACAAAATGATGATTACAGAGAAAAAGATAAATGTCTCTAAAATGACTTGCATGAACTAAGAAAAACACAAAAATTTGGACAGGCAAGAAAAAGTAAAGTGTTAAAATATTGCTAACTTGACAATGTCAAATAGTTACAAAAGTCAATCCTTGCAAATTTGATAAGACAATTCTTTGATTAGAATGTCATTTTACATTTCATATTCACAAATATTAAGTTTACAATTCAATTCCCTCTGAAGAAAAGAATAATACTATCCAAAATATTACATTCTGTATTATTAACCTGTATATTGCTACTAACAGTTGAATGTATTTGTATTTTTCTAAAAAAAATTAATAATTCAACTAGATGATGGAAACAAACCAACATATAACTGAAAATAAAATGTTATCACAGAAACTTCAGACAAACTGTTTAAGATAAACTTTGTTCAATAATAAACATTAAGTATAACAATTATGCTAAATGGGAAAATTTTCTTAAGTTAGCATTCTTGTATGGAAAGAATGTACCAGAAATCATGAAAACATTTAATTATTGCCAATACTCATTTATGATTAATTGCTTTTAGGAACAGTAAAACAGTTTATTCATTCCAGAAATATTATATGTGTGAGAAATCAAGGGACACTTGATAATAGTGGTATTGTGTCCAATTTCTATCATTAGTAAGCTCAGGATCTGATGCATATAAGCCAGAACTCTTCTGGGAATTCAGGCATAAAGCACTACTAATTAGACACAATTTAGCTTATAATAGATAATTCTAGAAAAGGCAGAATGAATTATTGCTTTTAAAAGTAGATATTAATATATAGAAATATCAAATTATATAACGTTTTACAGGTATATAATATTCTATCCAAAGAATGAAAGGACTGATAATTGATATAAAATTGAAGTCACAAAATATATGGTTACTGGAGTAATACCAAATTTCTATTGGAAAATTGGATTCATTTCAAAACTTTAAAGTGATTTTAATTTTCGAACTAGCAGTTAGTATAGCTGCCTTCCAAGCAGCCAGCCCAGGTTCGCTTCCTGGTCACTGCTTTGACATATAAAAAAAAGTACTAAAGATGACTGCTGTATGTATAGAAGAAGTTTTAGACCCAAAAATTCTATCTTAACAAGAATATAAATCAGAAACTAGTTTGGAGATCTAGCTATGATATCGCTTTATCATCCATTACTTTGGTTACTCAATTTACAATAGAAGGCTCTGGTGGAATGTAAATGGAATGAAATACTGCTAAAAATATATTAAATGCAAATAAAGTTATGAGATGTTTGCTGTAAATTAATTCCAGTTTACAAACCATATACTTTCATTATATATATATATATATATATATATATATATATATATATATATATATATATATATATTGTAGAATAAAGGTTTATAAGTATTGTGAGAAATAAAGGATTCTCGCAAATGGGGCAACCACCACAAAGGTATAATAAGTTTTATAGATTTTCTTATATTACTTTACAGATTAATATTGGATAGTTGTGGATCAATTATTTGAAAAATTCTAAACTTGAGAATTTTTTAGTTGCTTGAAATATTCTGGCTCTTCTCCGAATTCAGTCAAGTTATGAAGATTGTAAGAAAATGCAGAAGACACTTTATGAACACTTTGGTGATCTCATCATCATTTTCAACCATTATTAATCTAATGTATCGCTCCAAGTTCAATCCATCATTTTCAATCTAACCATTCTTCTCCACATCACTTCAGCACACTTTCTTATTTTATTTATCCATCTCATGTTCTTTTTTTAGGTCTTTTACAATCTCTTGGAATCCAGTTTAAGATTTCAACTGACCCCCTATTATTATTTCTTCTAGATATATATCCAGCCAATTCCACTTCAATCTCTTTAATTCTTTCAATGATGTCAATAACACCTGTTTGTTTTTTCACCCATGTATTTCATTTTTGATCTCTTCTTGTTATCCCTAACATGCATCTCTCTACACTTCTGTTGACTAGTCTGAAGTCTTTGTATTGCTCTTCTGTTAAGTGTCCAAATCTCAGATTCATGCACTTTCCTTTTTCAAACACATAGCCATATTTCCTTTTAGTATTAAGTTATTTCTACAAAAGCACTCTGATCAAGTTTAATTCTATGATTAATTTCATCCATTATGTTTCCACCTGTAGTAATGATCTGACCGATGTATTTGTAGTTGTTAACTTTCTCTAACTTATCATAATCAATCTTTATTTTCATCTTTTAAGAAAATCGAATTGAACATTACTTTAATCTTTTTAACTTTACATTTAGTCCTACTTTCATCTGATACTTCCATCTGATAACTCTTACAACATTTCCTGAAACAATATTTGCAAAAACTTCTACATCATTTGCAAAAATTTAAATGAATTAAATAATCTCCATTTACTTTTACTCCTTTAATTTCCCATTTTAGTCCACAAAATATTTCTTGCAGCACTGCTGTTAAATGTTTTGGAGATATAGACTCACCATTTTACACCCTGCTCAATATTAACCTTCCTCTAGTGTCATTATGTAATCTAATTGTTGCTGTTCCATTTTTATAAATATTCTTCAGAATATGACTATCCTGGGTTTATACCCTGATGATTTAATACTTCAATCACTGAAGAAATGCTTATAGAATTAAATGCCTTTTCGTAATATACAAATCCAAAACATAATGGCAACTCACATTCATTGGTTCTTTCTATAACTTCTCTCAATACTTGAATGTTATTCACAGTACTAAAACCACTTTTAATTTCTGTTTATTCATTTGGTTGGTTAAAATCTGAAGTTTCACTGTAGACAAGTTGTAATTATTGTGGTAAAATTTTTGTATAGAACTGATAAAAGACTGATAGATCTATAATTTTTAATATCTTCTTTATCATCTTTTTAAAATATTAATATTAATACTGCATTCTTCCAATCATCTAGTATATCTTTATCATTTAGATATTTAGTAAATAATTTTGCCAAAAAATTTTTGATTTCTTCATCTGCTTCTTTTAAGATAACACTATAATCCCATCACTACCTGGGACTTCTCCTTTTTTCATAAATTTAATTGCCTGTCTCACTTCTTTATTTAAAATCCTGAGCAATTCAGAAGATATATTTTTTCTTTATTTCTATATAGTTCTTGATAGAACTCTTTCACAAATTCATGATGTCATATCTCTTTTTAGTAATAGTCCTATCTTTTTTTTATTGCAGTAAAAAGTTTCTTAGCAATACCAAATGTTATTTTACACTCTTAAGACTTTTATCCTCTTTTATAGCTTTCCTTGCTAGTTCACAATTATACTTTATAATATCAATATCAACTTTTTTTCACACTACTTTATAAAATTCAAGATATTCAATTCTTCTTAAGGCATCATTTTTATATATTTACATATTTCTTTTTTTTCTTATAAATTGTCTTATCTCAGAAGAAATTTTATTGATCAATTGCTGCTTTTTTGTACCAACTACCTTTGTTGTACATCAGTTATCTTTCTATTGATTTTATTCAAATGTGAATCATGTTTAAAATCTGTTAATATTTGAAAATGATTTGCAAGTTCTAATTTAAATTCATTAGAATGTTTTTGAAGATTAGAAATATCAACTGTGAATAATATTTTTTAATAATTTTTGTCTCTTTAGTTTTGTATTAATATGTATCTTACTAATCAATGATCACTTCCTGCATTAATTTTATTAAGAACATTATAATCTTGAAATACTTATTTCCTTTTAGTCAAAATATAATCCAATTCTGTTGTACTCTCATTACGATGTTTCCGTGTTCATTTACATTTATCATTTTTCTCAAAAAAAGAATTCATAATATAAAGGTTTTTTTTTTCTGCAAACTCCACAAGCCTATGTTCTCCCTCATTTCTATTATTATAATCATATTACCTATAGCACTTTCAACTTCCAATTCTTTGCCGATTCTAGCATTAAAGTCTCCCATGACAATTTTAAAATGTTGTTTGGTCTGATCAAAAGTTTTTTGAACATTCATATAAAAATCCTCTATTTTTCATCACTATGAGAACTTGTTGGGTATAAACCTGAATTATCTGTAATTGGTATCTGCTATTAAATTGAATAACTAATCTTTAAATATGTTCTTCCACTTTTTATTTATTATGAATCCTACTCCACTTGTATTTCAAATGTTTGTTCTTTTGTAATACAATACATGTTCACTTTTAAATCAATTGTCTCTTCACCTTTTCTACAAACTTCACAAAGTCCAATAATGTCCCATTTAATATAAGACAGTTCTTCCTAATTCTTGCTATTTTCTTTCACTTGAAAATGATCTGCAGTTAAAAGTATCTAAATAAGAGATTGTCATCAAATAGCAACCTGGGTCTGCATTGAGGAGATTTTTAGCATCGTCTGTTTTTGGCCACCAACTGCTGCCTTGGCTGATGACTTTACAGCCTCCTAGGAATAAGGGCCATGATTCTCATACACACATTCATTCTATCTTCCAAGAAAACTCAACCGGAAAAAGACCATGGTGTATTTTGATCATAAACTCAGAAGTAAAAAATCAACAAACTCATTGCACTGACTAATGTGTGTTGGTGAGCAACCCATCCATGTTTATATATTATATGAATAATCTCATAGTAATAACACTTGTAACAACAAGAACATATGGAGTGGATATTAGGAATTTTCCCTGCTCAGTTTTTTTAGGGCCTTCAAGAGGAATCAAAGGGTCTCCTTTCAGCTATCAGTAAATTCTTTTCTGCAGTCTTTATTTTCACCATATCATATGTATTAAAAATTATTAGATGCTCTAGCTTATTAATGACACATGAATAAACTTCTATTCTGCAATCTTTTTTCCAGAAACTTTTTTAATTTCATTTGAAACAGTGTTGTATATTTAACCACTGAACTTAACTTTAACTCTTTGTTCTTATTTTTTGTCTCTCACTTTCTTTTTCTGAAATTATAATGGCTATTACTAGATGAATCATAACTTCCATGGAAGTAATTTCATCATGTAATGGATAGCACATCTGTCTGCAAGGTCCATAACTGGCATTAGAAATCTGAATTTTTCTTTCAGGTTGCAAACAGTCTCACGTTTGTTTTCAAGTAGCTGGTTCATAATCAAATAGATTAGCCATTCAATTATTAATCAAAGATATATATCTAGGTAATTCTTAAGTGAAAGATAGATGAAAAAAATCTTCACCACCCATCAGTGGTAAACATAATAAAATGTTCATTTCTCTTTGAAGAATCATTTGGAAAGATCTATGCCAAACAATTGACCATTTAAAGTCTGTTTTATCTTTATAGAGATATTTATATGCATAAAATACAATTAAACGATCTGGTATTTGGTGGTCATGTTATAACTGAAAGCAGCATCTCTATTCATTTGATCAAATAGATTTTTTTTTACTTGGCTCTTGACTTCCTCACTTTACTAAATAATCATAAGTTTTGTGCACATATGTATGTAACTAAATACTTTATCGGTATTATAAATAAATAATTATATGAAGCAATATTAAATCTTTTTGTGCCATCTAGAGTATTTATTAAACTTTTAAACATCTATTGATGAAAAAAATGTCCAGTCTCCGTAGGACGATATATTTTGAGTTTTGCTTCAACAAGTCCTTCTTGAACTGGTCAAGCGTTGTTTGCGGAGAGGTCAGCTCAGTAGCCTTGCAAGCAAGCAGTTGCTTGCAGACAGTTGTCGCGGGTTCGCACCCTGGCCGATGCTTTGACATATAGAAAAAAAAGTGCTTCTTGAATATGAAATTAACAATATATTTAAAGCAACCTTATTTATAATAGCTTAATGTAAATATATAAAGCAAAGCTATTTAAAATTCATGTTTTCACAAAAAGACTTGTGCACAAATAAGTGTTTAAATATATAAATAAACATTTTATCCTCACCGTAATGTATAATCGTTTGAAATGATATTTACATTAATACTATAATATAGATTTGAGCATTAAGGGAGCATTTAAATAGGAATGATGCAACTATGTCAGAGCAATATTGCTCAATTCTGCTTGTATTGAGACACCAGAAGAGAGCAGAATTTAAAATATGAGAAATTTGTAATCAAAAATGATAAAACAGTATATGAGTATCGTATTGCAGGGCTGCTCAAAAAAAAAAAAATAGTCATGAAAAATATATTTATCTGTTCTTCTAACTGATGTTTTATGAAAGGTTTGCTTGCGTGGTAGGTTTTTGTAAGTTGTTGGATGAAACCAGTGGTCGCATTTCTGACACAGACTTCCATTAATTAACTATTGTCGAATTAATTAGATAGATAAAGAGTAAGCTATCTGAAAGAAAAATACTAAGACTGTTTAGAATTTTAAAACATTTTCCAAGTTTTATTTGACCCGAATTCGTTATCGCAATAGTAGGCAGAATGAGCTATCACACTATAAGATGTGTGCGTGTGTGAATAATTAATTTTTAAACATCGCAGTTATTACTAAAATAATAATAAAACAAAAACACGACTTTTTAATTAAATGAGTTAATTAAATTTTATTACTTATCAATAATCTACTGAAAAATGAATAATAAACTAAGTATTAAAGATGGTTATCAGTTTTCTAAATTCTTATCAGCTGCTTTAGAATCACATCGTTTATTTTCACAACTTAATAGAAAACTAATTTCTATTTATATAGCAATTCTATTATTTACATTAAGGCATGCAAGTTGAAACCCAAAATAAGTTGCAGCCACTATAACTTTGCAGCAATCCATTAGCATAAGTAATTGCGAGTTTCAACTTTTACATCTTAATTCAAACAACATAATTTAACAGCTGCGTTTTAATTTATGAAAGAATAATTATTATCTATAATGCAATATACTCTGATAAGTAGTCAATAATTTTTCTTTAAATAAATATAATCCTGATAAGATGGTGAGAATTTTAAAATGTCATCATTACTAAGAATTTTCTAAACATTTGAAAATAAAATATGTATAATAAATATAGATATATTAATCTTGAATTAAATTCAAAGTTTATTTTTAGGCTAAAGATAATATAATAATCTCTAGCCTAGTAAATAATTAGCAGTTATAATTCATGTGCTTATCAAATGAGAACGTTGGTAAATATATGAATGCAAGAAATTTAGCACTTGTAGATTAAATTGTAGTAATCTAACATTCAGATCTTTGCAATCCACTCAGTTCGTATTGTGTGAATGCTTACCAGCGAAAAGTATAGGACAGATTAAGTTTATTGCACTTCAAGATTTAAATGATAATTGCATTAAAAATAGATCTTATTCCAAGAAATATGATGCTTATTTTTTAGAAATATCTAATATTACTGCTAAATTTCAACAATTACTAAATAGCAGCAGCAGTAAATAATTTCCATAAGCCATGAATATAGCAAACAAACTCCAAAAATTGTCTAATTTTCATTTATAAGGTAATGCTAATTTACTTCTGTTTCTAATCACGACTCAATCCTTTTTTTTTTCTTTTCAAAAATATACAGTACATATAGCCATATAATTCTATAATTAAAAATCACTTCTTTTCTTTTCAAAAACTTTATTTGATGTATATATATATATATATCCACTTATTTCCAACGTTTCTACTATCTTTACTCTATAGTCATTTTCAAGGATCTAGAAAAAACATTACATTATAAACAAACTTCACATAATAAAAACAAAAATAATCAAAAACAATATAAAGCATATAAACCCCATAAAATTTAAAAATAAATAAAATACATTAAAATCAATTAAATTAAAAACACAAAACATACACCACACTTACTTGACTCCCTTCTCAAAAAACTTTCTCTTTTTACATTTTTTATCCAAAAAACCAATTGTTACAATAAAAAACTTATTTCCTTTTTCTTTCTTATATACTTCAAAAATGAATTTATTTCCAAAAATAATTCTTTATTCATGTCTTATCCAATTCTATTTAAAACAGGTTTATATCTTTTTATATATAAACTCTCTTTTACCATTCTTTCTTTATACAATCTAACCCCCTCCAACATTTTAATCTTAAAATCTGTATGTCCAATTAAGATTAAAATGTTGGAGGGGGTTAGATTGTATAAAGAAAGAATGGTAAAAGAGAGTTTATATATAAAAAGATATAAACCTGTTTTAAATAGAATTGGATAAGACATGAATAAAGAATTATTTTTGGAAATAAATTCATTTTTGAAGTATATAAGAAAGAAAAAGGAAATAAGTTTTTTATTGTAACAATTGGTTTTTTGGATAAAAAATGTAAAAAGGGAAAGTTTTTTGAGAAGGGAGTCAAGTAAGTGTGGTGTATGCTTTGTGTTTTTAATTTAATTGATTTTAATGTATTTTATTTATTTATAAATTTTATGGGGTTTATATGCTTTATATTGTTTTTGATTATTTTTGTTTTTATTATGTGAAGTTTGTTTATAATGTAATGTTTTTTCTAGATCCTTGAAAATGACTATAGAGTAAAGATAGTCGAAACGTTGGAAATAAGTGGATATATATATACATCAAATAAAGTTTTTGAAAAGAAAAGAAGTGATTTTTAATTATAGAATTATATAATGCTAATTTCTAAAGGTTTTAATAACCTTATAAATATTTTATTTCATAAATATATAATAAATATAGTCAATGTTTATAGTTACTATTTGTTACAAAACAAGCAATCTAATTTATCATACAATTTACACCTTTCTTAAACACTTTATCAATACTCTTTATTTATATCAAACTAACAGTTTTGACTGTCCTGCAGTCATCATCAGAGCTACAATATTCAAATAATTTTCCATTTTATTACTCTTAAAATAATTCTATCAATATTTATTTTATATCAATTTATTTTATTTTTTAAAAATATTATTTATTATAATTATAAACTTTAATATTTATTCCTAATATTTAATATTTATTATTGTTGTTTTACTTATATACAATTAATTAGCATTGTTATCTAGTATTACAGAGCCTGAATTACTAGCAGATATAAAAAAAATGGATAATTTTTCAACTACTTGTCTAAACTTATAAATAAACTGCAACTTAGATACTATATTAGCGGAAATGAATAGTTGAATAAGGCAATAATATTAGCATATAATAAATATAACCAATCATAATGCTAATTGATATTCACTCTAAACATTATTACAATAACCTCATGTATTCAAACCAACAATAATTGTTAACATTATAGATCCTAAATTATTAGCAATCTGATAAATAGAACACTTTATTTCTGCTCATCCAAATCTTTTTAATTATTTGCTTCAATTATTATGGTGCCTGAGTGAAATTTATTTATAAGCTTAGATTGATAATGACCATTTGTTAATCTTTTAGTAATTTACTCTCTTTAATACCAGGCAGCACTTCTGGTTAATTATAAACATTAAGTTGTTATAATATTTGTTTATAATAAATGCCAAATAGGGTATGCATTAGTTATATTGGATATAATATAATATTCAAATATAAGTATATTGTCTATACTAAACTTAATGTAATTAGAAGGGACATGAACTTAGACTTTCAAGCTGCCTAAAACTATACATTCCATTTTATACAACTGATACACATGACCATATACATATGAAAAAGATAAATAATCTCCAATATACATATTTCATGTTGAACCAGCACTCATCAGTTGATCCAGATTTATCATCAGTGCTCAGTTTATATTAAGATAGAAAATCTTCAAACTTTAATGGACAAGCTTCAATATTCTCCACCCTCTGTAGGGACTTGAAGATTTGAACCCAGATCTTTTCTAATTACAATGGGGTCAGTATAGACAATGTACTTAAATAATAATACATTTGAAAGAAATAAGAAATTATGTTTCTTTGTCCCCTTTTAAAATATAATTTGAAAATAAAATTATTTACTTATGAAGAACACAGGTAATGGGAGAGTATTCTGTAAAGGCATCTTTTCGTTGTTATAAATGTTACTATGGAAATTTTATCTCTTGCTAGGCAAGAAATAAATAAAAATCTTTTTAATCAGCCATGGTTTTGTGTGAGTGTAAAGTATACCTGTTTGTAGCTATGAATATGATTTTTAATCAATTGGATTTATATTTATTCACCATGGACAAATATAGGTCAAATTAAGTGTTGCTTCATCTTTTCAAGGATATACTCTTTGTGGTAATGTATGATGTCTGAATAGTGATAAATAAATACCTTGTTTCTACCATTGTCAGATTTGTTTGTGACGCTGTAATAAAACACATCTATTTAAAGAAGTCAAAGAAGAAATAAACTATGGATTATAAGTGGAATATACCAAAGAAAAAAAACCATGCTACCAAATTAAGCATTTATCTGGTTTTCTCTATTATTAAGCACAACCAAAGAAAAATAGTTGTTATCAGAAAAAATATAATTTTACCATTTACACATGAAGCCATGATAATATATAAATAATGATTGTAGATATTAGCATTAAGATGACATTCAGTGTTTTAAACCTGAAGAAAAAGATATTGAATACAGGTTGAGTTTAACAGACAAACGGAACAAAAGAAAAAATTGATAAGATCTTTTAATATAACTGCATTATAAACAGGTAATAAATTTGTTTACAACCATCAAAATTACTTTTTTTTTTTGCAATGATTTTTTTGTTTTACTTTATGATATGAAAAAATAGGAAAACATTCGTTTTAAATTTTGTAAAATTTGTTAACTCATTGTTAATTTTTGGGATTGTGAAGTTAGTCCAGTTTGGAGAGAGAAGTAAAGTTTTATTGTAAATATTTTTGGTCATGTATATTTAATTTTACTGATTGTTTTCATATGTAAATATAAGAGAAGTTGAATTATTTTATATTTTTTTATTGTTGCTATAAATAAATCAGTTGTTATTATTAATCATTATTATTTAAAGATTATTTCTCATCAATCTTTTATCTCACAGACAAGTACTTTATATTTAAAGGCAAAATAGATTTGACCTAGCTGTTTGATGAGGCTAATTTAAACACTTAACTATAAGAATAATATACATATGTGATGGTGGATGATGATGATCATATATGACTGGGATTGCAAGATTTATGATTGGTGTAAAGTTTAGTCTGATTACTCCACTATTCGTGGTTATAATCAAATAGGATTAAATTTTAAGTTATGGTTATTCCAATTTGCACACAACCACCTTCTGGTCATTGATGAGCAAATGATCATTTCTTAGTGTAATAAACAACAGATGTCTAGTGGGTGCAATTCTATATATATATCAGGACAAAGATATATCATAAAATTTTATTACAGATTTAAGGATACACCAAGATACTTAAATTTAATATATAGTCACAGCTCTCGATATTTTTGCATTTTTTTTCAATTCATTATTTTCTATCAAAATTAATATTGAGATAGCTTGCATATTGTCTTCACTATCACTTTCAGCTATTATTAATCATTTTCATAATAAGGGTCTCTCCAAGTTTAACCAGTTTGCTTATTTTTTTCACATCACATCAACAAGCAAACTTTTTTATTTTATTTATCCACCTCACACATGGTCTCTTTCTAGGTCTTTTAAATATCTTGGAACCTAACTATTCATCTATTATCAATTCTTTTAGCAATATATACATGCCAACTCTATTTCATTTTATTAATAAAGATCCTTAAAACTGTTTTAGTAATAGTCTCATTATTTAGAAAACTTTTTAGTCTGCCACATTGGAAATGAAAATGAGATGAGAAATATATCAACTCTCTATACTAAAGGTTAAAAATTGAACTGCTTTTTCAACATTTAGTATTTTGAAGAATTAAAAAATGTTTTAAAATATATATAAAAAAAAGAAATGAAAGCTTCAAACAATGAAAACAGAAGTTGAAACAGTAAGATTCGTATTCGAATCTTAAGTTTCACCTTTTTCTGTCGTCTCTCACTGACCGGTCTATCCCGCCCAAATTTAAACTTTTTGGTATCAAATTGTGTGTGTAGCAATATTAAAAATGTATAAATATATGTAGAATTCAGCATAAACACGCACACATTTCAATCTCAAATTAAAGGCAATAAATAGGGATAAAATAATATAATTTAGATTTCTTTTAGTTATATATAATTTTGTATAATTTTAATCATTTATTTTGGATTATAAAGTTCGTATTTATTGCTTTGTTTAAATTTCGTTTAATAATAATTCTAAAAAAATCTGATGTAATATTTAATTAAAAGTTAAAATAATCTTATGTTCCCTTTTTGTCTTTGAAATTTAAAAGCATCGGTCAGTGATAGATAATAGATTAATTAAAGAAAAATTCTCCAAAATGTAATTAGTAAATGTAAAATGTAAACAATAGAACAGCAGCTTTCTTTAATTAAAACCAACAAAATGCATTGATTATCCTCAGGGCAGATTAAGTAGAACCTAAAAATACCTTAACAAAAATGTGAAAGATCAAGATAAGAAAAGAGGCCATCTTAGACTTGCTGGAGACATTCACTTCAACTTTAGCTTTGCTCTCGATCACTGAGAGTCTCCAAATATAAAAATAAATTGTTTCTGCCAAGGTATGACCGAGTAAAAGCACCTAGATTATTCTCCATTGGGAGATGGCCTATTGGATGTCGAACTTTCCATTGCCCGTCATAAATTCACCATGAAGATCTGCTGCCTGAAATAAATGAGAAAGCTGCTGCTGCTGTGAAAGTAAATGAAATATCAAAATACAAGAAAGAATTGCCACTCGTGACCTTTTTGCTGCTAAACTAATGGAATCAGAAAACTTCTTATAAAACAGGTACCTGTCTGTGTTCAAACTCTAGAGTACTCTAATAATATGCTATAGCTCTCCTGCATATTACTTGTCTAAATTGTAAAATGTAAAAACTACCATTTATATAACTAAATTGAATAATTAACTTAATGTGTAAATTTCTCTAATAATCTAGCTTACCTCATTCTATCTTTCTTGGGTGCGTATTTCTAAAATCTACAGTTTATCTATATTTATTATTTAATTATTGCATGCTCATAATTGTCTCTATTTTCAAAGTTTAAATCTATGATCGCTTGAAACAGTGAATGCATGTCAAATTTTCATTAATATTTCCTTTCATAAATAACTTAACTTTCATATAAATCAACATGCATTCAGTGCATCATTTATTGTAATGCAGGGTCTACTACTTCGCAAATGGCTGGCATATTAGTTGCAATAACTCACAGTTTATATAGGTTTTGTATTTATTAAATTTTAATGAATAATTCTAGAAAATTACATTTCTTTGAGAGTCGCCAACGTTCTTTAGTAATGTTGATAATGTAGGGCCGAGTTAGAAATCTATTTAAATCTCATCATAATCGTTTATACATTATATATGTGTTATGTTTTAGAGATGCGATGACCCATTCCGCCGTGAAATTTCCGGATTCTTCAGGGTTGAAATTAACCCCAGTCGTCCTACACAAGAGGACATAATGGGTGCTCCCATAGGATTTGACGATGTCATGCAGCCAGCCAGAAAACTGCGACATGGACCACTTGTTCCTTGTTATGCTTATGTGACACCTTACTTTGTCGGGCCGATGGCAGAGACCAGCCCAACATTCTTATAAAGTCATTCACGGCATTGCAGTTTCAATATACTGCCATTCCATATCGCCTTTCTAAAGCGTACCATGTGTTCCTTTACTTAATTTTATATATTCTATATATCACTTTGCCTCTGCATTATCTTCATAATTCACTCTCAAATAAATGTTTGCCCTTAGTCATAAAATAAATATTTTAATTAAATAAATATATGTCCGCCGCTACTCTTAAATCTGACTTTAGACTCTTGCATTGCAAAGGTATAAATCCATCCAGGCATGCATTAAAAATACTTACTCGAGAATTTTAGGTAGCTAGATTACGCCTTCAAATAAATGAATTCCTTTTGTAAACATTACAGTATTGGAAATACCGCTACTGAAGTCCTCAATATAAAATAATGTCTAAATAAATAAATGTATTCTTTAAAATATAATAGTATTGCAAATCCTGCTAATGAAGCTTTGGATCCATAAAATATTATTAGTAAATGATTTTCTTATTAAAATGTGTGAATAAATAATTTTAAACTATATGTCTGCAGTTACGTTTCATTTATTCGATACCCATTCTATATAATATTTCCTCGATTATGTAAATATGAATGTTTAATTAATATTAGTTTGATTATTGGCTAACTCGAAAATAAAATCATGAATCTCTTGCATATCCCTGACCACCGTGCCTAAAGAAATATTTACTAATGTTGCATCAGATGCATTGTTTCGTGGATTGTATTGTGGAACCGATAAACTATGTTTGAACTCAGTAACACGGGTGACTTTGCTACCTCGATGGTGGTGCTGTTCTGTGTGATGGTCGAATTCTGAACTATGTTTACGAGTCACACGTTTTCTGACTGTTACATAGTAGAATTTTTTTTTTAGCATTTGGCGCTTTCCAACGTGGAGCTTTCGATACAAAAAACCCATATATTCCCTGAGCAAAATATAACGCATATAAATTTCTTTTAGCGTTCGTTACTCGAGTTAGCTAATTATTCTATATATATACGATTTTGTTTTGATAAAAATAATGAAAAAAAAAAAATCGAGTGAAATAATGTGGGTCGAGTGAATGAAAAGACAGCAGGAGTAATAACAAATTTAAGGAAAGCAGGGATATGTGTGTAATTTAAGAAGGAACGAAAATACTCGGATCTAATGAAATATTTATATATATATATGTCAAAAAAAAAAGTAATCAGTCGCTAAATGAGAAAGCAAGTAGCATTGAATTTTTTTTATTAAAGCACCATTATATATATAGCATAGACAGCAGAAGCTTGTTATACATGTTAACAGTAAATAATTTGTTAAAGTACAAATATATATATCATAGACAGCAGTGGCTCATTATACGTGTTACCAGTAGTTCGCTATAATATATATGTTAAATATGTTAAATGCAGCAATATAAAGATAGGGCAATGTAGAGTAGGTGAGGGCAGAAAAAGAGTGTTATAGGGTCAATATACTGGTGGGGAGTAGTCAAATGCTAGTAGTATAAAATAAATAAATCTTATTAAGAAAATGGAATCAAAAAATATTGATAGAGAGCAAGTAGATTTATCTGAAGCTTTGGAGTCGACACCCGAGTGAAGGGAAGCTCCACAACAATACAGAGGATCAATGGACTTTAATTTCAAGTTCATTGAGGAAATACTCAGACAGAATATGCAAGAAATAAAGAAAATGTATGAGGAGAAAATGAGAAAAAGATGAGAGGAAGAATCAAAACAGAGACAAGAAGAAGAAAAGATAAGAGTTAGAGAATATCAGAAATTTAAAGACATGTGGAGAGAGTTAGAAGCCATAAAGAAACATTTTGGAATATCCCCAGTTAGTAAAAAGGAAGAAGAGATTAAAGATATGGAAAAGGACAGGAAGTCAGAGAGATCAGATGAACCGATGATAGTAGAAGGGCAAGCAGGTAGTGTAGTAAATATGAAAAAGTGTGATGAGCAAAGAAACCTCATTCCAGTCGATGAAGGCCCACAAGAACCGGAGAAGGAAGTCAGCATTAATGAAGAGACGAAGATGGACACTGGCATGACACCAACACATTTACATTTTGGTAAAGCGGACTCATTACTGATCAAGACGCCATTACCCATGGATGAACATGAAATCAATATTGAAACTGACAGAGACAAGGCACACCACTGCCTTACAGAAAGGGCAGAACGGAAATTACGAGCAGATCGGAGAAGCCAACATTTCCAGGTCGGGAACTATGTTTGGGTACGGAACTCTCAACAAAGTAACCGAGATAAAAGAGTATATAAAAAGTTCTTTCCTTTGTACCGGGGACCCTTTATAATTGATTGCACATGTGGCCCAAATGCATATTTATTAAAAGATGGAGATACCATAAAAGGGACATATAATGCCCGTAATCTCAAACCATGTAGGTATTATCCACCTGACCCGGGGTTGTAAAAATATTAGACTATTAGGATGGCTATTAAACGTATGTGAAAATATTAAAATGAACTTGATATAACGAATATGGTTGAATGGAATGTACTTTAGTCAAATAGGGTTTTAGATAGAAATTTTGTTATATATATTATTGTTTTAATTACTATTACTCTTAAAAATTTTTTTTTTTATATTGTACTAACTAATCCTATTCTAAGAATTTTTTTTATATATATACATTCAGTTTAACTAATTATTACTATGATTTTAACCAGACACGGCCAAATTAGGCCATTTTAATTCAACTATAAATTCTAGATCCGGGTATATAAATTGTTCATTGCTTCATGTAATCTCTGCTTTCTATATTTCAATATATCTGTAAAAAAAAAAATAATAATAATTTTTTCGTATTTAAATTATGTAATGTAAAATTTTTTTTCTCTCCTTTGTTCTTCCTTAATTGTTCACGGGAAGTACGGGGAAATGAAACAGTAAGATTCGTATTCGAATCTTAAGTTTCACCTTTTTCTGTCATCTCTCACTGACCGGTCTATCCCGCCCAAATTTAAACTTTTTGGTATTGAATTGTTTATAGCAATATTAAAAATGTATAAATATATGTAGAATTCAGCATAAACACGCACACATTTCGATCTCAAATTAAAGGCAATAAATAGGGATAAAATAATATAATTTAGATTTCTTTTAGTTATATATAAATTTGTATAATTTTAATCATTTATTTTGGATTATAAAGTTCGTATTTATTGCTTTGTTTAAATTTCGTTTAATAATAATTCTAAAAAAATCTGATGTAATATTTAATTAAAAGTTAAAATAATCTTATGTTCCCTTTTTGTCTTTGAAATTTAAAAGCATCGGTCAGTGATAGATAATAGATTAATTAAAGAAAAATTCCCCAAAATGTAATTAGTAAATGTAAAATGTAAACAATAGAACGGCAGCTTTCTTTAATTAAAACCAACAAAATGCATTGATTATCCTCAGGGCAGATTAAGTAGAACCTAAAAATACCTTAACAAAAATGTGAAAGATCAAGATAAGAAAAGAGGCCATCTTAGACTTGCTGGAGACATTCACTTCAACTTTAGCTTTGCTCTCGATCACTGAGAGTCTCCAAATATAAAAATAAATTGTTCCTGTCAAGGTATGACCGAGTAAAAGCACCTAGATTATTCTCCATTGGGAGATGGCCTATTGGATGCCGAACTTTCCATTGCCCGTCATAAATTCACCATGAAGATCTGCTGCCTGAAATAAATGAGAAAGCTGCTGCTGCTGTGAAAGTAAATGAAATATCAAAATACAAGAAAGAATTGCCACTCGTGACCTTTTTGCTGCTAAACTAATGGAATCAGAAAACTTCTTATAAAACAGGTACCTGTCTGTGTTCAAATTCTAGAGTACTCTAATAATATGCTATAGCTCTCCTGCATATTACTTGTCTAAATTGTAAAATGTAAAAACTACCATTTATATAACTAAATTGAATAATTAACTTAATGTGTAAATTTCTCTAATAATCTAGCTTACCTCATTCTCTCATTCTTGGGTGCATATTTCTAAAATCTACAGTTTATCTATATTTATTATTTAATTATTGCATGCTCATAATTGTCTCTATTTTCAAAGTTTAAATCTATGATCGCTTGAAACAGTGAATGCGTGTCAAATTTTCATTAATATTTCCTTTCATAAATAACAACTTTCATATAAATCAACACGCATTCAGTGCATCATTTATTGTAATGCAGGATCTACTACTTCACTAATGGCTGGCATATTAGTTGTAATAACTCCCAGTTTATATAGGTTTTGTATTTATTAAATCTTAATGAATAATTCTAGAAAATTACATTTCTTTGAGAGTCGCCAACGTTCTTTAGTAAATGTTGATAATGTAGGGCCGAGTTAGAAATCTATTTAAATCTCATCATAATCGTTTATACATTATACATGTGTTACGTTTTAGAGATGCGATGACCCATTCTGCCGTGAAATTTCCAGATTCTTCAGGGTTGAAATTAACCCCAGTCATCCTACACAAGAGGACATAATGGGTGCTCCCATAGGATTTGACGATGTCATGTAGCCAGCCGGCAAACTGCGACACGGACCATTTGTCCCTGGTTATCCTTATGTGACACCTTACTTCATCAGGCCGATGGCAGAGACCAGCCCGACATTCTTATAAACTCATTCACGGCATTGCAGTTTCAATATACTGCCATTCCATATCGCCTTTCTAAAGCGTACCACGTGTTCCTTTACTTAATTTTATATATTCTATATATCACTCCGCCTCTGCATTATCTTCATAATTCACTCTCAAATAAATGTTTGCCATTAGTCATAAAATAAATATTTTAATTAAATAAATACATGTCCGCCGCTACTCTTAAATCTTACTTTAGACTCTTGCATTGCAAAGGTATAAATCCACCCAGGCATGCATTAGAAGTACTTACTCGAGAATTTTAGGTAGCTAGATTACGCCTTCAAATAAATAAATTCCTTTTGTAAACATTACAGTATTGGAAATACTGCTACTGAAGTCCTCAATATAAAATAATGTCTAAATAAATAAATGTATTCTTTAAAATATAATAGTATTGCAAATCCCCCTAATGAAGCTTTGAATCCATAAAATATTATTAGTAAATGATTTTCTTATTAAAATGTGTGAATAAATAATTTTAAACTATACGTCTGCAGTTACGTTTCATTTATTCGATACCCATTCTATATAATATTTCCTCGATTATGTAAATATGAATGTTTAATTAATATTAGTTTGATTATTGGCTAACTTGAAAATAAAATCATGAATCTCTTGCATATCCCTGACCACCATGCCTAAAGAAATATTTACTAATGTCGCATCAGATGCGTTCTTTCGTGGATTGTATTGTGGAACTGATAAACTATGTTCGAACTCAGTAACACGGGTGGCTTCGCTACCTCGATGGTGCTGCTATTCTGTGTGGTGGTCGAATTCTGCACTATGTTTACGAGTCACACGTTTTCTGACTGTTACAAAGTGAAATGTAATAATTGAAATACAGGCTTATTATATACCTGTATCAATATATGTAATATATAGGGTATATGAACATAGACTTTTACATGACCTACAGACTCTCCACTCTATCTCATAACACTGATACACATGACCACATATATGTTGAAAATATAAATAATCACCAATATACGTATTTCATGTTAAACCAGCAATCATCAGTTGGTGCAGATTATCATGTCCACACATATATGCAATAAGTGCTCAGATATATATTAAGATAGCCAATCTTCACACTTTAATGGACAGGCTTCAATTCAATCCACACTCCAATTGAAAATCTGATGATGTAATGCTCAAAGGCCACACTGAGGCCGATATTCTTATCACACCTATGTTGACCTAAAGTCAATCTGATGAGAAATTTTGCCCTCAGGGTGGCCTTTGAGCATTCCATCATCAGATTTTCAATTGGATGGATGGTTGAAAAGTTGGAGTGTGGAGTGGATTGAAGTCTGTCCATTAAAGTATGAAGATTGGCTATCCTAATATATATATCTGAGCACTTATTGCATATGGTTTAGCATGAAATACATATATTGGTGATTATTTTATCTTTTCAACATATATGTGTTCAAGTGTATCAGTGTTATGAAATAGAGTGGAGAGTGGTAGGTCGTGTGAAAGTCTGTACACATATACCCTATATATTGAATTAAATATACATTATATGTAAATAAAATTTACATTGACTTTATATAATGATTCTACAATGATAATAGACCAGTCATGGGCAGTGTTTTATGATCTGGCCTCATAAATATTGTTCATTATAAATCAAGACATAATATTGAGAAGAAAAAAGAAAATGCAATTATGTATTTAGTACAAAATTTGCCAAAATAATTTTTTAAAATTTATATATATATATATATATATATATATAAATTTTAAAATATTAAAACTGATATATATATATATATATATATATATATCAGTTTTAATATAACAGAAAGCAGGGGGGGAAATGAATTTTATAGAAAGCTGAATGACAGAATAAGAACAAAATAATTATATATTTATATATAAAGTTATTGTGCCAATATATCCAATAATGTTAAAGAAAATGTTATTAAAGGTCTGTGTAAATAATGAAAATAAGAAATGGACTATAAGAATATAAAAAAGACAGCTACATAAAAAGATAAATGTAATTAAGAACCAAACATAAACTAAAAAACCATTTAAAAAAAAGGAAAAAAAAGTTTTTATTTTCACAGTATTTATGTGATTGAAAATAAAACTGTGAGATTTTTATTGAACATTTTCAACTTGATATTCTTCTCCCTATGCTTTTACTTTTAGTCATCTTGTGCCAAAATACTGTGTCAGTGGAAGAAAATTTATTTTTATTTTTTTTAGTGCATTTTATTTTTTACTTTTTTGTTATATGCAGTTTCAGAAATTAGTAATAATTTTTTTTTTAGATAGATAGTGAGAAAAGGATGAAAACTGAGTTACAAGATTTTATCCAATCAGACAAAAAAAAAGAATAAGTTAAATGAAAAGCATATTAAATGGGTAATGACATTCCAGAGGTAAATAAGATTTAAAAATTAGATGGTGCTCTTTAGTATGTGATCTCCACCATTTTGAATTTCAAAAATGACTAAAAACATCATCTGATCCATCTAAGTGATAAAAACGTACATGAAAATGCCAAAAATTTAGAACTTGAGGATCGTGTACTAAAAGAGCACCGTTTATGTGATTTCATATGTATTTTGTAAAGTTTTGCTTGACCAGATTTTTGCTTTTAATTGATATTGTAGTCAGATGACCCAAGTTGTAAATATTTTACATTTTGGTCTTTTTTTAAAGTTAGTCACATGATCTGTGTTTTAAATTTTTTGCATTTGTGTGTACTTTTTTATCACTTAGATATGTCAGTGGATATTTTTGGTTGTTCTTGAAATTCAAAATGGCGGAGATAGGGTATATCAAAACATGTTAAGGATAAAAAGTACTATAATTATTGTGTTGCTACATATATGTTATATTATTTTTTATATATTAATAAAATTTGATTAGATTCTGTGATTCTTTTATATAGGTGAGAGAGAGAATTTTGAAAAGTAAAGGTTGGTGTATTCATTTTCTATGTTCATTGACTTAATTTTAATTAATGTTAAACTTGGAAATTTGTTTCGTGTAACTTAGGATTTTTAAACACATTTAAGATATATTTCACTAGTTGTCTCATATTCAACATTGTTATGTATTCAATTATTGGTCAATAAATGTATGTATAGCTATTTATTCCTAGATATCTTCAATACCATTGCTTGAGTATGGAGGGATATAGAAGAGGTAACTTCTTTGCTAGGAGTTATTTAAGATCGTTTTACTTATATATAAATATGTGTCAACTGCTACCCCATGAATCTAAATTCATAATCAGCAATTTAATGATCTATATATACAGCATATTCAAACCTATTGCTCATTTACGAAGCACATCGGAAGCGATTTATGTCAATAATATTTTTGTGTAAATGTGCAATTCTTTAACATTTTTTTTTCAAACTCCAATAATATCAAATTATCCCCAAAATCTAACAGATTAATTACGTTATATTCTAATATTTAAGCAGCTTTAAATTTTGCTACAAGTTTGTAAAAGCCATTAATTATTCTACTGTATAATCCGAATATAATCTGATAAATTTCTTAGCGTTTTCCTATTGATTTTGATTTTTTTTTTTTCAAAATTATCTGGTTATACTCTCCCTTTCCCAATACATCCTGGCTTCGTCAACAATAGGCAAAAATATGAATCGTCCATATATCAAAATTATTATATATGTAAACACACTATATATATATATATTCAAGCACAAGTAATTGACGCATAATTTTTTCCAATTTCGTAACAGTAATTAGGTCTAACATAATTTCCTGAAAGAGAGTAAAATTTAACAGCTTAATTAATTTTACATTAAGCAAACATTTAAATACTATTCCAGAGGCAGTCTGTCCCACTTAATTTAACTTCTGAGTTAAATGTCATTAAAGAAGAAAAGATAGTCCAAATTAGAATAAGCAGCCTAGTGTAATATGAAATTTTATGATTGACATAAAATGAATTTATTATCTAATAGATTGCAGTTTTTTTTTTATACATACTCCTTATGTTCGATCAATTGTTTGTGTTTTCATTGGCTAAGATTGACGTCATTATCACCATGACAGTGATCTTTCTCCATCCCTGGCAATTGTACGCCTGGGATTACTAGTAATTTTATTATGATGAAAAATAACAATTGCTAATCATGTCCTGAAAGTAACTTTGCAAAGTTTATTTAGTCCTTGCTGAAAAATGTACAATCAAAAAAAAGTGCGAAGTCCTTAAATATTCTTTATTATTATCATTAAAAGTTTCAAAAAATTATCTTTTTGGATTTTTGATATAGAAACAAAAAGTTTTCTTATTGATATATAATATTCTCAGACCGAGAAATCCATTGCTAAAACGCTTGCATCTTATGTCGTGACCTTGGCCCGAGCTGATTTGTTTATAAGCTAAACAAATCTATAGCTTGACCTATGCATTTCTCTCCAATAAAAAATAAAACTTATTTAAAAAACTTTAATCGTGTCTGGGGAAAGTGAAAAAATATAAAAGAATATAAATAATCGAGTGTTTTTATATTTTTATGAAAAGTGCCGAAAAACTTATCCTCTAGAGACTGATAAATAATGATATTAATTTAAAATTTATTTATATATTAAACCATCTGAAATAAACAATAAAATATTAAATAAGGGCAATTATCTTAATATTAAGCTCAAGTTAAAAAAAACTTAGTGCATAATGAAATACAAATTATCCGTAAATGCATCATATAGATATGTAACATCAAATCAAATTTAGAATTGAATAAACGTTTCATTTATTTCATTAATTAAAACAATTATTATAATGCATAAAAGATTTATTTAATTTTAATTTTAATGTGATGGGTCGTCCCCCCCTCGTAAAATTTGCTATATTGAATTTTTTTTAAAAATGATGCTAATTTTAATATGCATATATATATACTTGTGTAAAAATTAGCATCTATATATATTTCAAATTGGGTTACTCCATGCATATACTTAAGGCCAAAAATCTTTTTTTTTATATATAAAAGTTCAGTAGATATTATTTTGATTTTGCATGAAATGCATTGTTTCAATAACATTTTTGTTATTTTTTTAAAATCAATGTATATAAATGTATTTGCTATCCCTGAGGCTTTGTTTGCATTAGTAGAAAATTACCAAATTTGGCTGAGTGGTTAGCACAACTGGCTTACAAGCAGTTGTCCCAGGGTTTGCTTCTCGGCCGATTCTTTGATACATTAAAAAAAAATTTCATAGCATTAACAAATAAACTTTTCAAAGTTATATATATATATGGATAAATGATAAAGGATTACTGGTAACTTACACATAATGGAGCTGTCTTTAATAAAATATTTCTGAATTATTTATTTTAAAGCTCTAGTATTTATTCTGATTGTTGATTGCAGATCCTTTAATCCTTATTAAAATATATAAATTATATTATAATATCTATTGCTATCCTCACTATGCATATGATCAATCCCTTGGACAAAGTACTTAGTTTTAAAACTAATAGCAGTGTGAATAATAAATTAACAATAAGTCCACTACAAAATTATTAATAATCTTTCAAACATATTTTTTACCTTCTCTCTCTATATATATATATGAGTATTTGTTTCTTTATTTGTTATTTAAAAACTTCACAAATATTACATCTATCCTTTTACTACACATTTTTTTTCATGTCAATAATATATTGATAATTTTTGCATTTCCTGGAAAATATTACTTTTAGATGATAAAAAAATTCTCTAAATATCACAGTTAGTACAAACTTTCAAATTCTGTATCAGAAGCTTTGCTTACAGTAATACTAAGATATCAGACTTCTTCAAGCAATTAAGTACCATAAAGCAGAAATCCACAGTCCAGGTAATTATTTTTAAAAAAGAGGAAATCATGCAAGATTCATCAAGATTGAGGCAATATTTGTCGAGTTATCATTTAACAAAAAACAAATAAATTTTCAAACATATATATATATTTATATTTTTATATTATATATATATATATATATGTTTGAAAATTTATTTATATATATATAATAGATGCTTGATTGAAGAAAATTATGAAAGAAACAAAGGTTTTTATCTAATAAAAAGTTTATTTGAAGAAGATAAAAGCTTATATTATTAAAAAAAACAGAAAAATATTAGTAAGCTAATAAAATTAAAAATGCTGAACTTTGTAAAAAAGAAATAAATACAAGATAGTTATTACTAAATACAATGATAGCATGCTGCCTATTGTCTAGGTTTAAATGAAAATAAACTAAATATCAGTCAGAAAATGGATGTCTATTAATTTTTAGAAAGTAAAACTGCTTAAATGTCTCATCATCTAGCAATTGATAAAGCTGGTGGGTATTATTTTCTCTTTTGCTTTTCCTCTATGGGGGACTTAGAAATAGAAGTTGATTTATTGCAGATTATTTATAAAGCTGTTTTATCTTAATACATGAAACAATACAAAAATGGTAATTGAACATATTCTCAAAGGTGAAGAAAAAACAAAAAACTGGTAGAGCAAAAATTTAGAAAATTATGGGGGTGGGGGGGGATAGTAAAAAAAAGACTAGAGATGATTTTTTTTAAAAAAAAAAAGGGAAGGGGAGGGTCTATCAAAACAAGTAATTCAAAATGCCTGTTCATGAGCAGATAGTTAAGAGATAAAATATCCATTATCTGATGACTGAAGAATGTTGATGACTCAATTATACATAATAACAATGCCTTAAAGTTGTAATACATTAAGTATCATTTGATTTTTTATAAATTAATAAGATTTCATATTTTTTAAACAAACTACAAATTAATTTCTAATTACAACTATTTCTTTTTTTACACTATAGATTGGTTTCCAAAAATTATGTGTAAAAGAAATTCATGTAAAAAAGATACATTATATTGTAAGAAATGACTTACAAACAACCATCACCTATATCCCAGTTTTTTCACAATGTTTGAATTCAGGCCAAGTGGTAGGCAAATAATTTATCCTACATACTTGCTTATACACATGAAGTGTATACATACATAAACTAATATGTTTGTCTATTTGTAGAAATTAACTTTTTTTTCTTCATTTAATATCATTAGCTAAAATAATAATTAATTGACTTATAAAATAGATATGTTCAAAGGTCAAAATATATGAGGTCAAAATAGTTGCTAGGTGATCGAATTTCAATAATGAAGAAAATAAAATAATAATAATGTTTTATAATTTTTTTTCTTGGTTAGTTTGGAACAATAGGTTTTAGCTAGCATGAGCAAACAATCTGGCATTTTAGTTTTTCACTTGTGGACTAAACAACTAAACTGATAGCACATAAAGTTCTTTTTTTTTTAAAAAAAAAAAAAAAGAAAGAAAAACTGTTCAGCATTTAAAAAAAAACAGTAAGGATATGAAATTTAAAAACTTAAATGTCTATATTTTAAAGTCAATACAAAATCTTTATAACTTGGATACAAGGAAAATAAAAATTTAATCTTAACTGGTGAAGTGACAAACTTCAATTTATAATTAACAGGAATCAACTAATGATTTAATTTATTCTGCAAGATTAAGCCATTTTTTTATAGATATTGAAGCCACAATATAATTAATAATTTATACGCTTTCATTTCCAGTACTTAAGATTTGCCCATATATAAGCATTTGGGTTGGAAAGAATAAGTGGATTCATTTTATTCTTTTATAATTACTATATCTCATGTTGGGAATGAAAGTATTAATTTATTATTAACACTTGTAAAAAAGCACATGCACAATAGCTTGAAAGGCTGATCTTTAATGTATTAATAATTTATAATAAAGGAGTCATTACAATGTATTCGGGGTAAAGCCATTACTGTAGGCTTTCCAAAGCTAGCTTCGATATAAAATTATCCATCAAAATGTCTATTTTACAAAATGCTGCTGAACATTAATCTTCATTGTTTTTATATATGTTCAGAAGAGATAATTGGTATGTGTTTGTTTTAACCAAGTAGCATGAAATATATAAATATCAATAGAGTTGGTGAACAAGAACATTATGCATGGAGATTGACATTTAAGTTTATAAACTCTTAGCTGTGGACAAAATGCTTGTTTTCCTTAGGATATATATAGATATTTTCTTTTTTGGTTCATGCGATTTTTTTAATTTTTTTTAAATTTTTTATTATTTCTATTTGAAATTTTATGTACTGTGATTTTTTTTTTTTGTGTGTGTGTATTCAAGTTTCATTTTCAAATTCGATCACCTGTAATTTAAAAGTGGGAGCAGTGAATGGATATGTATCATATGTTGATATATAAAGGGGAAAGGGATCATAGTCAATAAATACGTATAATTATTAATAAAAATAAATTTACAGATCCCTATGGAAATTCAACACTGATCTATCAAAGTGACCTCAAGTAAGATTTTTATATAATTAACATTAAGTGCAAACTTTTGGACAAATAAAACTATATTATTTACTAATAAGTTTTAATAATATTTACTTGTAATTGTTTATTTCTGAGTGCACTTGAGTAAATGGTCTTTTTCTTATCTTTCATTAATTTTTACTATGACTTACATACACATATAGATGGGAGTGGGGCTATATATATATTTTAAAAAAAATTGTTAAAATATATCTACCCCAAACCTTTACATCATTCTAGTAATTATATTTATGAGGTAGATTTAAAATTACTGAATTCTCATTTTGCTTTTCCTTTTTGTTTTATATATATATATTTAGTGAATTATTTAATATCATTTTGTATATACTGTACTTTGAATTATTTTGTTTCTCTAGTGTAAATAAAGATTGATTGAGGACAGACTTCTATCATGAAATCTGAATCAAAGAAATGTATTATGTTAAGCCATCCAATGATAGAAAACCATTTTTGTTAACTGAATATTTATTTATTTATTGTTTGTAAATATTTATTATTATATGTTATAAGTTGTTAATAAAAGTATTGAGGTGTTTAAACATCTGATCTCTGTTTGATCATCACCATCATCATTATGCATTTATACCATTAAAAGTTTCATCATCACTATCATTATGAAGTTACACCATTAAAGATTGGATGATCATCATTATCATCATTATACATTGTTCTCTTAAACGATTGACCATCATTAATATTTATATATATATATGCTTATACATAGGCACATTTGGTCAATAATTATGTAACTCCATCCCTAAAGAGAGCTGACTGCGAGAACTTCCTGAGTTTAAATTCTGTGGTGTGATGGGGCCCAAAGGAAGATGTTATAAATAGGCACTAATCTAAATTATATTGAAATATAAGTAAATTATAAGTTAGCATACTAAAAGTAGATGTGATTTGGAACTAGGCATTTCATTGTGACATCTTTAGCATCCTATTTGAAGGCCTAGGTCTGACAGTAGTGAGATGTGCTCTCTTTATTATATGCCATTTTTGATTCGGTAATATCTGGCACACCCAAATGGGATGTTGAATCATGAATTTAGGATATGACTTGTTGTAGGTTGTTTGACCCATTGTATTCAAATCATCTAACTACTTAGTTGTATTCATGTCATCTTATGGTATACCATGTTCCATTATAATATATATGGAAAGTGAGATTGATTCTGGATTTAAGAAATCAGGAAAAATAATTAAATAAACCATATGAAAAATTTTGATAGAATGTTATATTTTTTGTATCTATCAAATTTTATTTCATGCACATTGAACATAAATAAAAAATGAGTTCATCATCATCATTTTCAGGCATCATTTCAATCCATTGCAGCATGAGGGTCTCTCAAAGTTTAATACATCTTTTTTTGGATTTCAGTTCTCTTCTCCACAATACATCAGCACACTTTTTTATTTCACCCATCTATCTTATATGTGATCATTTTCTAAATCTTTTACTTGGAATCTAGTTTAACATTTCAACTCTCCATCTATTATCATTTTTTCTAGTAATGTGTTCAGCCCAACCCCATTTCAGTCTTTTAATTCTTTCAACGATGTCAATAATATCTGTTTATTCTCTCACCATTCATTTTTGATCTCTTCTTGTTATTCCTAATATGCATCTCTCCATACTTCACTGAGTGGTCTGAAGTCTCTGTATTGCTCTTTTGTTAAATGTCCAAATCTTGGATCCATAAGTAAAAACTGGTAAAATACATTTATTAAAAACTTTCCTTTTCAAACAGGAATATAAATTTCATTTGAAAAATAACACAATGAAACACTGTTAGTTTCTTTATACAAGTCATCAAAAACTTTAAAGTTCAAAGTGTCCATCTTATAAATTAAAAAAAATTGACATAAAGACTATTAATGTAATTTATCAGAATTTATTTTATTCCATTTAAATTATTCATTTATTAACAACTAACACATTTGAAAAGAGAAATTGTACATTTATCAAAAATACGGGCGACATCTTGCTTAGGGCGACATCTTGCTTATTTGTAAAACAGAAAAGTATCCAAGATTTTAGTCACTGTCACTGACTGTAAATAAATGAATATGTATGAACATGATTGCAATACCATTGCTATCACTAAAATTTGCAATGTATAACTTACCATCTCTTGTTTGGGGCAAAATTAATAAATATAAAAAAGTAATCTAATTGAAATCTAATAGCTGCAGATATATTATTATATTCATTTGGATATTTTTGTTAGTCATGAGAGTATCTGGATACTTAATAAGGAGGAGTGTTTAGGTATTCTCATGCCATTGAATAAATAATTTTGTATTTGTTTAATGTTAAAGGGATGTGATCTGTTTATAAGAAAATGAGTTTCATATTTGTTATAATCAATTACACCTTATTCAGAACAGCTTAATCATGTTAAAATGAATCTAAATAAATAACCATATTACCTAAATTCAAATATGATAGTGGAATAAATTTACATGGGAAAATGATATGTCTAGTAATTAGTACCTAGACAGAGTCCAAGTATGACTGAATGTAGGGACTTGGCACATTTGCTTAGGGGCATACTGCCTGTGGACAGGGCAATATATATATATTATAACGATCCGGAGAAGGTAACTTAACGTAATCTACACTACAGGGCAGCATTAGGCATTTGAATCTAGAAAATTTATATAGTAAGCGGATACGTAAGTTTAAAAAAAAAAATTATTTTATATATTTTGATTCCGGTCGTTAGCCCATTGTCACTAGCTCAGTGGAATAGCAGATATTTATATTTTATAATAAATTCTTATCTAAGAATATATAAAAAAGAATAAAATAAGCCACTGCCAGTAATTATACACACAAATATTTATTTATGCACATATATATATAATTTAGCATTATTATCTTAGTATGTTTACTTTAGCATTTAACTACATTTTTAAATTTTATTTTAGATTTTAATTTTATAAGTTCGCACAGATGTATTTATAAAAGTTTGTTTTATAATGTTGAGTATAGATCGGCTGCATAGATTCCACAGTTAAAAACATTTCAAAATAAACATAAGTGATCAAAATACAAAGTCATTGATAATGTCAATTGCAGAGGGAATGCAACAAACCCAATGACATTCATCATAAGATGCCACAATGACATCGATGACTTATATATTCTAACCGAATATGGAAACCAAAACATAATTAACCGCTAATGAATCCATGCAATGTCCATACCTAACTTAAATTTAATGCATTTTTATTTAGAGTGTCGAGTATAAATAGACTACATAGATTTGCCTTTGAAAAGAAAATATTCTATCTTTATTTAACCTTAGGCCAAAAGTTCGCAATCAAACCAACGTCAATCCATTTGATATATCAATGCATTCAATGTAACACGAACACGGCAGCACAAAAGGTTAAGAGAAGAAATTGCCTTTTGTCAGATAGGAATACTACATCTATCTGATGAGAAGAGCAATAAAAAAAAACTCCATAGGAAAGGACTGTGGTCATTTTGCCGACTTATGATCGCATTCCATAGGCAAAAAAGGGTGCGGTGTATAAAGCGATTCTGCCTGAAGCAAATCTCGTACTACATCTACTAATTACATCAATATATTCAATCCATTGACCCAATTTAACTATGAAACAAATAACCTAAAATTACCTCCCCTAATATAATTTTACAAATCTATATAGCCATTCACGCCTGACTTAAGTTTAACATTTATACAATTTAATTTAACAAAAAACAAAAATTGTAATAAAACTTCAAAGAACAAAAAAAATAAATGGAAATGATTTTACAAAGGAAATACATCAAATTAAAATTACTTATTAATAAATAAAGTTGGTCAGATAGGATTCTATTTCAATTATTTTAAATATGGAACAAGTTTTAAAATTAAAGTTCTTATTGTTTAGTATACTGGAGTTTTAGAAATAGATTTAAAGCTTAGAGTTCATAAAGTTCTTACGGTTTTAAAATGTTCCTTTTTATTCGTTGCTTGCCGTTTTAACATGAATTCCCACGCCATCCTAAAGAGATTGGTATTCTGTTGGCTGTTTTATTTATTCATTTGGAGGTCTTTTACTTTAGCTGATCCTCAATGTAAAAAATGATAGGTCATTTCTCTTTCTTTCTTAGCAGAACTGAAAGGATTGAAGAGTGCGTCTTTTTAATCCCTTCTCCTTCAACTCCGCTCTAACACATATCACTACTACTGTCATACATCTCTATCCTCTAATTAATTTCTTTTATTTCCAAACCTTTCCTTTTATATTAATTTTGCGGATTAACTCAACATTACATCATGATGATGAAGACCCTTTCGTTGAGGTCCAATTCCTAAGAAATTTATTTTTATTTGCTATTAGTTTCTATTGTTTTCCTATCTGACCATTGCTTATACATTTAAATGCCCAAGGGCTAGTTCACTTGGACTAATTAAAATAATCATTTCCATTTTTTCAATAACATTAATTAATTTGTTTTGTACAAACTTAGATATATTTTTATCTTTAAATCTTTTTAAGTTTTTGCTTTTAAAATACTTTTTCTATTTTTAATAACGTTTCTTTTTTTAATAATTTTTTTCATCTGTGTGATTTTATATATATGAGTTTAGTATAGAATTTTAATTTTCAATTTTTAATTCTTAAAAAAGAAGTTTTATTTGCGAACTTTTATTTTTTTTATGTTTACAAAAAAAAAAAAATGTAACGTCATATATGTACGTTACAATATATATATATTGTAATGGATATATAGTTTCATACATAACTTTACTAGAAGATGCCACTAAATAATAAATCTAGATTTTTTTCCAATAACCAATTGTACTTTGATATTTATAATTAATATAAGAAAATAAAAATGGCCAATGTGTTAACCTAATAAAAAAAATTAATGTGGAGGGGGGGGGATTAATAATAATTTATAATATTAAATTGTAAAATTTGATATTTTAAAATTGACAGTTATTGTTGTTAATAGGCTTTAAGAATTTTGTTCAAATAAAGATAGATATATCATTATATTTGGTAATATATATTGGTTTCTTAAGAATATCAATAGCCACATGAGTTTTTTTTTGGTAGTAAGTGTCCCATCAAGATATAATTTTGGTATAAAAAATGTATATTAAGACTAGCCTCCATGATATGGAAAAAGAATGATGATAATGATGAGTGCTGATTTATCACATTACCATATTCATATGTCCTAACATTTATGTAATGACTACTCATATCCACATAAGACACCACAAACTAGATGTGATTTTATAGGACTCAAGAGCTATCAAATCTTTTGATTTGAGTACAATGTTACTCTTTTTTGGATAGTAGTACAAGCAGTTTTTATATGATAGCATTTCAAAATATATCTAATAATTTCTTTTATATACAAAAAAAAAAACAATTGTAAGTTTTTACCATTATTATGATTTCTTGTAATTGCATTATTATAATTATCTCAAGGTATTGTGTGTATCACTTATTTCTTCCTTTGGATGTATTATAATTTTTCTTCCCTTCTTGATCTGTTATGCATTGATGGTATATACTCATATAATATCATTTAATAGACTTTTCTTTATTCACTGTTTACAATGGAATAAATTTGATTTGATTAAATAGCAATCTTTACCAGAGTGTCAATATTCAAACATGTAATATGATAATTATTTTTATTCAATATATAACCACTTATAATTAAATATGTTATACATTACATATAATATTGGAAATTATAAAATATATATCATTTATGATAAAAATCGATTCATATTCTTTAATCTCTAGCTTCTCTTTTCCACATCGTAACAGCAAACTTCCATATTGCATCCATCTACCCCATATCTAGTATCTATTTGTAGATCTTTTACAATGTCTTAGAATATAGTTTAATACTTCAATTGTCCATATGTACAATCTCTTCTAGAAATATTTCCAGACTGCCTCCATTTTAGTCTATTAATTTTTCCAATGATGTCGGTAATATCTGATTGTTCTCTCACTCTTACATAACATTTTGATTTCTTCTTGTTATTTATAATATAGCTTTCCATACTTTGTAAAGTGGTCTGAAATGTCTGTAATTCTCTTCTTTTAAATGACCAAATCTCAGATCCATAAGTAAAATTAGTAAAACCCATCAATTAAAAACCTTTTTTAAAACACATAAGTATATTTCCTTTAATATTATTTCTACCAAAAGCACCTAGCCAAGACATTTGTAGTTGTTAACTTCTTCTAATTTATCATTATCAATCTTTATTTATTTTTATTTTTTTTGAAAAAATCCATTGAACATTATTTTGTCTTTTTAGCATTTATCTTTAGACCTACTATTTTTATTTTTATGTAAAAACCATAGCAACATTTTCTGAAGCTCTAAATCATTATTTTCAAAAACAATTGTATCATCTGGTAAAATCTAAATAATTTAAATAATCTCCATTTATTTATAATCTCTTTGCATCTCACTTCAATCCACAAAATAGTTCTTGTAAAACTGCTGTAAAAAGTTTTGGAAATATGGAGTCACGATGTTACACATTCTTCTCAATGTTAATATTTTTAGTATAATTATGTAATTTAATCATGAATATTTCATTATGATAAATATTCTTTAGAAAATGATAATATCCTTGGTTATTATCTTGATGATTCAATACTTTAATCACCATAGAATTGCTTATAGAAACAAATACCTTTTCATAATCTACAAATCCAAAGAAAGCATAATGGCACCTCATATTCATTGATACTCTCTATAACTTCATTCATTGATACTTTCTATAACTTTTTGCAATACTTCAATGAGATCCAATGCGCTAAAACCACTTTTAAATGTTGCTTTTTCTTTTAATTGTTTAAAATTTTAAATTGATTATAGACGATTTGTAGGTTTGAAATGACTAATATTTTCTTTATCAGCTTTCTTAAATATCAATATTACAATTGCATTCTTCCAATCATTAGTAAAAGTTTATTATTTAATTATTTACTATATAAGTTTGCTAACAATTTTTCTATTTCTTCATCTGCTTCATTTAATATATTATATGATCCCACTATTACTAGTAGCTTTCCTTTTTTTCATAGATTTAACTGCATGATTCACTTTTTCATTTATAATACTGAATTTAGAAGATAATAATAATTGTATGACAAACTCAGTTATGTTGTCTTTTGTCACTATATAATTCTTTATTGAACTCATTCACCAATTTCATGATATCATCTCTGATTTTAGTAAGTGTTCTGTCTTTTATTCTTATTGCAGAAATAAATTTTCTATCAATACCAAGATGTTTTTTAATTTTGGTACTTTTATTTTCTTTTATAGCTTTTCTTGTAAATTCATAATTATATTTGGCTCTTTGACATTCACCTTTTTTTTTCATTTTCCTTTCTTTGATGATCTTCATTTCTCAGACTGGAATTTGGTTGATGATTCAAATTGAATTATCATATCTCACCACTCATCATGGCATTAAACAAGAATTCTGAATCTGTAGTTGTTGTTTTTTCATGTCCGTGCTACACATGGGCATTTATTGGTCGAATGTCAACAAATGTTTTTTTTAAAATCCATTAAAAGGTGATGGACAATGATTTTGCAAATGCCAATGGATTCCTCAATGATTATGATAGACAGGTAGTGATTAATTAAAAAAACTTTTATCAGATTTTTGTATGTTTTCTTTGCTTCAAGTTGTTTTTAATGTACCTGGCCATGGATCATCTTCTATGCTTTCTCTGCAACTATGAAATCTTGAAAACCACATGAAAACATATTCTTATTCATTCACTGGTATACATAGTTTGAATCATTTCCATCATATTCAGTAGCAGTTTACCAAATTTATATTAGCATATTGTTTCATCATGAATTTTCTATAATGGTATAAAAGTACACTGTCACATTATACATGTTCAGATATGTTAGCACCTTAACATTTTTGCAGTGAATAACTAAATTATACTTGCTACATAATACATGCTATCAGAAAAGACACTGCAGACAGTTTGGAAGAAGAAAGTCATATTATTACTGGAATGATACGTATGTATACAAATTAATAGTATGCTGTTCTATGGACAGGTCCAGAGAGCAGTCCCATAACTAATTCATCCATATATCCATTCCATTTTCTTCATTCTCAAATCAATTCCATGTATTTCTGCCCATCTCTTACATCATCCAGCAATGTCAATCTTTTTAGTCCGTTGTTGTTGTTCTCACTCACCAGTCCCTCTAAAACATCTTTCATTAAACCATATTTTCTTCTTAATGTATGTCCAATCCAGTTTCTTTTTCTATAGGTAAATACTGCAATCAATCTTTTTTGTTCATTTATTCTTTTCAAAAGTTCTTCATTTGTTATTTCATTCATCACATGAATAATTTTCATCCTCTTAATAGCCACAACTTAAAGGCTTTTAATCTGATCCTAAATTTCAATACTCAGGGTCCACATTTGACAAACATCCAAAAGAACCCTTTACACATGACAATTAATGTTTTCTATAGTTCTCTTTTCAAAGGTCCATAAAATATTTTTGTTCTCTTAGTAAAGGTATTCTAGCGAATGAATGCTGTTCTTCTTTTAACTTCATCTTTAGTTTTTCCATCCTTATTCAAACAACTATTTAAATATTTAAATCACTTTACATTCTGATCTCATGAATGTCATCTTGAAATCATTTTGCATTCCTCCCTATTTATAGATACTTAGTCTTCTCAACATTATTCTTTATTCTATATTCCATACATCCTTTCTTCAATTTATTCAACAAATTCTGATCCTCAGTTATAAGAGCCATATCATCTGCAAATCTTATACATTTTATAAATATTCAACATTTGCTCCCCTACAGTCTAAATAACCATTTAATATGGCTTCTAAATAAATGTTATAAAAGAACAAGTGACATACTGCATCCTTGCCTAATTCCTTTTTTTATATTCACTTCATCAGACTCATTATTCTCCAGCTAATTCTTGTCCTTTGCCCAGTATATATATTCCAAATCAATCTTCTCTTTCAAAATACTTTTTATGAAGTGATATCTATCTATCTATCTATCTATCTATCTATCTATCTATCTATCTATCTATCTATCTATCTATCTATCTATCTATCTATCTATCTATCTATCTATCTATCTATCTATCTATCTATCTATCTATCTATCTATCTATCTATCTATCTATCTATCTATCTATCTATCTATCTATCTATCTATCTATCTATCTATCTATCTATCTATTTGTCTGTCTGTCTGTCTGTCTGACTGTCTGTCTGTCTATCTATCTATCTATCTATCTATCTATCTATCTGTCTATCTATCTATCTATCTATCTATCTATCTATCTATCTATCCACCCACCCACCCACCCACCCGTCTGTCTGTCTGTCTATCTATCTATCTATCTATCTATCTATCTATCTATCTATCTATCTATCTATCTATCTATCTATCTATCTATCTATCTATCTATCCACCCACCCACCCACCCGTCTGTCTGTCTATCTATCTATCTATCTATCTATCTATCTATCTATCTATCTATCTATCTATCTATCCACCCACCCACCCGTCTGTCTGTCTATCTATCTATCTATCTATCTATCTATCTATCTATCTATCTATCTATCTATCTATCTATCTATCTATCTATCTATCTATCTATCTATCTATCTATCTATCTATCTATCTATCTATCTATCTATCTATCTATCTATCTATCTATCTATCTATCTATCTATCTATCTATCTATCTATCTATCTATCTATCTATCTATCTATCTATCTATCTATCTATCTATCTATCTATCTATCTATCTATCTATCTATCTATCTATCTATCTATCTATCTATCTATCTATCTCACACACACACTCTAACCCAGTTAAAACTTTAATCCTCAGTCAAAGATTAATATATTTAGCTTTATGTAAATATATGCAATATCTCCATCTCTCCTTTTGCATATGTAATAACTTTTAACATATTCTTAAAATCTCCATTCTACCACTCATTTCTCTTAAAAAGACAACAACGTTTTAATATTGACAACCAAATGATGATGTATAAAAGGGTAGAGACCTGAAATGATGAATGCTGGTTCAGACAATATGATCATCCTGGTAGTATTGTCTTTAATAAAATGCTTCAAGAATGTGTGGTGAGATGGAGGAGTTGATATATTACACATGGAAAAGAAGAAATGAAGTTGAGTTATTCCATATGTTGTATATTAATCTTTTAGTGAAAGTTAATGCTATATCTAGATCAGAAATAGACTTTAGCTTTATCATTAATATACTTATGAGAAATTGTGAGGGCAGAAAATTTCACACTTGTGAATCAAATAGTAATAATTTGGTATTGATAAATATTGAACAAATAATGAAGACATAAATTTGAGGTAGAGGCTTGGATTTATTTATGAGGGTTTTAAGTTGTGTGCCTCAGGTGTCTTTATTCATATATTTTAGAATGTGTGATTAAAGTGGAAATTGTGAGTCTATTTTAAGAGATAATTTAATTAAATAATAATGAAATAAACAACATTAACTTTATCACCTTAGATTTATTCTCTAAAAAACACCCTGCTAAACAAAATGAATATTGACCATTAAGTAAAATATAAGCACTGAAATTATGCAAGTATATCATAAATAAATTATTCCCACTTTATACTAACATGAATATATTATCCAAATTCTGAATGAGTAGTTGAATTTTCAATTTAAAAAAATCTTATATATGAATGTCATTCAAAATTAAAAATTGCTGAAAATGTTAATAAACAAACATTCCTCAATTTGCTTTTATAATTTTGTAAACATAAATTCTTATTAAGCCATGGTCACAATCATATCAATTTCTAACTTAATGTTTTATTCATCTTAAAAAAAGAATTTCAGTGTTTCCAGAGCTTTTGCTCAACAAAAAACTCAAATAAAAAGTGTTATTTATAGGTTTAATGAAAAGCTGGTTTGCCTCAGTGATTGTCAATTAGTAGTAAGTGATAATTTCTTGATAACATCAAAGGTTAAAGGTTATTTCTATTTACATAGATATTTTTTCACTTCTATTCTTTATTATAATAACAATCTATGGAAATATTTAATTCAACATATATATATACACCTGGGTCTCATTTTACACGATAGATAGGTTCCTCAGAAAACACACGCAAATGAAATCATGCAAAAATAGATGTAACTTACATTGAAAAAGGGGGGATGCAGTCTGTGATTTTTCAAAATTCACGTAAAAGCAAAGCACCAACGTAAAATTACTTTAAAATTCGCACAAAAAAAAAAAAAAAAATAAGGAAATAAAATATGACTAATAAAAAATTTCAAATTTGAAAAAAATTGATACAAGACAAACTTTTTTTAACTATAATATTTAATTTTATTCAAAATAATATATTTTTATGCATAATTTACAGTACAGTAATTTACATTTTTTTTATACACGTTTTAATTATTATAGCTATTTGCCGAAAAACACGTTCATTTGCAAACAACTAGTGCTTACTTCACACTCATGTTGTGTAAATGGTTTTCTGGTGACAATGTAATTGGTAATTAATCTTTGAGATGATGATTTTATTAATTGTTTATGAAACTAACAACTAAAAATTAAATTCTTATTTTTGTCTTTAATTTTCAATTCCATTTAAAAATCAAATTTCACATCATATTTATTTCAAGTCGTAAGTAATTTTTAAATTGTTAATTACAATTAAAAATCAGATTTTAATTTTTAATTGTCAAATTTAATTGTGCCCACTGCTATTACTGACCTTTTAAAAATAAACTTGTGGATACTAAATGATTAATAATTGATTACGTTCTTTTTTAAAAAGCAAAAACAGAATGTGATTTAAAATGAAAAATTAACACGCACAATGTTTGAACAAATTTACATTATAATCTTGTAAAATTTAATGTGTGTATACATAAAATGTGGAAATCATGATTTTAATTTCATTATTGCATAAAATCTTACTATTATAAAGCACTGAAAATATTGGAATTACTAAGATGAAAGTCGAATTCCAATAATGTGCTATTACTTTCAATATAGTGTAAGTGCGCAAAATTTATTATTTAAAGTAATAGTGCATGATTGGAGTTCGACTTCCAGTGAAACAGGAATCGCGTAACTTCAAAATCGTGTTAATAAGTCCACGTAAAAAGAGACCCAGGTTTATATATATATATAATTAGAAGAAATTTAAGCTCAGACATTTAAAGGTGTGGTAATGTGTGTTACCTGTATAGGATTGAGTGTATAGTTGTAAGGAATTTGAAAGTCTAAGTATAAATCTCTTCTAATTATATTAAGTTTAGTATAGACATTATCTCCAGGTTTAATTTTCTGTTGCTGGTGAGATATTCTTGAACTCATTGTTTGAAAATACAGTATTTTTAAAATAATTTATCATTAATTGAACTTTTTAAAAAGAGCTAGCAGATTTACTTATCATGATGTGAATAATAAATATGTGCTTATAATGCAATCACAGATGCCCATTCTTTTATCAGAAACTGCACTTTATAACATTGCTATCTTGAGAAAATATTTACAGCAAAAGATTTCTCATTTAGAAGAAATAATTAATTTAAAGAGAGGATTTTATAATCATGACATTTGACATCTGATGCTTGTATCTATTTTTGAAAAATAAAAATGATATAATAAGTTGTTTTTTATAATAATTGAGAAATTAATTTAAAAGAGGTAAATATAATAGTAACAAAAATTATGTTGGTAAATCTGTTAATTGATTTTATATAAATGTCTGTTATAATTAGACTTAACTAATCTCAACATCAGGCATGTAATTATTTGACAGTAAGTTAAACAAAGGCTTTGTGTGCTTTTTTATTAGATTAAGATTTTAATTTAGAGTAAACTACTAGAGTTAACTACTAGATGATATAAGCCAAACATTGTATTTAATGACTACTGAAGGAAAAGTAATCTTCTGCACTTGTGCAAGATCAGATTTTATTGACTTTGCAAAAATTAAAATGTAAATCTATACATAATTTGTTTAAATTGCTTTATATAGATCGGAATATATATATATATATATATATATATATATATATATAATCATTAAATAATTTTTTCTTTGCAAGTATATGATGCTTACATTTAGTTTTTATTTGAATATATTTGCTTTTTCAGCAGAAAATTCATCAACTGAAAATTTACTGACGAAAGCTCACTGTGAGTATTTTTGTTGTTGTTATTGGTTTTATATTTAAAGTTTTATTTTTAATATTTTAAAAAATATTTTCATTATTTAAACATGTTTTATTAAAATTTGTCTTAAACATACAGATTTGGTAAAGAATAATTTTCCCTATTAAATATACTTATTAGCCTGAAAATTGAAATAATCTCTTGTTTTGATTATTTATTGCTGTTTACTTTTGTCTATTATTCTTTTTTATTTATGAAGTTGATATTTTATTTTTCAAATTATTGGCATTTCTTTGAATCTGTATTTTTTTAATGAAATCTGTTAAAAACAAAAATATCTCTTGAAAAATAAGTTTTGTTTGGATTAAGGATATAATTGTGGAAAACATGGGGAGGGGGGAAGAGATCATATTAAAAAAAAATCAACTATTAGGTCAAAATAATAAACCAGCTAAACTTAATAATTGTATCTATCAACTTCTAGTACATATCAGCTTCAGATTATGCTAAATAAATAACATTAATTTTATATATCAGAAACAGTAATTCATTATATTTACTCTATTATAAAATCATATGCAATAAAGTCCTTAGATAATAATATCATATCCAATTTTTTTTGATTACTTTCTAAATTATTAATCAAAAGTAATCATTGGATTTACAACCAGGCATACAACTATTTTTATTTTTTTAAATCTATCTGTTTTTTCCATCATTACAAAATGTTGTTTGTATATTTCTAAGGAGCATCATTGTTACATGGTTTTAAAATACTGTATTAATATTATTATAAGTGATAAAGATCTCTGGTTTTTATAATATAATTTTCCTCATAATGCTTTTATTGATGTTTTATTTTTAAAAACATCTAAAAGATCAGCATATTATGGATAGTTGGTTTAGACCTAAGGGATACCCCATTGTTTAAAGAGAAAAAAAACATCTTATGATCTTTTATTTCCTTCTGATCATGTTTTCATGCAAAGATTTTGATATAAACAAAATGTGATTTTTTTCTTGTTTATAAAATATTTTTGATTATTTTTACATGCTAATTGATTGATTATTATTTAAAACAAAAAGAAATACATTTGTAAATTTTCATTTTATTCATTTATGTACTTTTATTTTTAGAAATAAAAGTTAATAAACTTGATCATAATACAATAAAAGAAAGTGACAGCATCTATTATGTCATTATCTGTCAAAATGAACATAGTGTTAAAATCTTTCCAATATTGTAATTATTAAAATATATCAGATTTTAAAGCAGAACTTAATATATCTATTATGAATCTGTTTTCATTCATTTACATTAAAAAAAACTTAAATAAAAATAAAAAAAAACATTTCATTTATTTTCTGAAGGAGTGCATACACAAATTTGGTTGATGACATGTATAATTCATTGCTTGATTTACAAGTCAGTTTTTGAATATTTAAAAATGTTAAATGTGATTTTTTAGAATATTGTTCATTTATAAATTAAATTAAAATAAAATCAATCCAACTTATTGAGTTTTAATATAAGATATTTTCTACAGTAATGAAGGTATTTTAAAAAACTTTCACCAGGTAGATAAAAGAAAATGTCAAGTTATTAACAGTTAAACTGTATAAATTAATAATCTGAGATTCAACATCCTAAAACTTTTAAATAAACCAGATTACTTGCATAAGTCTACTAAACCAGCAACTATATATTTTAGTGTTGTTCATTTTATGCTAAATAGATGTTTTTGGCTTTTTGACACGATTTCAAAGTTACCAAAAATATTTTTAAACAACCAGAAACTTTTTATTAGCTTTACAAATGTTTCCATTTATTTATACGACTTTTGTAAGTAGAAAGATTAATAATGATTTTATTAAAGAAAGTGTCTAGATATGATAGGGCAATTAAACAATATGGTGTATTTTAATATATTTGCTAAGACAGATAGCAGATAACAAGTATTATAGTCAAATAATAAATTTTGATTACAGAATATAAGTTTGCTATTTCTTTTCTCTTCCCTCAGTTTACTTTATCATTCCAATAGTTAGTTACTTTATTAAAAGTGAATTATTTAAGACATTAAAATGCACAGACATATAAAATATTGTATTCAATATGAACTTTTTTTAATGCGAAAAGAGGAGTTAGTATTAAATTCCAATCGCTTCTATATTTTTTAGAATTTCTTAAATTTGAAGAAAATCTTTTTTTATTAATAGAAACGAATTAAAAAGATAACCTCTTTCGATCAATATCCATATTTCTATTTTCTCTAATGGACTCCATTACTTTAGTCCTATTTGAGAATCGTGACCCTGCGGGAATCTCTCTTATTTTTTGACGATACATTAATTTACTAGCAGAGTGCGTTGAATCCATCCAAAAATGACTCAGTTTGGTTGGTTTTTAGTCCTGTAGTTTGATATCTTGTCTTAAAAGGTTATGCGAAAATTCTTAATAACGATTCGTAATCATTCGCTGTATTTTTTTTTTATTAGTGCAAAATGAAATTTAATTGTCCTCTATTGAAAAAAGTTTCACTCACAAAATTATTCTTAAAATTTTCAGTGATACTGTTTGACAATATTAGAATAAAGAAGATAGCATACAATACCACTAACCACTGAAGATGATCAAAAGTTTTATGCATTTATTATATTATTACTAAGTTATCTTAGCCTGCATTCGTGAAAAATAGTACGACTAAATTACACAATATTTTACTTAAAATATTATTTCATTATTGATTTTACACCTGTTATACAAAGAACTCTTGAGTTTAAATTATATATATATAATATGAATGTTGTTATTAGTTGATATTAATTACTGCCTCAATACAAATCATTAAGTTCACTTTTATTATAGAATTTTAACACCTCTAAAACACTTTATTTTAAATCTAAAACACATTATTACTATTGCCCCTTATCAGCTAAGGTCTTCTTTATTGCTTGTTTTCATTTCAGCTTAGATGCACCTGTAAATTTATAAAATAATGTCAAAAACAATCTTAAATTTGCTTCACCGTTAAAGTCATGTAACTACTTTATGCATCTGAATGTATATTAAATATATTTGGCTCTCAACAATTAGTAAAAAAAATATAGTTAAACACTAATAGGCAACTTAAGTCCCATAATACAATAATTCTTCTTTTAATATTAAAGCAACTGAACGTCACAGTATACAGAAATATTTAATTCAAAAAGTTTAATCTACTGAATACGAAAAAGATGATGAACAGTATAATTTTGTCATCAATTCAATCCATTATTTTTAAAATAAAAAATATATTAATATCCAACATCCCATAATGAATAATTATCTGCTTTCCAAGTTTGACCTGAGGTTTGAATCTAGCCATTTGAATCTTGAAAATTTTTTTAGTTTACAAGCAGAATTATAATTTTTTTTGATACTAGTTGGAGTTATTCAATTTTGTTTAATAAATAAATATCCAACCATTATTAGCTAGATAGTAATGGTCAGAGGAAAATCTGGGAGTGTCAGATGAGGGCCAATGCATTGATTGTACAAACAAAGAATATCACTGTAATATAATACAGCTATACAAAGATTATTGATGAAACATGAAAGATAGAATTAAAATAACAGTGGACAGAAGAAAGCATATTCTAATATTTAAAAGATTTTTGACCAGTGGAGTTTAATTTGTATAAATAAGTCATTGCTTATTCAATCATGAACTTGCTTCTAAAATCTTTAAGTACCAAAAGAATTCTTTTACTTCATACTGTATTCGAACTTCATATTAAGGACATGGAAGGCTAGTATCAATATTCAAATAAATACTATTGATAGCATGATAACTAAAGATAAACCATGAAGTTATTGACTAATCTGAAAAAAAAAACAACAACCTAAGTCTAAGTTGGGAATGAAAACATTTTTAAGAATCACTTGATCTGAATTTGCCCTTCAAGTTATGAGTATGATATGTCTATAGACTACACCATAAGACTTTTTTATATGCTTTTATTTAATATATTCTGTTTTTTGTCTGTCTGTTTGTAATATCTTGTAACATAATTTTCATCCACTTACCCAATTTTCATTCTAATTGAAACTTATAATACATATGTATTTCTGATGAGAGAATATTTTTTTAGACTTTGTAAACAATTTAGCAAAAAATAGCTTTAAAAATGTAATTTTATAAAGGATTCAATTATTTTTATTAAATTGTTAGGTACTCTTTATAAAACTGCTACTTGGTGGTATTAAATTGCATTTAAACTTTCTTCATTCATAAAACTAAAAAGTAGAAAATTAAAAACTATAAAAAATTTAAAGAAATGCTTAGCATTCACTATAAAAGCATGGAACATGATGTTTAGAGATCAAATTGTGAAAAAGTCATTGAAATAAACTTGCAACTAATCCCCTCTCCTAATGAATAGATTGATTCTTTGAAAATCTTACTTCTAAACATGATTTCCTTTTGATTTCAATTGTGAAAGTTGAAGAAATACTTTTTTTTATTATTTATGTAGTGCGAATAAACACATTTCTTTTTAAAAATTTTTAAAAAAATATTATTGTACATTTTCATATGCACTAAGACAATTAATAAAAAAAAATTTTCATCCAATGGGTTGGGCGGCTGTAGTATGTCGGATGCTAGTGGCAACTGATTCTTCGAAATTTTGTTTTCTTTTTTAAATTGCATGAAAACTATAAGCATGATGTCAACAGAAATCCTGGCATCTTAGCTGTTTGAATTCTTCTTTAAAAACAGCATATCACAAGATGAAATCAGACAAAATTTGATTTTTTAATTAATATTTTTATTAATAGGTTCATTTAATTTTTTATTTTCTGCTCAGTTTATTAGATTGTACTAAGAAGACAAAGGCAGAATTTTTTTATTGGCCAGACTTGTTGCTAAAATGGACTAAAAATGCACTGATAATTCACATTTCAAGACCTTCATCCCAATAAAAACATCATCAGAATATCGGGTCGTAAGTATTCAATTTTAATTTTTTAATTATTTGAATAGTATTTTAATTTTTTTTAATTATTTGATAAATGGTATAATTTATTAATGTGTTGGCATTTGTATTGGTGTGTCTGTGTAATATATAAATTATACAATATTAAATCATTTATATTTTTTATTATACAGTATATAAATTTGTATTCAAATATGACAAAAATGGTTTATATACATTGTAATTTTGGGGCTCTGATCCAAATTTGAGACAACCTTATGTTATAAATATAATGATTCTCAAGAGGTTTAATAATTTATAAATGTGTTTATACTTGTATTATTATATTTATGTTTGCACTTTCATGTCTGTTTGTATAACAAGTAACAATTTTTATATATAAAATTAAGGTATTGTAGAGCTGTGCAATGTAAATTTTAAAACTGATTATCAGATGTATAGAAAAATTGCAGTGGATAAAGAAATCATAAAATTTACTGGGCATAATATCATATGAAAATATAAACACTTAAAGCCAATAAAGAGAGATTTCAAATGGTGTGTGTGTGGGGTTAGCCACAATGGTTATGTATATACCACATTGAATTTATGCAGGCAAATAATCAAATTCTGATTCTGGTATATGCCTTGATACTCATGCTGTAGAGTCAGTAGTTTTGCCACATCTTGCATCACATTATTTTCAAGACTATAGCTAGCAAATGAGCTATATGCAAATAAATTATATATCTGTGGGACAATAAATATAATACGATAGCATCACTGGCGCACATAAAGAATATAAACATAACTGGTGTACACAAAAAACATAAAATGAAGAGATGAAACTCATTTTATCATTGATACAGACAGTAGCATATAATTTCTAGTTTTAGATAGACAAGAACCAAAATGCTATGATGACAAATGCATATCTATCTCTGGACACGAGATTTGTTTTGTATATTTTATTAGGATGAATGTTTTTCTTATAGATGCCATGAAACTTGTTAACTTTTGGGGGACAAGATAAAAATGAAAAATTCTTATGTTTTGGAGATTCTGAAGCTATAAATTATCTCCAGTAAGAAGTATTATATATGGTTTGAATGAGAATTTTATGAGAAATACAAAGAAATTATCAATGAAGATGTAATTTAAATTTAGTCAATGATAAATTAAAAATTATGAACAAGCAATAAAGTAATAATTATTGTGGATGCTGAAATTTCTTTTTTCCTTATTTTTTAAATGTTGTTTTCCTTAGTTTTTGTAGTTTCTATCAATATAAAGCTTTTTGCGTTAACTTTATTAAAACTGAAGTTATTGTGAAAATTGTATCTCAAGTCAGTTTTTTAAAAAATTCAATATGGTGCCAGGACCATTAACCAGTTGATAACTGATTAAATTTTGGTAAGCCACAATTGTTAAATTTAATCTGATTATGATACAAGATACCATAATATTGATAGCATTCATATAAAATCCTTCTGAGTTTTAGATTCGGTAGTTCCAAATTAATTTGATTTCAGATAAAGAGCAGAAAAAAGATTTATTTTTTAGACTTTTTAAACATATTGTTGCTACTTTGTAAAGTCAATTTAGTGTATTCTGGTCTGATTTTTAAAAAAAAGAGAATTCCGAAGATTATTAAAATAAATGTTAACAGCATGTGATGTTTTGTATACAAAGAGAAAGCCTTTTATTACAAAATTACCTTCACTCTTTAATATATAGAGTATATGAGCACAGTCTTTCACATGACCGATTACTCTCCACACTATTTCATAACACTGATATACTTGAACACATATATGTTGAAAAGATAAATAATCACCAATATACGTATTTCATGCTAAACTAGCAATCATCAGTTGGTCCAGATTACCATCTCTACACATATATGCTACAAGTGCTCAGATATATATTAAGATAGCCAAACCTCATACTTTAATGGACAGGCTTCAATCTACTCCACACTCCAACTCTTCAACCGTCCATCCAATTGAAAATCTGATGATGGAATGCTCAAAGGTCACCCTGAAGCCGAGATTCTTGTCACACCCATATTGATCTAAGGTCAATCTGACCCCTCATGTACAGGACATAATCCATTTAATACTTATACAAGGGATGGGCAGACATCTCTACTTATGTAATAACTAAAACACATAGGCTTATTATATACCTGTGTCTGTATATGTAATATATAGACACTCTTTAAATAAATTAATGTAAATTTAAAAAAAAAACAACTATGAATTATTGTTAGGTAGTCGAATGAGGTTGGTTTGTATAAAAATACCATCAGTATCTACACATCTGTACAAATTTTAAAAATTTATTTTTTGAAAATAACTTCAAACTTATTTTATTAATCATTTTTTTCATTAGCAACTCTGAAGTAAGCTTTGCAAGGCAGGTTTATGATGTGTCTATCAGAGAGTTTTCAAAATGAATAATCTAATAAACACACCTTCGACAACATTTAATGTAGAGCTGTATTTCTGACATTTTATCATATGAAAGCGAGATAAAAATCTATTTTATGTACTATAAAGATTCAGAATTTTTATTGAACATTGCTAGTAGTGATCTGAAAATACAATGGAAAAATTATATCATGAAACTAAAAGGTATATTTTTCACTTTTCTGGTTGGGATAATATTAAATCTGCAATTTTGAAAGTGCATTTTTATTATTAGATTAAGCATGTAGATTAGATAAAAAGTAACAAAGAGTATTTATGGAATGCTTGAAAGTGATTATCATGAAATAAATATATCTTATGTTATAAACATTACCTTGAAGATTACCTTTTTTATAAATTAGATACAATCTTTTTATTCATTCAAATCCTTGTCCTAAAAGTGAATTAAAAAAATATTGATTATGCTCATAATAAGAATATGGGTAAAAATAAAATACAGTGAAGCTTTAATCAAGTAAAATCTTGGAGTTTTTTTATAGAAAAATTGATGCAGAAGAGATTAAAAGACAGCCAGACTATTTTATAACACATTGTCATGCCCTGCCAATTTGGCATAGTTGGTAGATCATCTGACTTGAAATTGGAAGATGCTATGATCATTTCTGCCATTTGGCGTAGTTGGTAGAGCATCTGACTTAGGATTGGGAGATCCTAGTATCGATTCTGCCATTTGGCATAGTTGGTAGAGCATTTGACTTGGGGGATTGAGAGATTCTAAAATTGATTCTGCCATTTGGAGTAGTTGGTAGAGCATCTGACTTGGGATTGGAAGATCCTAGTATCGATTCTGCCATTTGGCATAGTTGGTAGAGCATCTGACTTAGGGATTGGGAGATTCTAAAATTGATTCTGCCATTTGGAGTAGTTGGTAGAGCATCTGACTTGGGGATTGGGAGATCCTAGTATCGATTCTGCCATTTGGCATAGTTGGTAGAGCATCTGACTTGGGGATTGAGAGATTCTAGGATTGATTCTGCCATTTGGAGTAGTTGGTAGAGCATCTGAATTGGGATTGGGAGATTCTAGGATTGATTCTGCCATTTGGAGTAGTTGGTAGAGCATCTGACTTGGGATTGGGAGATCCTAGTATTGATTCTGCCATTTGACATAGTTGGTAGAGTGTCTGACTTGGGGGATTGGGAGATTCTAGGATCAATTCTGCCATTTAGCATAGTGGTAGAGCATCTGACTTGGGGATTGGGTGATCCTAGGATCAATTCTGCCACTCACAGGTCTGAGCTTAAACATCTTACAAACTCCTGAGCAATAAAGCCATATGCCTTACATATATATATATATAGTCATATTTGTAGTTTGTGGATTAGTTTGCATTCTCAAACATTATATATATTTTTCTCTTTTCAGGGTTCTGTCCTGAGTTAGGATGGCTATTTGCAAGTGTATTTCCATTTTTTAGTATTTATTTATCAAAATTTTAGATTTATTTAAAATTATAAAAATAATAATTACTTTCGATTTTTAAAATATATTTTATTTTTGTTTTAAATTCACTTATATATTAAATTTTTTTTTATAACAAATATATTTATTTTAAAAAATTATTAAAAAGTAATTAATCAAGTGGGAAAACACACAAAGTATTATTTGCCATTATATGGAAAGTCAGATTTCCAACATTTATTTTTCAAATGATCATCATGTTGAAAGATCAACTGCAGAAAAACCACATTGTAGAAACAAAATTCTTAATAAGAGTATAATTTTAATATTTTATATTCACACTGCAGAGATCATGTTAAAAAATTGCATCTGAAGTCATATGTATCTAAAAAATGTATTCATTTCTAGAATGAATTAAAATGCAAAAATTTATAAATAAATAAAAAACTGTAAATTGTCCTTTTTTATATTTATATAATAGAATACATGATTTTTATTTATTTTCAGTTACAATGTAGAAAGTATTCTTATGACGATATCAATACTGATTTCAGAGTTCTCGACATCTCAGATATAATTTACTGTAAAATATCATGAATGGCTTACGAAATATATCTTATAACCAAAGTGAGGGCTTAAACACTATGATTTAACATCAGCCATGTACAAGCACACAGATTATCATGATGTTGAATCTATATACTTGACATATATAACAATATTTAAGTAAAATATGCAAAACTCACTATATATATTGCCACACATAGCAAGCTAGAGTAAAAAATGGATGCCAGAAGGCTTGTGCATGAAATCTCCATCTAGTGCCTACTTATCCAATATCCCCAGACTAGTTTCTGGCTTACAGCCTTCGTCAGTGAGGAGCCTTGGATCTGAGAGCACTGCATCTAGATCTTAGGATCTAATGCAACCCTCCAGCAACCACCTATTATTTCCATTTAACTACAAACTACGAGTCCTAAACTGAAAACACCTTAATGTTTTTCAATCCAAGCCCATTAGCTCATATAGTCATATGGGTCTGAACCCAGTTTAGTACCCATACATTTTGGTGTCTTTGGTTCTTTAATAACCACAGCCACCACTATCTTATTAGGCAGGATTGGTTTTAAGCCAATAAACATCACATGACCCCACCTCTTATGCTTGGGGTATAACTGTTGTTAAAACAGGTGAAACTCATTATATATATTGCCACACACAAAACCAAAGACACCAAAATGTATGGGTACTGAACTGGGTTCAGACTCATATGACCATATGAGCTAATGGGCTTGGATTAAAAACATTAAGGTGTTTTCAGTTTAGGACTCATAGTTTTGTAGTTAAATGGATATAAAAGATGGTTGCTGGAGGGTTGCATTAGATCCTAAGATCTAGGTGCAGTGCTCTCAGATCCAAGGCTTCTCACTGATGAAGGTCTTAAGCCAGAAACTTGTCTGGGGATATTGGATGAGTAGGCACTAGATGGGGATTTTATGCACAAGCCTTCTGGCATCCATTTATTACTCTAGTTTGCTGTGTGTGGCAATATATATAGTGAGTTTTGCCTGTTTTAATAACAGTTATACACAAGCATAAGAGGTTGTGGTCATGTAATATTTAAGTAAAGTGTTCACACCTTTCATATCAGCCATAACCTCCATAGGATTAAATGAACGTTTATATATTTTTACTTTGAAAATCCATAGAATAAAAAACAACAACAAGACATTAATATGTTTTTTACACCTGAAAGTTTTTTTTTTTTTTTTTAGAAATTGAGTAAATTAATTAGACTATTATAGCTACTCAAATCATTTTTTTTTTTGCATAATTAATTAAAACTCTAAGATCTGATTACTCTGGGAGATTAAACTAGTATTGTCCTAGTTATTATGACAATTGTAGCATGGCAATTTGATTACTGGTTGAGATTGTTTCTTTTTCTTTATTTTTAGTTTAAGATTGAACCATGATTGAATGTCTCACTTGTTTATGTGAAAGCATCATGGAAGAAAGAATGCAATATTTTTTTAATGCATATACAGATATTTTCACTATTAATCAGTATTAATTCAAAAACCTTTTACTCAGAAGCTATATACTCTGACTATTGGCCAACCTGTTCAGGGTACCATATCTTTACCGAACCCAAAAATAAGTTAGTTTATTTTTCAGATATATATTTTTTGAATATGTTTTTGCTCTGCAATTATTTTCTGACAATATAAAACAATCAAATGATTTAGTGCTCAGAAATTCGTAAGAAGTTTGAATACCAGAAGTGACAGATGCAATCCAAAAACCTTGAACTCCAGTCTCATCCATTCTGTCATTATACCAAACCATATAGGGTATATTTTCTGATAAAAACAGTGTTCATCAAAATCTTATTATCTATAACATTTTTTAATTTCCTCAAGGTTTCTTGAAAATAATGGATGATTACGCATAATTTCTATAGTTACTAAAATACATTGATGCTCACTAAATAATATGGAAAGAAGTTATACATAAGGAATATTGTATAAATGTTAAAATGATTTTGTCAGTTTTTATGGACTCAATAATTATTATTAAATTAAACCTACGATTATTTGTAGAAAAATCAAGTGCAGATTGAGGACAACAGTTTCACTTATTTGATCTAATTTCTGTCTGTTTGTTTACTTTCCAGCAAAAAAAGCCATTCAGTTATTTTATTATTACTGGTATTTCTGCAATTTTCCTCGGTCAAGAGTAAATTCGAAAACTTTTACGTCTATCACTTTTGCCGTACAAGCATTCCTGACTTTAACAAAACTATATTATACCAATCTTTTAGTAGCAAATTGTACGTATAAATAGATGTCTGTTTATGAAACGCTTTATTAAAAAGAAATCATTTTTTTAAGTATCAAGTGATTTTGACATAAAAGGTGAAATTAATAAAATATAGAGTAATATTGTAAGCACTTTTTATCAAACTGAGCTGAATCACGCGGCTTCCATATGTTCTTGACAAACTACAAGACTTTTGGAAACAAATACCGTCTGTCTTTCTGAAAATTTTAAGTTTGTTTAAAAAACAACACCACAACAAAAGAGCGCAATAATTTTATTTTCATTTTGAAGGTTAAAATTAATGAAAAGCGAAATCGGAATCTATAAATATAATAACATCCCCATTAACCACATATACGGGATTATAAGAGGAAAAGATACTGCAACATTTTGAAAACAAAGTTAAGATATTTTATAGCGTTGTTGTGGGGACTGTTTCTATAGTAACGTTGACGCATAATTTTCCCGGGATTTTTACTATAACCTAAATGAATGCGATTATAATAACGCTGCGAATAATTGACGTGTTAAAATGGAAGTATAGAATTCACATAAAAGTGTGTGTGTATTTACATGCAAACAAGTTTGCAGGGGAAAATGCTGTTATTGTTTCCCATTAAAGCTTAAAGTGGTCTGAAGATATTTGATTACTTTATTTGAAATCACACACACACAATAGGATAGGATTTTAAAGTTTGAAATTAAATTTGTAAATTAAATTATCTAGAGGTCTGTTTTCCGTTTTGTTTATTATTTTATCCCTGCAGAATTTAAATTAGTTTTTTTTTTTTTAAAAAAAAAAAATCTTTATTCAAATTAATTTATATAATGTAAGATTCTTTGTTTTGATTTACTCGCGTTAATAATTTCGCTAAATTAAGAAAATTAATAATACTTTAATTCTAAAGTAATTTAATAATTATTCTTAATTAATTAAAATTTTTATCGTTATTGTTATTGAGAATTGCTAGAGAATAATGGCCTTCAACCATTGATGATATATATAAAAAAATATATGTTTGAATGGCTCGTTTCTGGAGAGAGAACTTATGTGCCGTTGAGCACCAAACTGTTAAATTGCGTTTTGATCCATGAGTTCAACTATCTATCATTGCGCTAATCTCCACAGGACACCATGTATGACGAAAGTACTATACTTGATTTAGATCGTTTTGAGAATCGAAGTTTATTTTTCAGCGAATCAGTCGATTATTTAATAACTATATGTGAATATTTATTTTAAATTAGAGAATTTTTTTTTCATGTTGATCTTAGACTATATAAAATTAATCCTATATCCCCTTGGTTAATAAATGAAATTTAATTACATAGTTTAATGTCTAAGCAAAACTGTAATACTTTCAAAATAATCTCTTTATTCATACTGTATCAGCAATGATGTATACATTTTTTTTTTTTTACTATCCCGGAATGGAATGATTAAGGTTTCATGGGTTATGTTTACTGCACTAGTTTTGTATGTTCACAATCCGGTATTTATATTCTGAGAGGTGATAAAAATTTTCATGTAATTATACAATTTTGAAGTAAATATAGACACCTTTTATCTATCTTGCTTATAATCAATCTAATTCTCACCCAATGTTTATCAGTAAGTTGTCACCCATATGCAATTACTGAATAAGTTATTTTTCTTTTATTACTTAGTATACTGTCCTCCCAAAAATAAAATTAAATATTGGAAGTTATACTCAATCTGTACTTCTCCTTCAAATAAGAATAACAAATCCTTTTTAAACAAACCAATAAATAGTTGATTAAAAAATTCAAATACTGGTTGTTAGAATTAAATTACTATGGTTTTCTCATGAAATTAAATTTTGAAGCACTCACCATCCTTCATTTCTAAGATATAAAAGGAATTGCACTAACATTGAAAATATATGCAAACTATGTCATAGAGAATCAGAAATGCAATCACATTTTATATTCATGTGCCCCATGTTTAATAATATCCAGTGGGATATTTCCAAAGGATTTAAAAAAATAAAAATTTCAACATACATACATTTCTCCATACATTTAAAAAGGGTATTTATGCACCCGTTGGAGGCAGCACATTACATTATGGTGTCCCAGAGATACATTTATGTATGTTTCAAATATAAAAACACTTTAGTGCAAATTAACAACAAAGTGGATATTATATACATAAAAAATGAGAAAATCTCACCAATGAACATTCAGATACATTGTCACTAATGCAACTTAACTCAAATATGTAACATGACTCATTATTATAAGATGATGACTGGATTATTGAAAGCAATGCAATGAACTTCATAGAAAGATGTAAATTGGATAAAATGCATTAGAATTTTAATTTTTTTCACATCTTGTATGGGATAAAACATTTAAATATATATAATGTAAACAACATAGCTCTTTTTTTTGTTTATGACCTTGTATTCTTTTCTTATTCTATCCTATGTATATGCATATGATACTAAGTATTCTTTTGTAAATTTATAGTTCAAGAAAACCTTTTGAACTAAAATAATGAAAAAAAAAAACCCACAATAAAATAAAGAAACTTATAACTACCATTAATGGACTGATGTGTATTGTTATTTTTTCAACACAAAGTTATTGCTCAACAATTGTCTTATTGTATATACATACTATGCATGTTTATGACACACACACACACATATATATATATATATAATGCTTGTTGGATGTAGTTCTGTACTGAGTGCTTACATTTTATATATAACTAAAAGTAGGACACTGACTTTATGTTTGGAATGGTAATTATTTCTCTACTATAAGACATTGATAAATTAAAAAAAAAATTGATATGCATACATATTAATTTTTTGATAGGAGCAAATAAAAGATAAAATAGCCTACTGCAAGTGCAAGGTGTCCCTCCAACAGAGAAAAATGAGGACAGCATTAATTTCTGTCAGGTAATGATGGTATTAATAGTTTAATTTTAGCAAAAATAGCTACATACTCTCACTAGTTGGATAATCTAAATAAATTGGCTATGTTGATCAGCTATTTAAAATTAAGAAACTTAAAGTTTTACAGAAATTTGAATCTCATGCTATGGCTTGTCAGGTGAAAGGTATATATGTGTGTTCTTATTGTATTAAATAGATGATCTTGTGTTGGATACTCTGATTATATGTCTTCCAATAAAATCTTTATTGATAAACCTTTGATTTCAGTACAATAATTCATCAATGTGCTATCTTTCTTAGCAATAAGAGTTTTAAAAATTGTTAATTTATTAGGAATTTGTTGCTGAAACCATAGATGTACTAACTATAGTACAAATTAATAATAATTATCTTATTATATAATATAAAGAGCATGCTAATAACTCTAAGCAAGCTTTTTTATTTTATTTTTATGATAAATGCTACAAGAGAAAGCATTCATATCATCTTTATCTAGGATTGTCCTCAACCCCAGATCTGTTTCGAGCTATAGCTCTCTTAATAATTTATCTTTCATAAAGTAGGTCCTGTGTTTGTGACAAATAGAAATCTTGATTTATTAGAGTTAGGAGTAAATTACTCTAATGTAAGCACTGTTTGATTTACAATAACATAATAAAATTTGATAATTTACATACTGATGAGATAATAATCACTGAAAAAATAAAAAACAACAACGTGAAAATGAATAGCAAACATGCTAATAAAAAAGCAAAGAAATGTAGATTATCTATAATCATAGCAAAACAATAGTATTTGGAAAAGAGATAACAAAGAAAAAAGCAAAATCGATTGAATCTAAATAGCATTATAGAATGTTTTTATATTTTAGAAAAAAAATTTCTTTATTGTAAAAAAATAAATAAATTTAAAAATGAATAGAAAGAGCAAGAATATTTCTACAAGTCACGAACATGGTTTAGAAAAAATGTCAGACTGCAAACCACATTAGCTGTCCTGTGCAGAAGCTTTTTATTGTTTCTAAAACATGAAAGATAACAAAACATTTTGTGAAAAATCTTGGCATTTGAAAGAACATACTCATAGAATGATAAGGAAAGTTTGAAAGCCAAAATTTTCATTGAATTGGAGAGAAATTTTATTTAAGAAAACTATAGGAAGGAAATTACAGCTCTTTCAACATACATATATGCTAATAAATGATGAATAAAACTAGAAAATCTTGTTTTTGGTATTACTCTAAATATTTACATGAATTTGCAAATAGTAACCACTTTTTTTTTAATGTACCAATTCCAATTTATTTGCCAGACAAATGATTACTTTTAAATTATCTTCCCTTTTTTATTTTTTATATTATAATAATAATAACAACAACAACAACAACAACAACAATAATAATAATAATAATAATAATAATAATAATAATAATAATAATAATAATAATAATAATAATAATAATAATGATGATGATAAAATAATAATAAAAGAAGAAGAAGAAGAAGAAGAAGAGAGAAGGAGGAGAAGAAGGAGGAGGAGGGGGGGGGGGGGGGGGGGGGGGGGGGGGGGGGGATGATGATGATGTAAAAACAAAGTTTCATCCTTTTCAAGCAGTAATAATTGATTTATTATTATATAACAACGATAAAAATGGCCATTTCTTTTCATTTTAGAAATAGATTGGAATTGGTATTGGAAATAAGTATTATTTGGAAGTTCATTTTTAATCATTTTTTAAAATCTGACTTGTGATTTGTCACAGTAATATTTTCAGATTTGATTGTTCTGTGAATAGTTTTATATTATCAGTGCTATATATTTGAAAAGCTATAATTTATTTATGAACTTGTTAAAATTGTTAGATTTTTAGCTGAATTAACATTTGAAACTGTAATGACTTGATTAATGTAAAAACAAAAATAACTACATCAATGCTTGGCTTCTTGAGATCAGATAAAAATTGTCATTGTTTTATCTGACAAATAGATTAAAATTGGTATAAAAAAGTGGAAATTATTTTCAATTTCATTTTAATGATTTTTTGGAAAACTGGCTTTTGAATTATCATAGAAACATTTTCCAGATTAAGTGTTTCATGAATATGTTTACATATTGTACTACATATTTGTAGGCCCTTATTGGACAAAAACTATCTTATATTTGAAAACTTTTCATAAGGCAAATCATTCAAAAAGTCTTTGGATTTAAATCTGGTTTATTATTTATTATTATTGCATCTCCTGCATCTGAATTTAATTTTATTGAATAAAAATATTCATTTGTCAGATAAAATTGAAATCAAGTGTTTAAGATTTTTTATAAATTAAACTAAATTGTTTTTTGATTCTCAGTAAAATAATAGACATAATCCTACTGAGACATTGATTATAACTTTGAAACTAACAATTTCATATACTTTGGGATCTGAAATATCTTTTAATTGTGAAAATCTTTGCTTTAATATACTAATTTACTGCAATTTGAAATAAAATTATTTTAAATAATTATGAAACATTGCCCCTTTTTAACATTGTACATTCCATATTTTCATTTAATTGTTTTTTTTTTTTTTACATTTATGTAGTTCTTGCATCTATAATTAAGTATATGTTTTGCAATTCATCTGGGATTTGATAAATAGAATTGCATCCAAATCAGCTCTTTCTTTGCTAAATCATCATTACATGTGTATATTAATAATGTAGGAATTAATTACAGTTAATGACAAAACTAAATTGAAACTCTGAAACCAAGTTTATATTCTAATAAACATTATATTTTTGATTGTTACATTCAGCATATACATTTTGAGCCAAAATTTATTCCATAAATTTTATTTCAGAGTCATCTACTATCAGCTTGAATAATGAATAGACATTAAATGGTAGTAAAATATTCATATTTGCCAATTCGTTTCTTATATACTGTTCTAGATAAATGATAAAAGGTCTTCAGGAGTTAACATTAAATTGAAGTTGCAAAAATATATACTTATTAAAACTTGGTCAAACCTATATATCTAGGTAAATAAGTTGGGTTGGGTTCAAAGCCATGGCATATTTTGGAATTATAATTTGTTATAACAAGATAGCATAAAAGAATTACAAATGGTTGCTAGATATATAGAATGTCCATTGTCCAAAATGTTTCATTGATGGTGGCCATTATAACAAAATCTAGTCTGGGAATAGGTGAATAGCATTGCCATCTAGTGTTAATTTGTCAATGAAGCTTATATTATATAATTCTGGAATACAGAAAGTATAATGTATACTAATGCTCAGAAAAAAGTAAATTTTGTTCAGATTCTGACAAACAATGACTAAACTATGAAATAGAACTGGTTTTATTTCTTGAGAATTCATAATAAGTTCAAGTGACAGAAATGCCAGAATTGGAACTGATCGCAGAACCATATACTCCAGAGGTATGACATTTTACCACTGCTTCCAACCATGCAAAGCTGTAACAAACTGTTATTGCTGTAATCAATGATACCTGTCAATTCCTTTCTATTTGTTAGTCTCTTTTTTATTTTGGACAGATAATTTAAAATACGTTCATAATTTTTTTGCTAAATAGAAAGTTTATTTAAATTCATATAAGTTATATACATTAAAATGACCTTTACTGTTTGTATTACTCAATAATTGAAGTATTTTTCTTCAATCCTAGAAATCTCAAAACACATCAATTTTATTTTACAAAAGTTAATTAAAATTGAATATAGAAAATAAAAGATTTAAAAGCTTTTAAATAATCCATTGCAAAGCAAATGATTTTCAGCTAGTTTTGGGAAGAAAAGTAGTAAAAAAGAAAGCATTATTTATCAGAAGATGGTTTGAACGATTTTCTACTACTGTTTCCATTTTTATTTAGACAGTGTAGATAAGAATCGCAAACTACACACTTTATGATCTATATTGAATTGACTTTGGGCTAGTTATTTTCAAGAAAAATTCTAAAACTGATTGGAAATTTTTTGTTGTTGTTTTAATTCACTAAGATTAAAATTTGAATTCAAGTACATAGCAGTGAATGTTCTATACCTGCACCACAATTATCTTAATATCAATAATATTAATAATATATAATAATTATATAACTTTTATCTACTTCTTTTTCCCTCTATATTTTGCTTCTTTTTATATTTCAATAAACTTTGTTAACACTCCTTTAACACTTTAAGCAAACAATCTTTATTTATTTATAACAGTTTCGACTGACCTAGCAGTCTTTACCTAGCAGTCTTCTTCAGATCTGAAAAAGACTGCTAGGACAGTCAAAACTGTTATAAATAAATAAAGATTGTTTGCTTAAAGTGTTAAAGGAGTGTTAATGAAGTTTATATTGATATATAATAATTATAGAAAACCTCCATTAATATGAATATAATAAATTTCAAAAATTCATATGTAGATATGCTTTATGGGGTATTGATGCATAAAGCAAAATAAAAAACATTTAGTTTAGCTTTGGAGTTTAGCAAAAACAGTTATGAATTTGTGCTCAGCATTAAAAATGCATTAAACTCAATAAAAGTGGAAGTAATATATATTTAATTAAACAGTACTAAATAATATATTAATCAGCAAATTTATATGAAGCTGTATAGAGATCACTGCTGATTTAAATCTCACACTCACGAGTATTATTGTCTAGCTTAAACATCCAGTGCTAGTATTATAGATAAAGACGCTGTTCGATGGCGCTGTTTTCTCACCAAAACTATAAAATATGAACATTCCCTGGTCGTTGATTTTAATCATTTTGATGTGTTTTTTGTAATGCGAAAATTATAAAAAAAACAAAATCATCTTTTTTAAATATTATTTTTTTTATTAACATATACAAATTAAATGATAACAGTAAATGTAAAATAAAATCAACAAATTACAAGTTGATTCATGTTTTTTATTTTGCTTTATTAGATAAAACAATTTTCTATCGGATATTTTTTTAGTGGGGTTACGATTTTTTTTTCTTGTTGTTTAAAAACTCATAATCGGAATAAAAAGTAAAATTTCTTAGTCTTCCTTTTAAATTTAAATTTTTACAGACAAATAGATATTATTGTGTTACCGCTATTTTTTTACTTTATTATAGTCTTCATTTTACATTTTTATTTTTTACAGACAAACAGATATTACCACTATTTTTTACTTCAAATAGAAAGACAACAAAAAGTAAAAGTACGGTTAGGTTTAGGGTTAGGTTTAGGGTTAGTTTTAGGGTTAGGTTTAGGGTTAGGGTTCTGTTGTTTATAATGCTAAAATAAAAAATATCAACATCATACTTTTTGTAAATACTTATTTTTTTTAACATATATAAAATAAATGATAACAATAAATGTAAAATATATTCAACAAAGTATAACAGTAGTCGGAGAAAAGAAAGAAAGTAAAAGTTTTTAAACAACAACAAATATATATATATATATACATATATATATATATATATATATATATATAATATTATATATATATATATATATAATGTCTTCTTTACTTATTAACCATGTTTATAATATATGCTTTTTATGAAATTAAAAAAAAGAGTGTAGAATTGTACTTTTCTTACTGGATATTTTTGTGTTTCTGCTATTTTTTACTTCAAAAATAAACACACGGTAGAATATTGTTTGTCTCATGGAATGTTATGAACAGTACGTTACTTGACGCGTTACCTAATTCCAACTCACTTTACACATATATCTTGTCAACATTTTCTCACTTAAAACTTCAATACAGTATGGTGTAAAAAGTCTGATAATTATTACTTTAGAAAATGTGAACATTTCAATACTTTAAAAAAAAAAATCAATCAAAACAACATTTCTATCCAATTCAAATATACACACCCTCTCACCAAGCCCTAACAATTTTAAAAACTGTGCGAATTCGCCAAATTTATTTGCTGTGATGCGACATACATGCTGTACTGCGATGTGACAAAATGGTCTGCAATCTATAGCACAACAAAAAAGTTATATTATAGAAAACACGGGTTCGAACTTGTCGGCCATGGAAACAGCATTTTTATGTGTTTTAGCATGAAAACGGCACCATAGAGTGGCGTCTTTAGCTATAAGACTAGAACCAAACATCCATATAAGATCTTGGAAAATAAATAGAAGTGATTTATTTTTATTTATTATATTGATAGCTTTGGCACAAGAAAGTATTGCTTTAATATATTCACCATTTTGAAATTAGTAATTTATCTCTGGTTAATGTACATATATTGTAATGGTATAGAAAATTGGGTTGAACCTGGGGTGATGATATCATCATCATCACATAAACAAAATTTAAAATTAAATATAAAAATATATCATCAATATGAGGAATGAGGAGCATTAGAGATCCACAGAGAACTAACTTTATTAACTATAAGTTACTATAAATTCCTCAGCATTACAGACAGGAATAATCATTCATCAACATGAATGATCAACAATAAAATTCAACAGTCAATCTTGTGACTTGATTTAAAGTTGGTCTATTATAGATGAGGTTAATTATTTACTTCTTGACAGCTTGGAGGAAATTATTTAAACATTAATTTGAATGCACAAACTCAAGTCCTAACCCATCATAATATATAACAATAAAAACAATAATGATGTGATGCTAAAACATGCTGATCATCATCAATATCTTCTGGTTGGTTAGCACCATTAATGTACTGGCCAGCTTTAAACTTAATTTTTAATAAATACTAAACTAAATAAAATGTAGTGCATGGATTTTAAAAGATATCTCCTTTGTGTGAATCCAGGGTCATCATCAACCTGATGTCCATAAACACTAAATATGAATCTCATTTATATAACAGATCACTATGCATGAATCTAGCTCAGGAACAAAAGCTTTATAACTGTTATTGTGAACTACATAAAATAATTTATAATATTTTAGAATTAAATAAATTCACTGGAATAACTTTAAACAATAAAATATAAAATTATTAATAACAATTAAATGAAATTAAGGTCTCCTGAATATGGCTATACATACAAATTAAGCCTTCTGATTTTGATCAATTCAAAAAGAAATCACATTGTAATTTACAAATATGTCAATACATAAAACACTTATATATAAGCACACAGAGATGTAGTATAATCTCTGAACATATTTAAATTGTCATATAATAAAAATATGATTAATTTTAACATATGTGTCTACATGATGCACATCTATATAAGCATACAGATTGGAATTGTTATATAATAATAAAAAATTAAGAAATCACATTGTGATTTACAAATATGTCAATACATAAACACACATATATAAACACACATAATACAAAATAGCAATTTATGAACATATTTGACTTGCCATAAACTTATAAATGAAATTCATTTTTATAATACATAATTATTAGCTGATTTAACATATATGTGTGTGCCTGAAAATGTGTGCACACACTGGTGTTTATAAAAAGAATAAATTTAATGAGCTATATTATATTTTCTTAATACACAATTAATTCACTGTTAAAAAACATAAAATGCACATATATATTCAAGCACTCAGATGTGCTATATGATAATTTAAAAATTAACATGTTTGAATTGTCATAGACTTATAAAATATTCAACTCATTTTTAATAATACATAAATGCACACATATGATGTGTGTATATATAACAAAATAGATGATATGAATTAAAGCTATTAATTAGCTTCCCTTCTTTTTTTATGGTAAATAAAAGTCTTTTTTTTAAATACAAAAAAACTATTATCATTTGGAAAGTTTCATTTAAAATTCAAGTTCATGTGGCCTCATTTTCAATATTTCAAAAAAATATTCAGTTTTTCTCCTTTTTATATAAACAATATCAGGAATAAATAATCTTCTAGATACAAATGTCATTTATTATTTTTTTTCCTTGTTTTATTTTTTGTTGACAGTCATTTACTTTTAAAATTTGTTAATTAGAAATTTTAAATGTCATTTCAAAAAATTATTTAAAATAACTCATCAGATATACTATATATATATATATTAATAATTCAAACAAATATATTTAACACAGTATTCAAAATTAAATAATATATTCTTTTCCACAAGTACTTTTTATTGTTTCTTTAATAATTTTTTTCTACTTTTTTTTAAAAAATAAAAAAAAAAAAAATTTTTTTTCTCCCTCCTTCTATTTTTTTATACCTCTCTCCTATTTTTTTTTTTAAAAATAAAAAAAAAGGAGAGGGGGGGGGAGATGGGGTGGGGGGATGGTAGGTGTAATTTTTTTTGGTTTTGTTTTTTTTTTTAATATTGTGGGAGGGGAAAATTATTTTTTTTTTTTTTTGTTATGTATATTTTATTTTTTTTTATTTTGTGTTTAATGTTTATTTTTGAGATTTTTTTTTTTATATATATATATGGTATAGTACCTTTATCTGTGCTTATATAGATAAAATAATATACATATAAACTAATTCCATAGAAAGCTGATGAACTCTCTGAATATGTTGATTCCTTCTAAACAGTAGACTGGCTTGTTGTCATCATCAGGAAATGTATACTCTAGTAAATGATGGCCTACAATGATTTCCCTTTAGTCTAGAATTTGATAGACTTCAAACATATTGATAATGCATATTATAGGCTATAGAGAACACAGCAAACAGACCTTTTACTTCCATGTGAATCCAAACTCTACCATAGTGAACTAGTAGCGGCAGCTGGAATTGCACTTTCTTTTTTTCAATTATAACTTCTTGGTAACTCTTGTTATAATCTGTAAAATTCTTAAAAACTTTTAAAATTTATAATACATTAAGAAAAAATAAAAATTATATAAATAAAAATATAACATAGAATGATCAAATAGTAAAAATCTAGATAAATTAATATGTAATCATAAAATAAAAAATGATATTGGAAATTGCAATGATTTAGTATAGACATATAGAGAACAATTAGATAAAAGAGCAAAAGAATATAGCTATGCAATAAATCTGCATTACATATTCATTATTTAAAATAATGATATAAAATAAATTGTGTAAAAATATAAAATCTTTAAACTATATTAAAGAAACCACCAGAAGGAAAATATATAAAACAATTATGTTAACTATAATAAACATTGCTGCATAAAATATCAATTAATTTAATTAATAATTGACTAATTAAAATGACTGGAAAATTATAAAGTGTATATTAATATAGTATTTTTTTGTAAATTTTGTATAAGTATTATAAATTATTTAATTGGGAAAGAAAGGAATAAAAGAGGGAAGAAAGGGAAAGAGGAAAAAGAGAAAAAGAAAATGTGTGGGTGGTGGAAATTATTATATGTTGATTTTTTTATTATGATTGATGCTAATCTATATATATATATAACCCCTATTTTCTCTGTTGTCTTATTGGTGAATGTAAGTTTGTTCATAAGGTTGTCACATGATACAAATGTATGCTTATTCATGAGGCTGTCATATATCAAATCAGTTTAAAAAACTATTATGTTTGTATATAAATAATGCTGTCAAATTTCACAATTGAAAAAAAAAAAAAATTTAAATTTGTTTTATAAATAAATATTGATACCAGACTAAACTATAATTTATATTACAGCATTTTATGTAAAAGAAATAATTCCACCATTAAAAAACCAAGCAGTCATTCATAATGCTATCAAATTCACATATTAAATATACAGGTGTAGTTAAAATTTTTAATTTAGCTTTATTATAGCTAAATGTATTAATACCTTGTTGGCTATATTTCTGAAGACTGGATTGATCCAAATATTTTTTTTTTCAATTTTTTATTTGTGAATTTCTCACATTTATTTATCTGTCAAATTTAAAGGATAATAATTATGTTACAAAACAATTATTAAAATTAAATGTTATGTGTATATATATATATATATATATATATATATATATACATTTAATTTTAATAATTGTTTATATATATATATATATATAGAGAGAGAGAGAGAGAGAGAGAGAGAGAGAGATAGTGATATTTGCATAGACTTTGAAAAATTATAAGCTATTAATAAACCATATTACAAAAATAAACAGATACCTTTATCACATTTATTTATATAATATTACTTTTTTTTGTTTAATTTACATTAAATCTTTAGAAAAATATGTTAAAGCAACCAATTAAAAAAACCATGGTCTTTATAGGCCCGGTACACCTAGTTAGTTTTATATATAAAAAAGATAGATGCTGCTATGTATGCAATGCAAATTGAAGCTTTAAAATAGTTCACGTAATATTGGTAAGGGCAAAATATATTTTCTCGAAAAAGCTTTTCGTATTATTTTTATTATATAGATATACAATTATTGCTATTGTAAATGATATTTTATTTTATATCACAATGTGTGATTTATTTCTCTATATACAAAAGCAGCACAATGATTAAATTTCTTTTCATTTTTGATTATTGTTTGAGGGATATGTGAATTTATGAAGGTTGTACCACCTGATCATAAGGATGCTTCTGATGTTCCACTTTTTAAAATTAAAATAAATAGGTGAGATTGCAGTAATTATCATGGAATATTATTATTATTCATTATTTCAAAGGCAATTTCAAAAGATTTGTTGAATAAATTGTTTAAGCTATAGATGAATGATTATTGGAGTTTTAGAGACTCAAGAAGCACTGTAAATAAATAGTTTTTACTGCCAGGAAAATGCAAGAAAAATATTGGGAATTAAAGAGTAATTTATATATTGCTTTTATTTATCTGGTCAAACAAATTTTATAGCATTGATTAAAATTTTGTTCATTAAAGTTTATATTATATAGCTTCTACATGGTAAAATCAGAGGAAATGTTATTACTAAAGATGGAACATCTGAGGCTTTTGAATTGAAAACTGGTGTTAAACAAAGGTGTGTACTTGTTTCAACATTGTTTTTAATTTTTATAATAATTGTTAATTCAATGGAAATGTTTATAGGTGACTTACTGAAACAGAGATCAAGATGCAATAGAGATTTTGTGGTGAAGTTTTTATTTTGAAGGATTCAAAGCAAAAATAAGAATTTCATCTTGGATTTTGGATTTATATTCTGTTGATGATTGTGCTATTTTTGCCACTTTACTATAGGATATTCTTGAGGTTTTGAATGCAACATATAATTGACATTTAAAAAAAACTATTTATCAGTCAATAGTGAAAAAAAAAAAAATCTGAAAACATTTTTTTAACTTGGAGATTAAACTCTCCATACAGTAGCACCACTCAGTGCAAGCCTGAGTAAGCATAAAGAATGGTGATCATGTGATGTTTAGTGGTTTAACATTTTTTTTAGCTTGGATGTTACTAAATTGAGAATGTAAGCCAATTTAAATATTTGTGTGATACTTTTAACTAATTAAAAGTTGGGGTATTTCATCACAGGAAAATAACCACTGTAACTATATTAGCAGTATATAGAGCTTTTATTCTAGTTAATTTATCATATGGAAGTGAGACTTGGACACTTTTTTATTCAAAATAAAGACATTAGAAATTTTTTATTTTAGAATGCTTTGTAAAAGTTTAAAAATACAATGACAAATCGTAAGATTAAGCAATATGTTTACCAACTTGCTGAGTGCTACATAAAAGAGTTTACTATTGCAAAATCACACTTATCATTGAATTGAAAGTTTGAAATAAATGAGTAATACAAGATTTCCTAAAAAAATGTTTGTTATGAACTAAAACAGGATTATAAAATATCAAATAAATAGAAAAAATAGATCAGCATGTTTTTTATGGAAAAGCATTTGTATTTCAAAAATTGGTTTATATAATCATCATGAAACTCACTTATAGAGTAGTTTGTTTTTTTTGGAGTTGGAAAGACTTTATTCATTTGAGCATAGCTGGAAATGATGATGATGATAATATGAGCACAGCGGGAGGATATTTTTTTATATCATAATAAAAAGTTTTATTTTCTTATTAATATAATTAAGTTGTAGATTTATTTTTAACATTACTTAAAAAAGTAATAAAATTATAACTATATGTAGGCAACAAAACAACAAGTGGTTAGCACTTTTAGTACATTTATATGTGTTTTATTATCTTCGATTTCTATGGTCTCTTAACATTGCTAGTAAACTCCCATCTTCATCTTTCAGCAAAACTTTTGTGTTAATTTATTCATACATGTAAAATAGTATTTCCATTATAATTCCAGAAAGAAAAAACAGAACAAGAACATAAAAGATGAATTTCGCAGAAGTGTATAAATCACGTTTAAAATATACACACATATTACACTGCAAATACAACATTAATAATAGTTAAGTAAAAAATAAGAGATCCTTTATAGACTATTGCAGAACAAAGATCTTTCCATCACTTGTTCACAAAAGGAGAATAAGAGAAATGTTATGACTGATCAGACTTGCAAATTTCTGGATGATAAAGGATTGAGTCTTCCTTGTTTTATTTTTGACTATAAATAACTAATTACCCATTTCATTATTAGCAGCAACTTATAAAAAAGTATGGCGATTTTAATTCCAAAAAAAAAAAGTTATTAAAGATGATGTTGATGATGATGATAAACAACTTAGAGATGGGTTTTGTTATAACTATATAAATCAATTACATATATTACATGCTAATCTTTTAATCTCTTTCTTTGATATTTTACAATAATATCTTTTAACTTGAGCCCCTGTCTGAACTTTACTTTTTGAAATATTTTAATATGCCACTTCTGTAGTTTGTTTATTTAATAATTTGATTGCTATCTTAATTTTTTCCACTATAAAGCCTATGTTTTTTAAAAAAATATTTCCACATTTTACTTCATTGTTTAACTCCTTAGTATCTTTCCACAAATATAACTTCCAATAAAAGCATTCATTTTTAAATATGATAGAATATTTTTGAAATTATTTTTTAATGTAAATAGGTCTACCTCTTCCATAAAAACCATGCTGAAGTACATTATAAAATACTATTTCAGGATCTATGTTGCTTTTCAAAAGTCAGTTTACATACCCAATCTGATAAAAATTTAGCAACTTTGCAATAGTAGACTTTATATCACATCCAGAAACTAATATTTTTTGTTACCAACATATTTGTTCAGTATATTGAATGTTTATTAATGTGAGTTTTTAACATTCCATCATCAGATTTTCAATGAAATGGATGGCTGAAGAGTTGTGGGATGGAGTAGTTTAAAGCCTGCCCATTAAAGTATGAAGATTGACTATCTTAATATAAAGCTGAGCACTGATTGTATATATGTGTGAAGATAGTAATTTGGACCAACTGATGATTGCTGATTTAGCATGAAATACATATATTGACGATTATTATCTTTTCAACATGTGTGTGATCAGGTGGGTCAGCAATATGAGATAGCATGGAGAGTTGAGGGTCATGTGAACATTTGAGTTCGAATCCCTTATATATTACAGTATATATGTGCAGGTGTGTGTATGCCTGTACAGTGTATTAAATTATATACTAAATAAAAGAGAATTTGATGTTGTTTTTTTAATCAAATGGATGGTTATATTATTGTAAGAGTAAGCAGATTGAAACCTGTCCATTAAAATTTAAGGAATTTATATCTCAATATTATGATGGCTCAACTGATGAGTGCTGATTCAGATGAAATACATATATTAGGGATCTTGTACCTTTTTTACATGTGTATTGATCATGTATATCAGTTGTTTGAGATGAAGTGGAGGAGAAATATAGACTAAAAATTCTTAGTTCAAATCTTTCTATTTTTTGTTATTGTATTTTTAGAATCCTAGGAAGAATTTTGAAATGAAACGTTTTTAATGATTTCATATTTAAAGGATTTAAACCACCCTTTCATTAATTAGGCAAAATAATGGCTTTAAATATAATCAAAGTTCAATATTTATATCATTTTGAAGAAATATTTTATCTTTTAATTTATTATATGCCCTGCATGGTTTGATGGTAATGTGGAAGAATCATGATTCATGGTTTTTAAACCATATCTGTTATTTCCCATCTCAAATTTTTTTATGACCTTTTTATTTATTAAACATACCACACTTTCTCTTTGAAAATCCACAAAAATATTTAAAATGACCCATTTAATGTAATTTAAAGATGTAAAGGCACCAATTCTAGTTAAAGGATTAAAACTGTAAAGAAGATACATTCAAAAATCTTAGTTACTTTAGATCTTTTTAAGATGCATTAAAAGTAATTTATAATCTGAAAAACATTAGTGCAAAACTGTAATTATGGGGGATTTAAGCACACACTTTCAAGCTCCTTTCAGCTATCCACTCCATCTCATGCAACTAATACATGTGATGACATATATGTGACAAAGATAAATGATCTCCAATATATGTAATTTGTGCTAAACCAGTACTCACTAGTTGGTCCAGATCATCATCTTCCTCACATGTATGTGATCAGTGTTTTGTTTATATTAAGATATCAAATTTTCAAACTTTAATGAACAGGCTTGATCAACTGATGAGTGCTGGTTCAGCATGAAATATGTATATTGGAGATCATTTATCATTTTTACATGTGTATGGTCATGGGTATTGGTTATGTAAAATGGAGTGGATAGCTGAAGGGAGCTTGAAAGTCTGTGTTCAAAACCTTATGCTTGTATGTCAAATATTAGTATAAACCTGTTAAATGTATTGATGGCACTCTTTTGAATAATAAATGCAATAACTAAAGTGATCCTCTCCATGATTTACCCATCTTATCTATTCTGTTTAGATTTTAAAAAAAAAGATATATGTCTGCAATTTTAAAATTAGAAAAATTGTAGGATCTGATGATATAAACCATTAAGCATCACATGATCACATTTCCTATACTAGCACATTAATTGTTGATAAACAGAGCAAAACTCTCCATACAGTATTGCCACCTGTGCTAAACAGATCCAAAGCTCCTCACTGATGAAGGCCACAAGCCAGAAACTAGTCTGGGGATATTGGATGAGTAGGCATTAGATAGGGATTTTATGCACAAGCCTTCTGGCATCCATTGATTACTCTGTTTAGCACAGGTGGCAATACTGTATGGAGAGTTTTGCTCTGTTTATCTGATGATATACTGAAAGAACTTTCAAATGTCTTGATGATATACCATCTTTAAAACTACTGAAATATTTTTATGAATATATAGATTCATGATGCTAAACCATCTGATCTTAAGTATATTTGTATTCCTATGATTTATATAAATGAATAAGAAAAGATTGTAGTTGTTATGTGGAATAATATTGTCATACATTAAGGCAACTATATTTTTAGAAATTTTACTAAGTTGATTTCTATTAGAAGGTAAAGAGTTACCAGAAAATCAATTTGGTTTTAATAAATCAGGAAGTTATTGATATGTTTTTTGTTGATCAGAAAATTAAAAAAAAACATATTTGGAGCAAGATATGATTCATATATAGAATTTATTGATTTTATCATGGTTTTATACTCAATTAATCAACCGAATTTGTTGCATACTAAAATTGGTTGGTGGTCCACTGGAGTTTCCATATTATGCAGCTTCTACATGATAAGATAAATGAAGCAATATTACTATTGGTGTAAAACCTGTGCCGGGGATAATACTTTACCTGTTAAGATAATCTGCAGACTACTATTAATGTTTTAAATGCAGTCAATAAAGATTTGAGTTTAATAATTATTTTTGAAAATCTCTATTCTTTTATCAATCAATGATATCCATTTACTGATCATAATGGTAATTATCCGAATAAGCCTAATTAAAAGCTAAAAAAATTATATCTTACTTAACTCATGTGTGAAAGAAGGACATATATAGTGTATTATCTTTGTACTATGAGACATTAATAAATGATAGTACTTACTAAAAGTAAATATACTGTTTACTTATAATCATTTTTCTTAAAGATGAGACCGTTTCTAATATATTCTATGCAAATAGTAATAACATATTTTAATAAGAAAGAGTTATTATATTCTTGGCTAAAACTTTTTGCACATTTTTATTATTATTGGTTATAATTATTGTTACGTTGAATATCTGTTATTATTTGGCAATATTTTGAATTTACTAGATTATGTATTGCTGATTGGTTCACATGATAAATAACTTCTACAGCAACTTCATCTTTCAGATCTAAACTGATAAAGTTTCCATTCAACAGAGATGCATCTCATCACAACTTACATCATTTTCACAATTTTACTCTAAGTTGTTGATGGAAGATGATCTTAGTTTCATCTGAGAAGGCCATCATTGATTTTATCATTCTTCAAAATGTCTATTTGCTTAGCCACTGTTTATTTTGATTCACTTTCTAGTACAATTCTAGATATGAAAAGGTGATTCTGTTGTTATAAAATAGATAAATTTATTACTTTCTTTAGATAAATGTATTTGAGAAGTATTGAAAATATATCCTCTATATTAATTGGGTAAAAATAAAGAATAATCTTCCCCCATCAAAACTGAGACAGTGAGTAAATTTGTTCTGTTATACAACTTAAAGCACAATAAGAACAGAATCCGAATGGTTAATAGCTCAGAATTTGAAAAGAAATTCCAAAAAAAGAAGTGACAAAGCAGGTCTATAATCCATAGATCTTGAGTTACAAGTCTGCAACTCTGTCAATGTTCCAAACCAAACAACTATAAAACTCTTACTGGGAAGTTTAAACTTGCATTTATTAATGTCTAGTTTATATAATCTTGTGAAATTTGACTAATTAATTTGTCTTTTTTTAAATATTAATACAATTTTCTATGAATTGGATGAAATATTAGGAAACAATTATCTCTGCATGTCAATCCCATAGTATGATTTTGAAAAACAATATATATATATATATATATATATATATATATATATATATATATATAGTGTTAGGTATGTGTAATAAGTAATAATGTCTTAAAGATTGGCCTTTTTTGAGACTTAACATAATTTCTCTCCTGGAAAGATCTTTGCCTTTTTATTAAGACTTTGAATACTACTGTATTGAAATAAATAAATATGGAGCCAAAGAGATTGCCATAATGTAATGCAAAAACTTATAAATGATTTTCTAGGAGAAGCTTGAACTACAGATATGGTATTAAATGTATTCTCATCTCATTTTTCAATTTTAGAAAAAAAAAAACTGAAAATATTTTTTATTTGTGATTTTCATCATTTATGTTATATATCATAAAGGCAGTGGTAGGCTTAAAAGCAAATAATGTAAAAATGGAAAATTCACATCAGTTGAATGAAATTTATGCTCGCTTTGCCATTTAGTAACTTATCATATGATCTCCAGAACAATCAATCATATGATATATTATTAAAACTGCATTGTTATAACAACTAATGCTTTCTTCATAGATTAAACATAAGATGCTGATTTATAGTGTGTTCTCCATCATTTTGAATTTCTAAGGACTGCCCCAAATCACTGCTAACATATCCAAGCAATAAATGACATTGAATAATTCACATGGATCACTTGGGTGTTTCAGCAATGGTTTTGAGCAGTCCTTAGAATTCAAAATGGTGGAGAGCACACTCTACATCAATCCGAACAAACCAAGCTTATAATTTCAAAATACTAAAAGCTTATAACTTCTAAAATACAAATTTTATTACAATGTTAAATAAACATAAAATTGATCAAACCAAACTTATAATTTCAAAATACTAAAAAGTTATGACTTTTAAAATACAAATTTTATTACAATGGTGATAGTATGTTTTTGATAATCCAAAATATCATCCAAAAATGCAGAAGTCTGATCAAACCAAGCTTATAATTTCTAAACACTAAAAGCTTATAACTTCTAAAATATGAAGTTTATTACAATGTATGTCTATAACCATATGTTAAACAAATGTAAAATTGACCATATCAAGTGCATAATTTTGAAATACTAAAAGCTTATAATTTCTAAAATACAAATTTTATTACAATATATGCCCATAACCACATGATGAATAAACATAAAATTGATCAATCCAAGCTTATAATTTTGAAACACTAAAAGCTTATAACTTCTAAAATACAACAGCTGAAAGAGATACTAGCTGAAATAAAGCATATTAATTTTATAATTAATTGAACTTTTTCTTACCAGAGAAAAACTTTGATGTTGCATGCTTCCTTTGTTGCATGCAGTTAGAAAAAAATGGAGACAAGAAGAAATAGCATTGCTCACATTTGATGTTTCGATATGGATATTGGATATATACGTGACACAATGAGATACAGGCTTTTGAAATTGTTACAAATAAAATGTCATTACAGTAATATTGCATGATGTTGTGAGATGTCTCTTAAGAAAAGTTACTAAAAAGAAATTTGCTACTCAAGAGAAATTACTTTTCCTTTGAAAATTTTGTATCAAAATTTGCCTTTTATAGACATTTTCAAATAATGTATAATGACATGTGAGAAATAAAGCGCACAACATTATTCACTTTAGTAAGAAAAAAATTATTTATTAATTTTTTATGAATTGTAAAAGTAATATTCTTTACTTTAGACAATTATTCTTTCGGATATTGCTAAGATAAAATGTAATTTATTATTAATTATAAAATTAATATGCTTTGGCAGTTGTTTCTACCTTTATTCAACATTTACATTATTTCATCATATGGTTATGGACCTATATTGTAACAAAATTCATATTTTAGAAGTTACAATCTTTTTGTATTTAGAAATTATAAGCTTAGTTTGATCAATTTTACATTCATTCAACATGTGGTAATGGACATATATTGAAATAAAATTTGATTGATAATGACACTTTGCACCAAAGTATACAAAAAGGAGGAATGATCTTTTTTGATAATACAAAGTATCATTTAAAAAATGCAGAATGTCTTTTCATTCTTTAAATTAAATTATGTGCCATTATTTTTTTTGTTCACTTTTTCCTTTTAAGTATTTTAAATTTGTATTTTAGAAATTATAAGCTTTTAGTATTTCAAAATTTACCTTTTTCTCCCATTTTTTACATTTTGTATATTTTAGTCATGAGATTTGAGCAAGCATAGTTGTATGAAATTTGCACTTTAATTTTTTAATTATTGATGTAAATTGCAATTTTATAATGAATGGTCATATCGCGACCATGTGTGGATTATTCATGTCATTTATCTAAATATAAGCTTGGATATATCAGCACTGGTTTGGGGAAGTCCTTAGAATTCAAAATGGTGGAAAGCACCTCTAAATTGGTACCAAATAATTTATAACTGACTTTATACTATTGGAAGTTAATTAAAAAAATCATTAAGATCATGTGTTGTTTGAGCATCCTAGTAGCAGACTGACTTTTATTTGATTAATTTGGGCTGAGTTTTTTTTGCCTAAATCCACAACTCAACCACTATAGTAAACCATTAAGAACATTCAATGTAGATGATTTTTGATTAAAAATGTTTACTATAAAGATCAACATCCTTTCCCCTTTTGTCAATTTTTTTTTATACATAAAATCTAATTTGCAGTATTTTTTATGAGTAGATTATTTTTATTATTTCTATTTGTGATCTTGTTTTAGATTTATGATTTAATTGCTTTTGCTTAATATTTGATTTTTTTTTTAAAGGCACATAAAGGGTGGTTCATTTAAAGCAAAACTATGCCTATGGAAGATTTAGTCATTAAATTGGCTTTATATATTTAAGATTCTGGAATTTTTGCCAACTTTTCTTTGATTTTCGTTTTATTTCATTTCTTCTAACAGTTTGATTTGTGAAGAATAAAAATGTATCCAGTCATTTTTTAAATGCTACATTTTTTGAAGCTAACTTAAACTCTTTTAAGTTTTTTTTATGACATTAAATATGGCTTTCCAATTTTTTAGAATTTTATTATTGCCATTACTCAATAAAGTCTTGAACTATTTTCTGCACTTATAATAACTTACTTCTGCTTGTTGTGCATAAATTATAACTTTATTTTTAGAATTATCAGATAACATGATGAGTTAACACTATAAGAATCCATTGTTTAATCAGGTTTACAGAAAATTGTTTTAGAATGGGATTAAGAGAGTTACTCTGGGGAGCATTATTCATATCAAGGTTCTGTTAATTTGGAAAAACTTTTGATATAATAGTTACTATGTTAAACTATCATGCTTTACGAAAACTACCATGCTTGTTATTTAGAGATAATAATCTAAACTTCTTAAGTAAGCACTGAATGTTTTCAAATCATTAGTTTACATCAAATTTAGAAAGTCTAACTAATGTTAATCACTAAATGTGTATCGTATCTATCTATGAATAATTTTATATTCATTTACCTTTTGCTAATCATACAAAAAAATTAATATATATATCTTTGCAAGTTTTCTTCTCGGTATTATTTTTTTCCAAATAATGAATATAATTATCAAAACAAAAGCAATATAATTTCCAAGATATATTTCTGCTGAACTAGTTTTGCCTCATAGTGCAATTCCACCTTTTATATTTAATAATCCATAATTTTTATTATGAAGCATGTGAAGGAAGTAATTCCACCAATAACAAATTCACATATCAAATATAATAGGTACATTTAAAAATTTAAATTTACATTTAGCTTTATTAATACATTGTTGAGTACATTTCTGAAGTGTACCAGATTGGGATGTTCCAAACATTTTTTCTTTCAATTTTCCAGTTGTAAATTTTTCACATTTATTTATATAATATTAAAATTTTTTGTTTAATTTACATTAAATCTTAAAAAAACTTGTTAAAGGAACCTGTTAAAAGAAACTCCAGCCTTTACATAGGCTGAGCACATCTGGTAATAGGTATAATGATCTTTAATTTAGTTTAAAATTTTTTTATCTCACTAATATTAATATAACATTCTCTAGTCTAATAAAATAATTATTAATAACAATGTTATATTTAGCCTAAAACATGACTATCATTGGAGTTTTGCAATAATAGTATTCTTGTAACTCAAGTTATAATTTTAAAAGTCAAAGGATAAATAATGGCAGTGATGAAGATGTTTGATGTTCTAGATCAATTGATGATGCTTGTTTAGAAGAAATACATTTTGGTGATTATTTGACCTCTCTAATGTTTTTAAGGGTAATTTGAGCTGTAAATATGAAATTATAATGTTTATCTTTAATTAAAGTGTAAAGTCTACATCTGAGCTAAATCTAATGGAACATTCTCTTGCATAATAAATAATTACTAATAACGTATTTATTCAAAAGACCGGCAAATCATCATTGTAAGAGTTTTAAACCAATAAACATCACATGATCACCATTTCTTATGCTTGCTTATTTTTTGCCTGTTTAACATTGTAAGAGTTTTATACTTTCAAATACAACTGTAATAAAATAAAATTTAAAATAAATAGAGAAATTTGAATCTCAGATTTTTCAGTCTATATTCCTCCTCTACTTCATCTCAAACAACTGACACACATGACCACATACATTTGAATAAGATAGATGATCCACAATATACATATTTTGTGTGGAAGCAATACTTATCAGTTGGGCCAGAACATAATCTCTCACACATATATACAGTCAATGCTCAGCTTATATTAAGATAGCAATTCTTTAAACTTCAATGAACAGGCTTCTATATTTTCAACCTTCCAACTATTCAACCATCCATTTCATTGAAAAACCAATGATGAATGTATTTACAACACTGAGGAAAGAGATATAATTCATCCATTCTTTACTTTCTTTATCTTTTATAGTTGATTTATCATTATCTAATGATTAAAATAATTGTAAGCAGATGAAATATTTATTTTTACATTGGCATAAGTATTGATGACTGCTTATTTGCTATCAATAGAGATTTATTTGTAATATCAATAGTCATGTGATCAGAAGCTCATGTGATATAAAATTAAAAAGCACATTGAAAAAATAAATACATTTATTTTATCAAAGTGAAATATCTTTTTACATCAGCTAAAATTGTACAGAAACATTTATTTCTTGGGTCATCTTTTTATTCTCAAAGTAAGGAGTGTATAAGACCTTTATAAGAGCCATAGAATATTTTAAAGGTTGCTTAAATGACCTTATATTGTTCAGTGATCAACTAAGATTCTGTTATAAGATGTAATTTTCATTATTATTAATGAAATTTTTATATTATTGCTAAAATATGAAACATGTTTATTATTGTTATTTATAAAATTATTAAACAATTCATCATGTTTCTTATTATTCAGAAATTCATCCTAAAATATCTTGTTTTCAAATGAATACATTTGGTGTCACATACAAATGCCTTTGATCTCAAGTCTACTGGTAAGATTGTATCATTTAAAGTTTGAAGATACTTTGCTGTTAATATTATTTGCACATTTTCTTGAGATAATGAATTCAGATTTAAAACAAAAGTTTTTTTGTAGATAAATGTTTCTGTTTATTTTGATAATTACTTTTAAACATCATATGATCACTATTACTTATGCTAACACATAACTGTTATAAAAACAGGCAAAACTCTTCATACAGTAGTGCCACTCAGTGCCAAACAGAGTAATCAATGGATGCCAGATGGCTTGTGCATAAAATCCCCATCTAGTGTCTACTCATCCAATATGCCCAGACTAGTTTCTGGCTTGTGGCCTTCATCAGTGAAGAGCTTTGGATCTGAAAGCACTACATCTAGATCTTAGAATCTAATGCAACCCTCCAACAGCCACCTTTTATCTCTATTTAACTACAAAACTATGAGAATAAAATTTAAAACAATATTTTCAATCTAAGCTCAATAGCTTATATAGTTATATGGGTCTGAACCCACTTCAGTACCCATACATTTTGGTCTTTTTGGCTCTTTAACAACCATAGTCACCACTATCCTATTAGACAGGATTGGTGTTAAACCACTAAACATCACATGATCACTATTTCTTTTGCTAGCACATAACTGTTATTAAAACAGGCAAAACTCTCCATACAGTAGTGCCACTCAGTGCCAACCAGAGTAATCAATGGATGCCAAAAGGCTGGTTGGCATTGAGTGGCACTACTGTATGGAGGGTTTTGCCTGTTTTAATGATAATTACTTTTGTTTTTGAAAGAATATTTTATAATTGTATTTAATATTAAATCAACAAAACATCATAAGACTGTTTATACAATGCTTTTCAGTAGCAAATTTGATTTCTCCTCCTCCAATTATGTACTAGCTATTGGCATCTAATATTTTTTTAAACTTACACTAAGTGGCATAAATAAAGTCAAAGAAATGCATTTAATATTATTGAAAATAACTATTAGATTACATTAAAAATCTTATGTAAATCTCACAAATATTGGGTCAAATTTATTAGCTAACAAAATATCTCTTTTGTTAACAACTAGATGTTAAATATAATAAAAAAAATCAAGCATTTTCAATTTTTAACAATAAAATTAATTGTATTTTAAATATTCCCCATGTTAAGTCAATTTGGCATTGCATTATTTTTTAAGGCAGGCCACTAAGTACACATTTTAAATAAATTTTTGGGGAAAACAAATCATTAATTAAATATAAATAAATAATCACAGACATTGAAATAGAATTGAAAACAATTAGATCACATGAAAATAATTTTTAATTAAGAAACAGCATGGTAATATCTTTAAATGTTAATATCCAAATCATTATTTACTAACATATTGAATATAATAACAAATTTAGTCATAAACAATTTATGAGAGTGATATTAATTATATTTCAAATATTCATAAAAATAATGTTATTATAGCTTATTTTATGACAAATCTGTTATTATATTTAATATCCAATGACTATTAAAAGCAATTATTTATTAGCTAATGAATAATGGTTTGGACATTAATCTATGTGAAAACTTTACATGTTATTTCTTATATAAAATTTCTTTCATATGGTCTAATAATAATTTTCAATTACATTCCACAGTAAATGATTATTTCTTTATAGTAATTACTGATTTGGTCTTTTCCAAACATTAGTAAAAATAAGTATCAATGGCTCCGCTTCGAAAAATAAAGCAATGGTGAAATTATATTATTATCATGAATATTCAAAATATAATTAATTTCATTCTAATTGATATCTGAATTTATTATTACATTTAACATCTAATGGCTTCTAGCAATAGAAATCTCATTTTGTAGCTAATAGATAATGATTTGGGTACTAATATTTGCATTTCTTTTATAAGAATTTTTTATAAGAATAATATCGATTAATTTCAATTACATCATAAGTGATTAATTACTTACATTGAATTATAAATATAGAGGATTTGAACACAGACTTTCAAGCCCCCTCAACTATCCACACTATCTTATACTGCTGATACACATGATCACACATATGCAGAAAAGATAAATCACCAATATACATATTTTGTGCTGAACCAGCACTCATTAGTTGGTACAGATTATCATCTTCCATATATATATATATATATATACATCATCTTCCATATATATATATATATATATACATACAATTAGTGCTCATTTTATATTAAGATAGCAAATCTTCATATCATAACAGACAGGCTTCAATTTAATCCAACCTCCAACTCTTCAGCTATCCATACCATTGAAAATCTGAAGATGGAAAGCCCAAATCTCATGCTAATGCCAATGTTATTGTTATGCCAATGATGACTTTAAGTCACTCTGACCCCTCATGTATAGGACTTTATAAATACCTAGAAGAGGGATGGGCAGAATGCAGGCTTAATGTGTAATATTTGAATACAGGCATGATGAGTGCTGGTTCAGTACAAAATATGTATTTTAGTGATTATTTATCGTTTCTGCATGTGTGTGGTCATAAACATCAGTAGTATGAGATAGTGTGGATAGTTAAAGGGTTATTGAAAGTCTGTGTTCAAATCCTCTATATTTATAATTAAGCTGCAGGTATATGAAGAATACTTGTTTTCAAATATTACACATTAAACTTGCATCCTGCCCATCCCTCTTCTATGTATTTAAATGGATTAGGTCCTATACATGGAAGGGGGGGTCAGATGAGTCTTGAAGTCAAGATGGGCATAACAATGATATTGGCATCAGCATGGGATTTGGGCTTTCCATCTTTAGGTTTTCAATGGTTTGGATGGCTGAAGAGTTGGAGGTTGGAATAGATTGAAGCCTGTCTGTTAAAGTATGAAGATTTTCTATCTTAATATAAACTGAGCTCTGATTATATATATATGTGGGAGATGATAATCTGGACCAACTGATGAGTACTGGCTCAGCATGAAATATGTATATTGGTGATTTATCTTTTCTGCATGTGTGTGGTCATGTGTATCAGTAGTATGAGATAGTGTGGATAGTTGAAGGGTGCTTGAAAGTATACATTCAAATCCTCTATATTTCCAATTAAGCTCCAGGTATAGGTAGAATGCCTGTGTTCAAATATTACATTGAATCAATAAATATAAATGATATTTAATTTACTTTTTTCAATTATTGCAATTATTATAACCTTGTTATAATCGAGTATTAAGAAAAGGTAATAGTTAATATTCAGTACTTTTACATTGAATTGAGCATGCTTTCAGCAGAAATGCCTCATTTGCATAAAAATTAAGTCCACATGTAGACATAATTTTTAACGGCTGAACAAAACAACACTATGATTTTGGCAGTGGTCTGCCAAAAGCATACTTAGGTCTGCCAAAAGCATACTTAGTCCTATGTAAAAGTAGTAAATATTAAGTATTACCTTTTCTTAATACTTGATTATTATGAGTTTATAATAATTATATTTAATTAATGATTTGGTCTTTCCTAAAGTTATTTAAATTGAATATTAGTCTCTTTGCTTTGGTGACAAAGTAATATCAAAATTACATTATTACTATGAAAATATGCCATATAAAATTGATTTCATTCTCACAAATTGATGATGTCTAAATTTGTTATTATATTTAACATCTAATGCATTGCATTAGATATCTCCTTTTTTATCTAATAAATAATAATGTAAATATAAACATTTGCAAAAGTTTATCATGCTGTTTCTCTTTAAAGGTTTTTTTAATGTAATTTAATAGTTATCTTTAATTATATTTACCATAATGATAAAAAAATTTAAAAAAGCTTTACCATAAATGATTATTGATTTCTATTTAATATTAAAATATTTTACTTCTTTAGATGTATAGTTTTATTTTCACCAACATGTTTAACTGTTAAAAAAACATTGTATAGTTTTGCTTAAAATAAAGTAACAATGCATTTGCAGTATATATAATCAGTTAATCTAATTTATAAATTATTGTTGAATGATTCAGATGCAATGTATTAAAATTTGTATGATCTTAAATACTTCTTTTATATGTAAAACAAAACAGCTTTTACATTTCCAATTTCTGCATGATGACCTTTCCAAAAGCATCACAAAAAGAAACTGCAGAGCAATAAACGTTCATTCACAGACTTTCCAGTGTTGAAGGTTTAAAGTTTCTGTTTTTACCCTCTAATTAAAAATATCCTCAAACCAATATCAGATACTTAATGGGATTAAATATAGGCTGGCTATAGAGAAATAAAGTCATCTTGGAATCTCAGACTTGATTTAAATTCAGGCCATTAACATATCATCTGAATACATTATACACTACGATGCAAAACCTTTAATATAAATGTCAATGATTATTCATATCAGCTTCTTTGTATAAACATATTTATTACTTAGAAGTGGTCATAGCTATATAATTACGTTTAAGGCAATCAATAACAAAAACATAAGTCAATAAATAGAAACGGATCTGTAGACAGCAAAAAAGAATCATGTGATTTTTTCTTTTTTCTTTCAATATAAACATTAAAAATAATTATCTCACTATTTTGTTATTTTAGATTCATCTAATCACTATTCTGTTATTTCAGATTCAACTGTTGTAAACTTTAACAACCAATAAACACTAGATGGTAGTGTTATATTTATAGTCCCTAGATTAGTTTTGACTATGTGTCTTCATTAATGATAAGTAATAATAAAAGCGAATAATTAAAATCTAGTCAGATGATTTTTGATGTGGCATTACAATTTATAATCCATTAATCAGGTTTTGAAATAAAGTAAATAATATTACTATTTCTAATGCAAACTCTGTAGATTATTTTTAAAAAAATGGGTGTATAGTTTACATTATGAGTTTATTTGGTTGATAATTCATGGACACAGATATCTATCTATCTATCTATCTATCTATCTATCTATCTATCTATCTATCTATCTATCTATCTATCTATCTATCTATCTATCTATCTATCTATCTATCTATCTATCTATCTATCTATCTATCTATCTATCTATCTATCTATCTATCTATCTATCTATCTATCTATCTATCTATCTATCTATCTATCTATCTATCTATCTATCTATCTATCTATCTATCTATCTATCTATCTATCTATCTATCTATCTATCTATCTATCTATCTATCTATCTATCTATCTGTCTGTCTGTCTGTCTGTCTATCTGTCTGTCTGTCTGTCTGTCTGTCTGTCTGTCTGTCTGTCAAAACATCTCTTTATCTATCTATCTAAATGCTTAATGGTTATTCATGGCATTTTATTTAAGTCATTCTATAATGGGAAAAAAGCTTTGTTCAATAAATACATTTTCTGATTCTATCAAGTGGTATATTTTCTAATGACATATTCAATCCAACTCTACTTTAGTCTTGCAATTTCTTCAGTAATAGTATAAATACATTAATGTAATTCAAAGATATTTACAATAAACAACATAAGTATGTTTATCAGTTTCTAAAGACTAAATTTTAAATAAATATTTAACATTATCAATAGTTATATGACTGCAATAGAACGACCAAGATATACACATACTATGTTAGAGTTTAAATACCTGTTCTATATATTAGTGTATCAGTTGTGATTCTCTTTTTAATTGTTTCTATATTATACATTTTTATTTGAAGAATATGAATAGCATTAATGCACATAATTGCAATTTATATTGACTTGAAGCCAATAATTTAATATTAAATATGTGTGCTTTAGGACTTTTGATTGTCCTTTAGATATTATAGTTGATATCATTAAAAGTCATAAGAGCAGTTAGTGTTCTTCTCTTGCTTATTATAAGAAGTCTGGAGGCACAGAAATACATTTATAATATTATTTATTAAAATTAATTTAAATAAGTGCTTTAAATAATTTTAAAAATTGTTCTTGCCTTACGTGAATATGTTTGACATTATATCATTTGCTTAAGCATTATATAAATTGTGATTATATTGACATATAACAATTGCACTTCAAAATTAAAATATATTACATTGATAAAGTTGTAAAAAGAGTTGCTACTGTTACTGCACTACAAAAATATTTATTTTAAATCCTATCCCAAATGCTGACTTGTCGCTTTTTTTGTGAAATCCAGTCCTGCAAAAATGATTTTTTGTGGCATATGTTATGAAAGATTTATTTAAAGTTTAATAATACATAAAAAGATGATTACACACATTTATAAAAGGCAAAATAGTCTGTAAATGTCTCATCAAAGAAAGATTTCTCCAACAGCTTTTATAAAGATATATATATATATATATATATATATATATATATATATATATATATATATATATAATATTTAAATACAAATAACTTAATATAATTAGAAGGGATTTGAACTCATACTTTCAAGATCCCTACAGTTATTTACTTCATCTTATACAATCAATACATATGACCACATATATGTGAAAAAGATAACTAATCTCCAATATACATATCTGATGCTGAACTAGAACTCATCAGTTGGTCTAGATCATCATCTCCCATAGTTTATATTAAAATAGCAAATTTTCAAACTTTAATAAACAAGCTTCAATCCTCTTCATCCTCCAATTCTTCAGTCACTCATATCACTAAAAATCTGATGATGGAACACTCAAAGCCCTTGTTGATGCCAATATCATTGTTATACTCATGTTGCCTTTAAGTCATTCTGATCCCTTATATATAGGACTTTGATATGGCCATTTAAATACACAGAAGAGGGATGGGCAGAATACGGGGCTGAATATGTAATATTTAAATACTATACTAAAGAAAGGATTTGAACTCAGATTTTTAATCTCTCTACAACTATCCACTCCATCTTATACAATCAATCAATCAATATATATATATATATATTATGCTGAATCAGCAGAGGTCATGTGTATAATTTTTGGAATGGATAGCTGTAGTGAGCTTCAAAATACAATAAGACATTTATAAAATATAACTCAAGGAAGTATATATAAACAAAACACAATTATTTATCTTTACAACTGCATTTAATATTTCAATCAAAGGATTGATTTCCATCAGTCAAAACTATTTTGATGAAAATAAATCTTCTGATTGAGATATTAAAAGCAGCTGTATAGATAAGTAATTGTGTTTTGTTTTTTATATATAAACATATTATTCACCAGACTTCACAAATGGCAGATGATTAGAGTTTAATTGTTATAAGCTTATTGGCCAACATGTTAAATGATTATCTGGGATAGCTATCTAAAAGAGAAATCTCAAAGTTATTGGAACCTAATTAAGTCTCAAAATTTGATTTGATTACGTTTGAAATTGCTAATCATTGAGGCACATATACTGCTAGCTACCAAATCAAGAAGACCTTTTTATTTCCTACACTTATTATCATCATTTTATTCGTTAAGATTACTTTTATTGATTGCAACTTTTTTCTCTACAAATACATGTTCATTATTTTCTACATTTTGACTTCCATTGTTAGAGTGCTTATCCAGTTATGAAACATGGACTTTTCTGTTGATGGTATACTTAATTGGTATCTCTTTATAAATCATGTTCATGGCTGCATCCAGAGATAGCACAGTAAGGATACAGTGCCAAATTAAAATTGGCACTAAAATTAGACATTGATGGAGGAGAAAAATATTATTAATAAATGCTTTTATTTAAATAATGCATACCTCTTTTAAATAAGTCTTCAATCATTTTAAAATACTCATTTTTTAAAGATTCATCTCAGGGGCCAAAATTGATTTTCAGGCTGTAATCAAGTTGACCCAAGTTTTGTTTATTCTAGTATGAACTTTTTTTAATTTTAAATATGGGTCTTAGATAAAAATATTCTTGAACCCCTAAATTAAAAAATTAGAACAAAAACATTTGTATTTATTCCTTGGCTTTTGACAGATATTTCGTTTGTTTTTGCATAAGTTAGGCACTAAATCTTTATAATACGTAGAGACAATGCATAATCTATATAAAATATTTTAAACACCCCATAGCTATATTTTTTCAGCCATACTCTCCTTTTAAATTATTTGAATTTTGCAGCCCAGTCAAAAAGAAAATATTGAAAAAAAAATTAATTACTATGCTTATGTGCTGTTTTACAATTTTTTTTTTTAAAAATGCAATGTCAGACGAACATACTTTTTGTAATTATAAAACACTAGAAAATGCCTTGTCAGCCTATGCATAAGATAGTCGGTAGACATATCAAAAGCATTTGGAAATATGATGGATATCAAAAAGAATTCATTTTCCACTGCATTTGCGTAATGATAAAGCTCTGCTGTTCGGTTATTATCTATAAATTTACCTATTACTCAGTTTTCAGTAGGAAATTAAATAAAAATTTAGTATTCATTTATTATTACTATTTCGTTAAATTTATTATAACGTCAAGCTTTTTCTTTTAAACTAAGCTTAAAAAATAAAAAAAAAGAAGTGTTTGTAAACATATTATCATTACTTAAATCTTTTCATGGTTTTCTCTAGGTAACGGCATCAACTCGCTGACGTCCGTACTTTCGTAAAAGAAAACCGAGGTTTGTTGCTAGGCCTTAAAGTAAAGGGGAAAAAATATATTCGGATCACAGAAGCGCAAGTCCGTCAAAATAAAATCCATATTTGTCAGTAATGCCCTCTCTTATTTTAATCTTTGAAGAATTTAAACACACTTGGAGTGATTTTTTTCAACTAGTTGCTACTTTATTTCATTAGCGAATGTCAAAGGATAACATAAATAAGGTAAAATTGACTTAGTCTATTATCTCTAGATAGTTAAGCATACAAATTCTATCTAATAACTGGATAACGAACCAAAAATAATGGAAATTTAATCCTTAATTATAATTTTTATTACTACAACTTTAAAACAAAATATTTATTTTTCATTAAAAAAAAAAAGTGGTAGAAGAGATAAATTTACATCTTATCCTCCACGCACTAAAATTTTCTTATATTATAAAATCTTGTTCAATAATTAGTTGTAAAAAGATTAAAGATTGAAGTTTTTTTTTTTTTTTTGCCGTCTTTTAATCCAAATATTAAATAAAATAAATGATTTTCTGTCCTCAAATATTAGTATTCTTAAATTTTATTAACCAAAGAGCTTTAATTATTAATTTATTTTTTACTCCCATTTTTTATTCTTCCAAATGATCTTAGATCTGTTGCTATCTGTCGATGACGTCAATTTGCGTCATCAGAAATAGTTAAAACGTGTTTCAGATAAAGGTAAAATGATCTTGCTGTAACAAAAGTCTTTGCGAAGTACAAATAAAGTACTTATTGAATAAATAAATTAGAATTAATATTGTCTGTAATAAATAAAACAACATTAAACTCGATTATTTCCTAAAAAGAACAAAAAAAAAAAAAATAACCCTATTCCTACCATAATAAACTTTTTTTTTAATGTTAAGAGACATATGGTAGTTTGCGGAAAAAGTATATACATATATTTTTGGAAACAAACAAAGAAATATTAATAGTAAGAAATGTAATCATTATATTTTAATTGGAGTAGTGCAGTGAATTTTTATCTTGAATTTATATAAGTGAAATTGAAATCTGTCCTAAGACATTTAGATCCAGGATACAATTTTATTTTTCTGGATGAGTTTTTTTTTTTTTAGAAAGTTGCATATTAAATTCTGGATTATTATGTAAAACTGGAAATATATAATTTTCTATGAATAAATAAAGTAAAATGCATATAATCAATAATATATCTTTGAATTATTTTTTCTAAAGCGTTAAATTATTTATGGCGCGATTGCTTATGTATATATATATAGTAATTACTATAATATCAAAATATTTTTAACTTTATATCATTTATTCATCTAATATGTGGTTTTAAGTAAAGAATATGTCTTGATTTTTTTATTTTTAATTGATATATTCAGTCATTTTAAATTAAAAGATATTTTTTTTGTTAATTATCAATATGTTATAAAATTCCTATTACTTTTTTTTTTTTGTAATATACATCGTCCAATCATCATTATTTTTAACCATCAACAATCCACTGCACGATGTCGATTTCCCCAGATTTAATTCAATTTCTCCAATTTGTAACTTCTCCAGAATATTCCGCCAATCTTTCTTATCCACAGATGGTCTCTTGCTAGTTATTTTAACCATCAACAATCCACTGCACGATGTCGATTTCTCCAGATTTAATTCAATTTCTCCAATTTGTACCTTCTCCAGAATATTCTGCCAATCTTTCTTATCCACAGGAAGTCTCTTGCTAGTTCTTTTGCAATGCTTGAGATCCATCTTAGTACTTTATCTCTATAACTAGTAGCTCTTATAGCAATATATCAGCCTCTTAAATTTGTTCAATATCAGTGGTACTTGTTTACTCTACTCTCTTATTTATGTATTTCATTTTGATCTTTCTTTGTTATTCCAGCATATATCTTTCTAAATTTCATTGAGTTCTTTGAAGTCTCTATGTAGCTCTTCTGTTAAATGCTCCACCTTTAGATTCATCCATATGCACACAGTTCTTATAAATATATTATAACTCTTATACAGATACTTTAAAAACCCTCCATCAAAATGCATTTCTAATAGATAGTACTTTTTAGTTAATCTAAGCAATAACTTTTGACATGTCTTCACTGTCTTTGGTCAATATTTATTAATATCAAATTATAGCAACTTAATTTGCAAATGCCAAAATGTCTTACACTCACACCTATGACAAGTTTTTGAGATGAATACTTTAATGACTATTACTAATTATATATTAATATAGAAATTATTATATCATTTTTAACACAGATGTATACTTCCACCTTTACTTAAAGATTAATATATCAATTATTAAATCCAATCATATGATATCATTAATTGCATTATATCCTTATTGATATAATAAACTTTAATTATTAAAGCTTAACATATATATCTGGACTAAAAATATTACATTCTCTCCTCTAATAAATGATAACTAATAACTATTAAACTGTTTATCTAAAGAAGATATTGTCAAAAGTATGAAGGTAAGAATTTTGGCACCTGTAGATTAAGTTATAACGTTCTTATGTATATATTGAAATAAAAGTTAAGATAAATTAAGCAGAAATAAACAATATTAATTGTAAAACAAGTATACCATATAAAGTTTAAAATGCATGCATAAAAACATATAAATACTTTATTTATATAAATAAAAAAAATCCCAGAAAAATTTTCAACATAGAAAGGTAAACTTTTTCATAAAAATAACCTCCATGACTTCATTATTTAAAAAATTTTACTTAAAAAAAAAAGGAAAAATATACACTGTTTTCAATGTTGAATTTATAATTTTAGAATCTTTTATAATAATGCAATCTGTAAAGTTTTGAGTAACCCAAGTATTGTGTAAAGTTTAATGTTATGGTTGTCAAACATGTTAATAATACATATATTATATGAAATATATTTTGCCTAACAGAATTAATAATAATCGAATGATTTGCCATTTTGGGAAGTTATGATGCTCAAGCATTGAAGTTTCAGAGAAGAGCTTTGATTGAGTCCACAACTCTATAACTGCAATATATGATAAAAAATATTGTTCTTTCCACTAATTAGCAGTATATTAAATGTTATTAATTACAAAATTGTTAATTACAAAGAATTTATTAATTTAAATATTAATAGAAATCAAAAAAAAATTTCAATAAAAAATTATATATAAATAAGTTAAATTAATATTATATATAGATGGCATAATTTCAATTGACAATATCAATTTATTAATTGGTACTTCTTCAGGTTATACCACAGCTTACACTTATCTATAACATATGTTATAGATAAGTGTAATATATATATATCTCTATCTATATATATATATATATATATATATATATAGAGAGAGAGAGAGAGAGAGAGAGAATTATCATTAATATTAATAATATCTACAAAAATAGATTAAGGAGAAACATTTAAGAAGATAGATAGATAGATGGAGATCAGACAGATAGACAAATAAATAATGAAAGAAATAAATGTTTGAATGGTGGATAAATATATGTAGAGAGATAAATAGATAGTTAGATAGATAAAGGAATACAAGCATTGAAGGTAGACAGGTCAACAAAACAGACATATAAATGTATATATATAGAAGCAGAGCAAAACAAATAGACATATATTCAGATCAACAGATGAACAGATTGATGTATAGAATAATGTAATAAAAGTTCTTGAAATTTCTTAAATGGGCACTACATATGCTAGAAGCTCATAAAATAAAAGCCTTTATAAACTTAGAAAATAAAAAATAAAACATTTAAGTGATTTAAAAATGTGTCAATTTTTAATATTATCATAATATTATTTTTATATAGCTATCATAGTGTACTTTTTTAGTTACGTAATATCCTTAGAATCTTTTAAATTAAAAAAAACTGCTAGATCTTTAGCTTAAATAAAAAATTAAAAGTTTATGAAAGGCAAAAAAAAAAATTAACAATTAAAAATGCTTCTCAGTATCTGAAACTACAGTTAATATTTATATAAAATTTCCAAAAAAAAAAAAGGGTTTCTTAAAAGATAGTGTTATTACATTTAATTTTTTACACACCAATAAAAACAGTAGAAGCCGATTAGTTTACAAAAGTAAAGATCAATAAATATTATCTTTTTTATACACCACAATATTTATTGTAATATATTCAGAAGTAAATCAATCTTCACATATGCGCTGTTTTAATATAAACTGACATGCAATCAACCATAAGCAAAGATTTTAAAGAACAAGTAAATTCTCTCTACTGTAATATTTGAATTATGTTTGTACAATTTGAATATCATTTAAAAAATCATGCATGTAATAGATTCAAGCCTTGAATAATGCATGGTAAGCAAATATTAGCTTATATATGAATAAGCTTGAAGGATAAGTGAATTCACTTGTTTTTTAAAATATTTGCCTATGGGTGAGTGTGTGTAAGTTTATATTAAAATAGTGCATATATGATGATTGATTTACTTTCAAATATATTAAAGTAATGCTCTTGGGTCAAAATTCTTGAGGCTGGCTTATTTATATATAAATTTAAGTAGAGAGGAAGGTGAAACCATCTTTTGCTCGTAAAATTTCTGCCTTGTGTTTTGACTTGAGAGTTCCATGTGCAGTCATTATTACATCTGATTGGCTGCCATATAAATATTTTTAAGGCACATCTAACAAAGGTTTCAGCCTTTCATGTTATTAAAGTAAGGATTCTAAAAGAATATGCCAAAATTTCATTGCCTATTCTTTGAAAATACAATTAGAATGATTCTTAGTAATGTTAAAGAAAGTTGCTTTCTAAACATATCTTTAAATTTGAAAATAAATGGCAAAATTACAGAAAAAATATAAGTATATATTTTAAACATGAAGCAGAAAAAAATAAATATTAATTTTGCACTTTAAAAAATTTTTTTATTCCATAAAAAAGTATTTTCTCCTAAAATTTTATTTCAATATATATTTTATTCTTATCGTTTTCTTTTATATTAATATTAATATGGATAATTGTAGTATCCTTTCTTTTTTTATTGTAAATTATATTCCATTATCTATTCCATAGATATATTTTATAAATTTATTTTTCATTACTATTAAATATAAAAAAATAATCAACTTTTTTTATATTTCAGAAAATATTGCTTGTATTAATTGCTATTAAAATATCTATTTTTAGAATTATTCATATATTAAGAAATTAAATATCCACTTATACTATGTTTCATGCTAAATGTTTGTACTTGTTTATAATATTTTTTTCATCATATTCAATTTCCATATTTTTACAATATATGTTTAACATATGAAATGGATTACATCCAATTTTAATATTTTTTATTCTCAGTATATGACTCCATAATTGTTTTAATTATCTTATCAAAATCAATATTTGTTACATATTTTAAATATCTAATTTTACTAGTTTCATTTGTTTTTAAATTAATATCATTATTATTTTTTATGAAGAACTTTAACTTATATATTGATTTAATTATGTCTTTGTATATATTTATACATAAGTAAATGAACAATCATTTTATTATTTTATTTATAAGCAATCAATCATATTGAACAGATTCTTCTATTCTTTTTTAAAATAGCCAGTTCACTAAACTTTAAAAATTTTATGAATTGACTTATATAAACTGAATGATTAGATTAATTAAATAAAACCTTTAAAAAAATAGGCACAACTATTAACCAGTAACTTTCATTTAATTATTTAATAATAAAAAAGTTTAATAAACAAGTTTTCTCTGACTTCATTTTGCTGAATAAATTAATTCAAGTTCTTTATTTGCACATCAATTATAAATTATAATATTATATATATACTAATTAATTAAATACCATATAAATATAAAATCCTTTAATATTAATTATTTACACATGCTATATAAATTTGTAGAAACTTAGAGCAATGTTTGCTGAAAAATTGAATAATCTTTTGCAGAACATTGGTGGGCTCAATAAATAACGTTTCAAGCATTTTTTTCTTCCAAATCAGTTTATTTCAATAGTTAACAAGAATCTGATAACGTTGTGATATCATGTCTTTTTGCCATGCTTATTAACTGGGTTTCTTAAAATTTTGTTTGGTTTTCATCAGGCTTAATTTTTTCTTTCAGTTAGTTGACATGAAATCAATCTAACTAATCATTTACTATTGATTAGTAAATATGCATCTAGCTAATCTTAATTAGAAACAAGAATAAAAAAATACCCAAAACTTTCCGCACCTGGGAATAGGCAAGCTTAGCAAGTAATAGCTTTTTCTTCATGGATGGATATTGGAGATGCCTTAGTTAGCAGCGGGCTATTTAAAGTCTGTTTTAAACAATTTTTGAAATATATGAGTTTACAAATGCAAGGATTTCTTATCAAGATAATTCGGAAATTATATATTTTCAAAAAAGTTTTATCTTGATTAACTGTAATTAACTAAATTGTAAAGTACATTCAAATTATAATTATTTTCTGTTTATCAACAAGTGGACCAATATTCCAAATAAAATTTAAAATATTCCCTTATCCAATATTTTACAGATATGCATGCATATATATTATCATATTCCAAACAAAAAAAGATTATATTCATATGCGCATTTATAAACGTTACACACATATATTCTCTGCCCATTTCTTTATTTATTCTATGTATCCATTATATGCTTCCTTCATTTTGATTATCTTCACCTTTTTGATTTATGTAACTGCCTATATTTATTCATCCCTACTTCATTACTTTTTTTAATTATAAATATATATACAGCATGGACGGAGTAAAATCAAGCTACCTCATGCCCCAAAATTGATGATATTTTTACTTCTCTTTATTTTTTATTATTTGAGAATTAGAACCAGGAATTGTTATTTATTGAAAAATTAGCCTTATAATTGCAACGTTCCCTTCTATATGTCATTCAAGAGCTGTGGATGAGATACCTTGATTCGTTTCCATTCATCATCATCATCAACCATTATCAATCCACTGCAGGATGAAGGTCTTTCCTAGTTCAATCCATCTCCGATCTTTAGCTTCTCTTCTCCATATCACCCCTGCACACTTTTTATTTCATCCATCCATCTCACATGTGGTCACTTTCTGGGTCTTTTAAAATCTCTTGGAATCCAGTTTAAGATTTCAATTGTCCGTCTATTATCATCTCTTCTAGCAATATGTCCAGCCCAACTCCACTTCAGTCTTTTAATTTTTTCAATAAGGTCAGTAACAATATATATATATATCAATTTGAATAATAGAAAAACTCTGTCAGATAATGAAAATTATTCTTCACATATAAATATGTCCATGATTCTGGTACACGGTACCGAAAGGCTTGGCAAATTATAATTAATGTTTTTTGAATTTTAGCTACTCTGTTTATCTCACTTTATACGTGAAGAATAATATATCAATTAGATAAAATGAATGCTAATACTAAGCTTGTTTCATCATTTTAGTATTCGAATGTCCTTATTTTCAAAAATGATAAATTTAATAGATGATAAAGTATCAAAATCTGTGTGGTTTAATGCTGCGGTAGAATGGCGGTCCCACGGCAAAATATGGATTGTGGCTCAATTCTATTTTATTGTACTCGATTGTAACATTAAACATTACATCATATAATTAATAATAATCAACTATTTTTTTGTATGCCTATTAAAACAGACATTATTCGGAGTCAACAAATAAACTTTTTTTTTTTTTTTTAAAAAAAAAAATAGATTTGTATTTGCCAACATATAAATATACGTCAATGTTGCGTGTGTTTTATTTTCTTTAAAAAATGAAAGAATTAAAAGGAAGATGGACTAGTGATGTTTTAGCTCATAGGCGATCAGACAAATGATCACCTACTTGGAGAAAACACCTCATGAAGAAATGGAAAAAGAATAATTTATGCTAAAAATTTATGGAGAAGAAATTACTGATCAATATATATGCTTATTAAACTTTTTATGATTTATCTTTCTGATCCTGATTAGAGGAGTATAAATAAAAATTATTTGAAAGCTTTCTATCTTGGGATGGATCGATTAAAAAAATATAATATTATCAGCATTTGTTTCATGAGTGCATACGTAGTGGTACCTCCATCTAGTGGCATTTATTTTATTCAAATTAATTTTAATAATATGAAATTTTAGAATGTGTGCGTATATATGTATGTATGCAACGTTATAAGTAAAAATAAATATTATTCGTTTTGTCGGATATTTTTGCTTTTATTATTATTAATACAATTATATATATATATATTTAAATTTCCTGTTTCAGAAATCTGCTAATGCGTTTCACCAATATTATTTGTGATTTTCTTTATTTTTATTTTTTTTAGTAGGAATAGAAAATTATCTAAAAGTTAATGTTATTAAAAATAGTAAATTATTCAAAAGCTTTTACCCACAAATGTTTATACTTAAGTATTTTATCGTTGTAAATAAAATATTTCTAAACTTATTGTTAAACATAAAGATATTTTCGTTAGCATTTGGTGCTTTTGATCTCTGCTAAAAATTATTTGAAAACCTAATGCGTTTCAGAACTGCTTACCAAACTATTTCCAAAATTATATTTGGTTATTTATGATATCTTAAAACATTATAAACCTATATCTAGTCATTGTATGGAAAATATATATTAAGGTTTTATTAAAATGCCGAAATAGCTAAGCATCTATATATTATAACAAGGTGTTTAAAAAATTTAACTATCTGCTATAACATTAATATTAAATGCGCATGCTATAGTAATTAATATTCATATTCTCCAGTTATCACATGATCTGAATTTGAACTAGAATATTTTTTTTTCCAAATAGGTGAGAATTTACAAAACAATGTAGTACATTGCCAACTCCGATATCTAATATTGGTTAGTAAATGGGTAACTAGTAACCATAGTTAGAGGATGACACTTAGTGTTAGGCATATGAATGTCAATGCACTTAGTCATTGGAAAGAAAAATTGATATATAGTAAAATCTTCAGAACTGGTTAGGAATGAGATATTACAAATGCCACACTCTCAATTTACTATTATTTTAAAATCAAGATCAAATCTTGAAAGACATTATGAAGCAGATTTTCTAGAATAACCTATTGCTTTTTGTGTTTTATGTGTCTCAAAATACATTTCTTGTTCTGATCGCATTTTCCAATATCATTTTTCAACTTAAAACTTTTTTTTTTTAATTTTAGAATCAAATCATTTGAATATTTTGAAAGTTGAACTTCAAATATAAAATGCTTAAAATAAGTCGAATGTAATAAATTATTAAAAAGATGAAACAAATCAATAGTGATAGCTAATACACTCACTTGCACAACTGTAGTAATAAAAACATAGCTTTTAAATAACCTAATGTAGTATAAAAGCTTCAGAAAATCAATGAGATAAAAGACAATCCAATAGACTGGCCAATGCTGGATGATAAGCGCTTAAAGTCTTAGTCTTCCTTTTTGTTTTGAATTCTCCTTAGATGAAAATAGTTACTAAATACCCGTTTATCAATCAAACACTGTATGGTCAATTAGATTGGCTAGAAACCAAAATCTTAAACTTGGTTAGAAATCTTAGTTGTGTATGAACATGTATGTGTGTGTTTACTATTGATAGTTTGTAAAATAATCTTTTAAGTTCACGTTTTGTTTCTCGGAAAAAAAAAAGTTTTTGAAAAAGTAAAACAGATACAGTATAATATTACTCCAACTCGGCTTCACTTTACTAACATAATCAGCAAATGCTTTTAACTCCGCTTTTCAAATCACGTGAAGATGCTTTCTAGAAAATTTTCTTAAATGACGTCAAATAATTTTATCTGACCTTCTCTTTAATCTCTCTTTTTTTTAATTGCCTTTTTAATAAAATTGTGCATACTATTTTTGTTATCTCAATTATTGCATAACCAATTTATTTAGATTTTATAATGTATATTAAAAGAAATTGATATTCTTTGCAGTATCATAATAAATCTTCTAAGCTAATTTCATTCCTCTGTTTAATTCATTTTAGTTAATAAGAATTAACTTAATGGAATATTCAACTTTTCCAACTTTAATTTTCTACTAACATTTTTTTTTTCTTTGCGAGAGACAATAAATATCTGATTATACTTAAGTTTTCATTTTCGTGTTAGATCTTATAATTTTCTTATTATTTTGGACAGATGAAGGAAATTAATTATATAAATACTAAAAAAATCAGTATTTTCTACAAGTTTTATCCTAAAATTATAGTATCGCGCGCGCACACACACACATTTATATAAAGATAGTGAACAGCAAACAAAAGCTTGTTTAGGTAACTTTGAATAATAAAAGTTATAATAATTTCTAGAGAAAAATAAATATTGCGTTTTTTTTTCTATAAAATTATTAGAAACTATATGTTATGGTTAAACAATTACTGCATTAGAATGATAGAAAAACAAAACAAATCAACAAACAAACCCCATGCTTACAGAAGGATAATATTTATTCTCCCAGAAGAAAAAACCTTATTATCTTATTTTTTCAACCAACACATTGACACTTTTCTGACCAGTTAATCTCATCTAGATACCCATTTACTAATACATATTAGGTGGCTATTGACTTGACTTATGGGCCGTTAACTGAAAGAAAAATATTCTGATATTATTAAAAACAATGTGGAAAAGTCTATTTTCATTTAAATTAATAAGGTTTCCAATTTCTATCAGAGTTATAAAATGCTCTTCACCATAGAAATTAGAGATAAATTTTAATATTTGATGATCTTCAGCTATGAGTTAAAAAGTTGGTTAAGATTTATCTAGCAGAATTAAATTTTAGATCAGGATAGTATAAGCAAATGCTAAATCATTACCATGATAATTATAATAAGCTGCACTCTTTATCTTAGTTGTTTATTTAAATTATATATTTTTGTAGTGGTTTGATTACTTGTTATCGTTTTCGTCCACTGAAGAATGAAGGTTCATTCACTTTCTCTGATCCTTAGCCTCTCTTTTTCATATTGCCCCAATGTACTTCCTTATTTCATCTATCCATCTCATATGTTGTCTTTTTCTAGATCTTTTATAATCATGTGATTATATTTGTATATTACACTTTCTATTAGCAATATTTGCTCATCATAGGTGGTGATCTAATATTTCTTATCATCTTTTTAGCATCTTAATCTTTATAATTACACCAAATAAGTCCTTTATATCATTTAATTATCATGTTTGTCATCTTATGCTATTGAGACATGATGAAGCATAAAAACCTTGTGGATTCAAGTTTTATATTTATAACATATTTATAAAACAGTGAATAAAATTACAAATATTACAATTAAAAAAATAGAAATCTATACCAAACTTATGGTGATCAAATGTTTTACTTCATCATAGAAGTTTATTTCCTAGTTATTCTATACTCTTTATGAAAATAACTTAATATGATTTATCTCAGTAAACATGACATGATCACCATTTCTTATGCTTGCTTATAACTATTGATTACTCTAGATTGCAATGTGTGGCAATATGTATAGTGAGTTTTACCTGTTTTAATAACAGTTATAAGCAAACAATGGAAATGGTTATCTTGTGGTGTTTATTAGCTTAAAACCAATTCTGCCTAATAGGATAGTGATGGCTATGGTTATTAAAGAACCAAAAACACCAAAATGTATAGGTACTGAACTGAGTTCAGACCTGTATAACTATATAAATTAATGAGCTTGGATTGAAAATGTTAAGGTGTTTTCAATTTAAGACTCATAGTTTTGTAGTTAAGTAGAGATAAGAGGTGGCTGCTGGAGGGTTGCATTAGATTCTAAGATCTAGTGCAGTGCTCTCAGATCCAAGGATCCTCACTGATGAAGGCCACAAGCGAGAAACTGGTCTGGGGATATTGGATGAGTAGGCACTAGATGGTAATTTTATGCACAAGCCTTCTGGCATCCATTGATTACTCTAGCTTGCAGTGTGTGGCAATATGTATAGTGAGTTTTGCCAGTTTTAATATTGTTTGTCTTATGATGAATTTTTTTATTTTCATATTTTACTTTTGTTTTTAAACATTAAGTTATACTTTAAAGGTTATTTTAATTATTCAATCAGCTGCTTTAATGTGACAATGAACAGATATCATTAATAATTTTTGCACCCATAACAAATCATTTGACACAAAAGTACATTTGATTGTCTTAAACTTGAAAATTCAACTATCTTATAGATCTTTATTTAAACATGTTTTATGCTTCTAATCTGTATCAAATTCTCAATCATCTACTTGTTTTAAGAATTTAATAGGATGATGCACTGTTTAGAGAAATGGTAGAGTGACATACTGGAGAATTACAAGTCTCTGGATTAAAGCATGGTATTGTCACCTTTGGTATGCAAGTCACATGACATTTTGAGCAACAAACCATTTGAGTATTTTTTTAATTCTATTTTTCAAATAAAACTTCAGTTAATGCCCATAATCAAATACTTTCAAGATTTTAATTACAAGATTTAAAACCTATTCGTTATTATGACTGCATAATGTGAGCAAGCATTTTCAAAATGTAAACATCTATTTTCAGCATAATATTAATGAAAATCTATCAGTCTACACATGCGCTTATTACACCATCGTTTCCATATTTTTTTTAGTTTTCCATAAAGGTAAGTTTTATTTTTCTACAATAAAAAATAAAAATTTTATAATTTTTGTGATCCAGTAAATTGAATTTTTTTGACGTTCTCTCATTTTTTTGATAGTTACTGGAAAAGATTTCACCCTGAAAAATATATAGGAAAAAAGTTGTACTTTTTCCAATGTATTTTGAAGATAACGTTAAGTATTTATTTTTCTATATTTTTTAATTATAATTTAATTTTTATTTATTTATTTTTTTATATATATTTGATAAAAAATATATGACAAAATTATTATTGATACTATCATAAAAAAAAGAAATGATGGTGATTATCTGCATTTTTTGCTATGATACAAGCTTGGCTCCAGTATTTGAATTAGATGATATGAAATAAAGATAAACATATTTTGAAAATATGACCTGATTTAGATTTTTCTATAATATCTTGTCTGCATAGTATGAAGCTTTGAAAGTCCTAAGCTTTAAATAAATTATTAATATATATATATATAAAACTTCTTTAACGAGCATTAAAAGTGCATAATTATTGATAATAATAATAATATTAATAAAAATATGCAAATACTAAAAGTAAAGATTTTGACAGTATATATATATTGTAACGATCCGGAGAAGGTGACTTAACGTAATCTGCACTACAGGGCACCATCTAGGCATTTGAACCTAAAAAAATTTATAGAGTAGGCAGATACGTAAGTACAAAAAAAAAAATTTTTTTTTTTCCTTTTTGCATCCGGTCGTTAGCCCATGTCACTAGCTCAGTGGAATAGCAGAGATTTAAAAAATAATATAAGAATATATATATAAGAGGAATAAAATAAGCCACTGCCAGTAATTAACATACAAACATTTATTTATGCACATATATATAAGATTTAAAATTATTTTAAATTAGTTTTACATTTTAACATTTAACATTATTTTTAACTTTACCTTAGATTTTAATTTACATTTTAATTTCTAGTATATTATAAGTTTACATTTTAATTAAGTTCGCACAGATGGGATTATAAAAGCTTGTTTTAATATGTTGCTATAGATCGGTTACATAGATTACACGGTTAAAAACATTCCAAGGTAAACATAAACGATCAAAATACAAAATTATTGATTACTGACAAATTGCGGAGGGAAATTTATATGTAACCCAATAGTATTCACCATAAGATACTTGCATTGTCACCAATAGCTTAAAAGACATCCAAATAAATACATTTTAGATACTCACCGTAAGGTATCATTATTTATCAGATGTCTATATATTTTGATCAAATATGAAAACCCAAAACATACTTAACCGATAACCAATCCATGCAAGCATCTATAAACAACTTAAATTTAATGCATTTTTATTTAGGGTCAATTATGAATAGACCACATAGATTTGCATTTGAAAATAAAATATTCTATCCCTATTTAACCTTAGGCTAAAATTCGCAGTCAAACTGGCATCAATTCATCTGATACATCGATGTATTCAATGTAATACGGAATACGGCAGCACCAAAAAGATTAAGAGAAGATATTGACTTTCATTAGATAGGAATATTATTTCTATCCAACGAGAAGAGCAATAAAAAAAAAACTCCATAGAAAGGAACTGTGCTCTGCGTCTTATAATTCCTTCCATAGGCAAAACGGGAGAGTGCAGCGTATGAGGTGATTCTGCCAGTAGCGAATCTCCGACTACATCTACTAACTACATCAATATATCCCATCCATTGACCCAATTCAACAACAAAACAAATAACCTAAGATGACCCTCCCCTAATATAACTTTACAAATCTATACAACCATTCACGCCCGACTTAAGTTTAACATTTATATAATTTACCTGAACGGAAAACAGAAATCATAATAAAACTTAAAGAACAAAAAATAAATAAATAAATGGAAATGATTTTAAATATACATATAAAAAAAAGAAATACATCAAATAACATTATTAATAAATTAAGTTGGTCAGATAGGATAATATTGCAGTCATTTAACTCTGGAAAGTTTAATTTAATGTTCATTATTTATAAAGTTCTTACGGTTTAAAACAGTTCCTCTTTATCCGTTGCTTGCCATGAACGTGAATTCCCACGCCGTTCTAAGATTGATATTCTGTTGGCCGATTTATTTATCCATCTGGAAGTTTTTGCTTTAACTGGTCCTCAATGTAGAAAAACGATAGTTCATTTCTCTTTCTTTCCTAGCAAAACTGAAGGGATTGAATCATGCGTCGTTTTCAATCCCTTCACTTCCGCACTACCACATATCTCTCACATCATAATTAATCATTCACTAATTAATAATTTCCAAATTTTCCTTTTATACATATTCGAAGGATTGACTTGGCATTATGTCATCGATGTGATGATCCTTTCGCTGAGGTCCGATTTCCTGATGGATTTCTTTCATTGGCTATTTGTTTCTATTGTTTTCCTATCTGACCGATGTTTTTACATTTAAATGCCCAAGGCTGGTTTACATTTAACTAATTAACAATCATTTCCATTTCTGATTAATTAACCTGTTTTCCAAATCAAAGATATATTTTTATCTCTAAATCTTTTTAAGTTTTTGTTTTTAAAATACCTTTTCTATTTTTAATACAGTTTTATTTTAATAATTTTTTTTATCTATGCGATTTAATATATACGAGTTTAAGATGATATTTAATTTCAATTTTTAATTCTTAAAGAAAATTTTTAAATGCGAACTTTTTAATTTACTTTCATGTTTAATAAATATAAAAAAAAACAATGTAACGAACGTCTGTGCTCGTTACAATATATATATATAAAGTACTAAGTTATGTACCTCAAGCTTAACTCTATAATGAATTTAGTATTTCATTCATTTTTTTTATTATTAATTTTATATATAGTGACTATTTTAGTAGTACTTTTATAAATTACAAACTGAAGTTTTTATTATAATATTCAAATTATACTAATTATTGATCAATATTAACTACTTGTTATAAGAGATGTTACTGAAATGACTTATACATTGCAAACCCCTGTATTGAAGCGGTCAGATCTAAGTTCGATCCAAGCTTCATGAGATCCCACCTGTAGTCTACTTCAAACCCTATCACTCACAGTGAATTTCTGAATGTAATGGGACTTTATATGTTCAATACACGCTAGTTTCAATTAAAACAGTATTATTTAAACATTTGTTAAAACCAATTATTTTATATTTAAACTAACTAATATTATTAATAACTTCATGATAAAATTATTCATGAAAACATATACATTGTAACTGCATGAATTGTACATATATATTATAAATATTTAAATATATATATATTCGTTATAAAGTTTCATTACATCAGAATGTTTTATTTTTACTTTTACCAATTTGTTCAAATTTCTGTGATTAAAAACTATATTCTTTCGATAAGCTTTCCGATCGTTCTTTCCCAAAGACAATGGGGAATTTTTATTAATTAGTAAAAATGATAATTTAAAATGTAAGAATGGTTCTTAATTAAAATTGTTTATTCAGATTTACAAATTCATTTTCTAATTAGAAAATGAATTCAAAGTTAATGGATTTGAAAGTCTTATCGAAGGAATGTATCTGAAATCAATTAACAACATTTTTAACTTTTGATAATGTAAAAAGCTTTAGCCTGAAGGCATCAAGAGTCAGACTGGGCGGGAAACCACAGCAAAAGATATAAATAGCCCAGAAAAGTTTCAAGAGGAGAGAAGCCATATTTTTTTTAAGAAGTGCTATCTGAAGCTATGTCAATCTAAATTAAGAATTTTTATAGTGTTTTCAGCATGGTTAGTGGCTAACATTGGGGATCTGATTGCTGGGCCCCAAAGTTCCCAGAAAATCTTCAATGTAGCTGCAAATTAAAACTTTTCCACACCATTCATGAGCTGCCAAAACCTGAAAGAAATCAATCCAAATGCTGTTCATATAAGTTAAAATGCACGTCTATGTTTCAACCCAATTAGACTCTGCCATGTAAATTAAGGAACAAACCAAGGACTTGTAATATCTTTCTTTACTGAACTGCAACTTTCTGGCCAGTTTCTGAACTTTAATTTAAATTACTTTTTAAATTAACTACTGTTAGAATTTCTTCTTGTTTTATAATGTCTTAACTCGTAAAGTAATTCTCTATTTTTATCACTAGTCTTTAAAATTAATATTTTGTTAATTTTCCTTTTCTTACGATGGTGGTTCATTTAACTAACTTTATTATATACTTATTGAATGATTATTAATGTCATTTATTTTTGATTATATGCCAATAATGCTTCAACTCGATAATAATCTCTTTCATTACACTTATCTTATGAAAATAATATAGTATTAAGTTTTATAGTAATTATTGCCCATTAGAACTAATTTAATACGGTTCTATTAATTATCGAGTTGAAGGATTTATTAAATGTTTGTTATTTCTACTAATGGCTGATAATAATTATTAGTCCACTTTCTAACCTATGCTCCCAGCTATTTTATTTGAGTTCACAGATTTATTCATATTAATAATATTAAAATGTTTTGCTAAAGGTCAATAAAGGGAAAATGAATATATTCTAATTTAAATGTTGTATATTTATATTAATATTCAGGGAGGGCATGATATTTAGGGTATGGTTAGTATAATTTTATAATTGTGTTTAAGTACATTTATTTTTAAGCACTTTTGATTTTAATCTGACATGATCAGGTCATTACGTAGAGCATTCATTATGTAATTTGGGCTTTCTTAATTAAATACAATGATCATGGAATCATCACTTCCTGAACAGTCTGGCTTCCCTGTGTTCCATGGATTACTTATAGGGCAGAAAAGACTTGCAGAACACAAGCCACCCTTCTACTTCTTAAATTACCGACAAGCTATTATATTTCGTATTTGTTCTTAATACTAGTAAGTCGTTAGTACCGTTTATTTCTCAGTTCCAATAAAGCCCCACTCTCATGCTCCTATATCATAATGAATTGATTTTATTAAGGTCAAACAACTTCATATTTATCTATAATTAAATAAGTTCTTTGTTAAACATTAAAGTTATGCCCTAAATATTTATCATGCTTTTCGTGAGTTGATTTATGGATGTGTGAAAATGAACTTCACATCTTGTTTTTTTAAAATTAGAATCATAATTTCTTTCCAAGACAAATACCTTTTATTACCTTTGTTTACTCGTCAGGGCATAGACGTATATTGCTTTTTAATTGCGTATCAATTATTGGCATATGAGCATGACTGCCATGAACTTATTGTAAATTATAACTTCCGTTTCTAAAGACTAGAGGTAATATATATAATGTTAATCATAAGAAATTTGAACAAAAATATTTACGTATTATTAAATACTTTTAAAACATATTTGGTTTTAACTCTCTTCATTATTTAATAACTATTTAATGTTAATGCTCACTATCAGTATTGGCAACCCGAACATACATATATTGATTTATTTATTAATATTTATAGTCATTAGTAGAGTCAGATCAGGGGTTTCAAATCATCAGCAACCATTGAGATAGTTTCTTGGTGCATAGTCATGTGCCATTGACATATGTTATCCATTGATTTGATCTGAGCTCGTGAGTTGGGTTTGAATTCAGTTTGGTCTTGGGTTTAATCCTTTGGTTTAACTGGGTTTGAATCCAGATGACGGCTTAGGTTGTTGATGGGTATGTGGACCAGTAGTATGGAAATACATTTTGAAGGGCTACTGAAAAAATTGGAATGTACTAATGTCTTTATTCTATGAAGTTTTCAAGTGATGGATTACCTTAGGTAAGTGTTATTATATACTAATTTTTTTAGAAATTTTATGATTCCAACTAATCTACTAACAAAACTATAATTTTAAGTTATGTGCATGATAATTTAGAATTTATGAAATAATATGAAAATAATTATTAGAAATATTAACTTTTATTCTTTTTTTTATTACTTTGAATATCAATGACTATTTTTTTTTTGTTTAATTACATTCTTTGATGTTTGATCTTTAAAATAAGATATATTGTGCCATTTTTTAGTAACACAACAGTGTATCAGTTAAGAAGAAAAAAAAAACATTTTTCTTGCTTTTGAAAAAATCCAATAGTATATCACATAATTTCAGTTTACAGAATGCTTTTCAGAAGAAAATCCTTAGATTCCAGTTCTCTCATCTATGCATTCATGCTAGTTTGAATTCAAATCATTAAGTTGTTTTTAAATTTCAGGCTAATAGTTTCTTAGTAAAAGATAGCTGTTGGAAAAAAATGCATCAGATCTAAAACTTTTAATTAATGTGGGCCATAAGAGAAAAATTAATCTGGGAAATATGAATTTAATAAGCATTACCATCTAGCATCACCATCTAGCATCTATTGATTATTCAAGCTTATACTAGGTGGCAGAACTGAAGTGGTAGAATTTGTTGCATTTGAAAACTATTGTTTTTGTCAATTCATCTTGGAACATGCAGCAAAGTTATTATTAAATCTTCCTTTCCTCTATGGTATCAATTTATGTTGTATTATATGATTTAGCACAACAATAAAGTGACTCAATTTATTTTAAATTGATTTTTCTGATGTTTGAATATAACCATTCAATTATTTAATGTTTCAAGATAGTGAATAGCAGCTTGCATATGAAGAATTTATGAGAATTCAAAGGCAGTAGGGTTACCATACTAAATTTAATGTTGAATAATTTTATGAAATTTCATTTTATTAAATTTATGTAAAGTGTATTAAAGTGGCATTTGTAAATGTAATAGGAGCACAATATGCACTATATTTTGTTATGAGCTCCCTTCACATATATTGTACATCTTATATAATAGTTCCATTTTGTTAATAAGCTTTGATTAAAATAGAATATTTATTTTTTATGTATAGTTTTTTCAACATTTACATATACATAATACAAATGTTTTTTTACAAGTATAATATACATTTATAAATTAAGATTATAGTATAAAAATTTTTTAAAAAATAATATATGTATTAATAATAAATTGAAAGATCAGATTTACTTATATATTTATCATGTTTGTGTTTATTCACATTAAAAAAAACAAAAAAACAATAGAATTACTGTATAATATCTTTATTTTTTTGAAATAAAATGATTAGTGAAGTTCTGACTTTTATCATAATTAAACATGCTCTGGATGATTATCTTTTGTCTTCAATAATTGTTTTTTCATAGAAACATAATACCAGTCTCAATTTCAGCAAACTAGGACCTCTCTATTTGTTTTGATATTTTTAATTCTATATCAACTATATGAATAATTCTAAATTTTTTAGAACTTGTAGCATTAAGATTACAAAACACTTTATTGTGTACAATACTGTATATCAAATTCAGAAAAGATAATAAAGTGAAAAATAAAACATGTGTATTTTCAACATAAACAAAGAAATATTAATAAGCATAAAATATATGTTGCATTTATATGTAGAACCATTTCAATCATCTAATATTAAATGTTGAATGTTCTTATAAAAAAATAATTTTATTCAATCGTTAGTAATAGCGTACAGGTTAGTATATTGCAAGAAAATCAAGCCAGATATTACATGACTTAATTTAATAAGCTTGTATTACAAATGTTAAATGAGTGTGCCAATAGCTGTTAACAAGTTTTTTAGAACATCCCTATCCTCAGACCAGTTTCTAGCTCTGGCTTTCATCAGTGAGGCACTAGGATATTCAAGCATTAGATTTAAAATATCAGGTCAAGCTCAGTGCTTTATCTAATGTTTAACTATTAAGTAGAAAATCTGAAATTTTCATACATCCATATGTCTTCAAATCCAAATTTAAGTTTGATATCTAGATTTGAAGACATATGGATATCTGAAAACTTCACATTTTCTACTTAATAGTTAAACATTAGATAAAGTGCTGAGCATGATCTGCCAGTTTAAATCTAATGCTTGAATGTCCTAGCATCTCACTGTTAAAATCCAGAGCTAGAAATCAGTCTGAGGATAGGTATGTTCTAAAAAGCTTGTTAAGAGCTATTGGCTGAAGAGTTGTGGTGTGGAGTGGTATGAAGCCTGTCCATTAGAGTATGAAGATTGGCTATCTTAATATAAGCTGAGCTTTGATTGTATATATGTGTGGAGATGGTAATCTGGACCAACTGATGAGTGCTGGTTTAGCATGAAATATGTATACTGGTGATTATTTATCTTTTCAACATGTGTGTGATCAAGTGTGTCAGTGGTATGAGATAGTATGGATGGTTGAGAGTCATGTGAAAGTCTGAGTTCAAACCCCCTATATATTATATATAGAGATGCAGGTATGTAAAAGCCTGTACTGTAGGAAAAACGTTTATATTTCAAATATTGTAAACAAATGTTAATGTTAATTATTGAATTTCTGCAATTTAATTGTTTTACTAATATTTTATTTTATTTTATATCTATTCTTTGTATTCTTTTTTTTATAACTATTATTATATTTTATATTATTTTTAAGTGATATTTTCGTAAAAAAAAGCAAATTACATTCTTATTAGATATAACTACTGCTTATATCTTATTAAATTTAATAAAATAAAAATTACAGTCAGTACTAAGTGCAATACTTTCTCTGTCATCAATGCAGGCTACATTATACACCAGCCAGCAAATCCACACTCATCAACACAACCCAAATCCTAAGAACAAAAACAGTCCTAAGCCTGTTTGTGATCTGAAATATATTTGAATAATCATTTGGCCATGCATAAGTCAGTTCAAAGACATGGATTATGAATATTATGACCATTAAATCATGAGGCTCTTTTCACTTTACTTAGAATATTTATGAGATTTTGCTATTTTAGCATTTTAGAGCCAATTGAATGTTAATAGGAGTAAACTGATACCTATTTATAATTTAATAAAAGTAATAGTTTATTAAGTGCTCAAAATTTTTGGTATATATCATTTTTTCACTAGTAAGAAGTATATAATCAGAAGCATCCTTACAAGCAATAGTCTGATATTTATCTAAATGATACATATTGATTGTGACTTTTTTTTGCACTTAGCTGATAATAAACTTAGATACCATCAGCTTGTTTTGAATTGATATGGATTTGCTTTTTTTTTTTTTTTAAAAAATACATCTTTAAGTTTTGTTCATAGTAGGCAAGTACATTATACCACAACATTATGAGCTCCTTAACATTAATTTGACGCTTCATAGTTTAGTGAGAAAAAAACTTTATATATATGTATGTGGGTTGTAAATGGTATGTATCAAAATAAAACACTTGAATAGCTGTTATACATGTACAATTAGAAGTGGCATGTTTTTATTCTTACATTTAAAGAGGCAATCAAGAAGAGTCATTTGAAGGTACTGCAGAACGGCAACATTCTTTTTAAATTTAAACATTTAGTAAACACATTTGCGAGAAACGATATGATACAATAAATATTTTAATTAAAAAATCATGTATTGTCTTGTAATTAAACATCCACTATTTCTATATTTTAATTCCAGTGGTTAAATCATTCTTTGATTAGTGAGATCTCCATTGATAAAATTTTATTAAATTATACAATTTTTTATGAGAGTATAATATATATTTAAAAAAAACAATAACAAAATATTTGTTAGAAAATGTAATGAATTACTCACCTACAGTAGTGTTTTGGCTAACTATGATTTTATAAAAAATTTTGAAATGGATTTAATCTACTGGTGCAGGACTGCATAAATTTTATATAATTTTTTAAATATTGTGGACTAAATATTTATTTTTCTAAAATGCCTGAGATTCTCATTAATCATATATTGGTATTAGTAATAAATAATATCTCATGAACAGTTCATCAATGTTATAATCTTAAACACAGTGAAAATTGTTTATAAATTTTGTTTAGCTTTTTGTAAACTGTTCTGGTGTTGGGCTCCGAGCGTCGTTCCGTGTCTAAACGTTCGTGGGCATGTTGTTCCAGTTTGGGCTTCTTGGTTCTTTGTTGTGTTTTTGCCCTTAGGCATCAAAAGTTGCCTGAATTAGTTGTCTTTTTTTATATATACATTATGTTGATGGCCCTGTCAGTGTGTCCTGCTGGTTTTGGTGTTTGGGTTTTTCTTTTAGCGTGTTTTCGTCTCTTTACTGTTTTCACTATAGTGGATTTTAGTTTAAACAGTGCCAGTTGCAGCAAAAATCTGGTGGGCTGCAGTTTTTATTTTTTCTAGCTTGTGGTGGAAAGTGTTGAGGTTTTGTTTTGCATTGTAGTCAAATTGATTTACATCTGGTGTACCAATATGCTACAAGCTAAATGTTGCTGCTCTTATTGTTGGGATTGCTTTTTTGTATACCTGGAGAATTTTTGCCATTGTTGTGTCTTTCTGATGGTAGTTATTTATCATTTTTGTCTTACCTTTTCCAGCCCAGACAATCGTTTAGAAAGTGTTGTGTTTCTTCTTCTCTTTGGCACAATCTGCACAGTGGGTCTTTTTCGTAAAGACCTTTAAAATGGATGAAGTGATGTGGCAGCTTCAGTTTACTTTGACTATGAAGTCAAAGAATTTGGCCCAGGTCTTTTTTTTTTAGAGCTGTGCTTGTTTTTTCAGGCCTTTTGTTGTTGATTCTTGTTGTGTCGCTCTATTAGGCTTGTATGTGCCAATATGTGTATTTAATTGGGTTAGACAGGGTTTTTGTCCTTTGTTTCTTATGCTGTCTAAAAGTGTGGCTATATAGTTGTCTTTGGGAGGTGGTCGGTCAGTGGGTTTTACTATATTTTTGAATTTGGAAACTTTGTAAATGTTGTAATCGCAGGTTTATTTTTTTGTGTGTAAAAAGTTGAATGTATGTGTCCAAGCCCTTTAGTTTTGTGGGTTGGCTTTTTGCTCGAAGCTCCCCTTTTATTCCAAAGTAGTTTATTGCACATGGAGTTTACTGTTGATATAAATTTTAGTAAACTTATCACTGGTAGGTAGTATGTGATTTTTGTCATTATCAGTTGGTTGAAGAGGCACCTTTGAGTATAGAGAAGGTATGTTTATCAAGTGAGTCTGTGTTCTTCTGTTTGTGTTAAAATTTTGTCTTGTATTGTTCTTCTCATCTGCCCCATTCCCAAATGAAATGGGAAACCCAGAAACTATTCGGTTTTCCTTGGTATATTTGTGTGTTGGTTTTCCCAGTAAAAATTGACCACACAGCTGATTTATTAGTATTTATTTTCAGATGAAATTTTGTTGTATAGTCTTCTATTATTTTTGGAGTATATGTAGTTGTTTTTTGAAGTTAGAAAAATCGTAACATCATCCATGTAGGCTATACAGGGTATGTAAATATTGGTGTTTGGTATTTGTATTCCTTGTAATTTTTCCTTGATTTTTTCAAGTAGAGGGTTTATGTATAGTGTGAAGAGTAGTGTACTTAGTGGAGATCCCTGGGGGATGGATTGGTTAGGATGGAAAGTGGGTGATGTTCTTCCATTTAGCGTAATGTGTATCTCCCTATTTAGGAGTAGGTTGGCTATTGTGTATAAGATTGTTCTTGGTATTTTTGTTTTTTTTAATTGATTGATTAGTTTGTTGATGGGGACAGAGTCAAAGGCACTCTCAAAATCCAATTGTCTACCATGGGCCCTGTTTTTTCTTTTTATTGTTGAATTTACTATTGTTTTAAAAATTAGGCGCTTGGCCTGTTGATGCCCTTTTTAGCATATTGATGTTCCGATATTATTGGTAAGATGTAGGGCTCTATTTTTCTTTTAGTACTTTTCTAAAATTTTGATTCTAATGGCTCCATTGAAATGGGTCTTAAATTTGTAATTTCGAGATGGATTCTATTTTTTTCATGAAAGGGACCATTGATATTGGGATTAGCTTGTATGTTATATAATTTTTGTGAAAGTTGATTAGCTAGTTGACATAGTAATTTATTTGTAAATTGACTTAGATGAATTAGTACAAATTTGAGATCCCGGACGGTCCTGGGTGACAAGGGCTTTGTAATGTTGTGAGTATTCTTGCAAAATCTTCTATTTTATAGGGGTTTTCATTTTCAGGTTTCAAGTAATTTTCTGGGATCTTCCATTGGTGGTTTGTTGTGAGTTTACTTCTGAAGTATTGAAAGATCGGTTCTATCATGTTATAGCCTGTTATCCTTTATTTCCTGTTTTAATTGCCTAGGTACTTTGTTAGTTGAGGGATATCCTAATGCCCTCCTAATGTAACCACGGGTCCAAGTGTGTTGTTCTGTTAAACTTTTTTTTTTGATGGCAATATATTGTTTTAATTGGTTACATGTTTGATTGTATAGCTATGTAAGTTTAACAATAATTTCTTGGTTATTTTTGATTGGTTTTGCTGTTATGATCTTTTTATGTATTTCTTCTGCCAATGTTATGAGTTTTGTTGGTGGGGTTGTTTTTTGTGTCATTTGATTGATATTATAAGATATGGTTTCTGTGAAAGCTATATATTTTGTTATTGGGTCAAGGTCCATTTGATTTAGTTTGTTTATTGCTATATATATTTCTGAGAAAAAAACTTCCTGTGTATTGATTGGCAGTAGAATTCTTATGGTTTTCTGTAGGTAGTATTTTTGGTTATAGTTTGTATCTAGATTTATTTTTATTATTTGCACTGCATGATCTGAGAAATGTGTGGGGGATAGACTCATTTCTATTGCTTGATGCAGCATTGGGGAATAGAACATCAGGTCTATCAGAGTTCCATATCTGCTGTTATAAAAGGATATGGAGTTAGTGGTAGGAATCCTTCTCCACTCATAAGTGGTATTGCTAATTGGTGAATCCACTTATTAACAAACTTTTGGTAGCTCATATTAAAATCCCCTGTTAGTATTGTTGGGTAAGGATTGTTTGCCTTGTTTATTGTTGCATTATTCTATTGTTATAGTGCCTTGGATATTATATGATATTGTTGGGTTTTTGTGTAAAGTTGTATTTTGGTTTGTCTATTATTTTTTGAAAGTAGTGAAGGCACTCTTATTATATTCCTGTCCCACTTGTGAATGTCTCTTAGCTCAAAACCTTTGCTCTCTTTTTCATTTTTGTCCTATTTTTTGTTTAGGCAGTGTTTTTATGTTTGTATCATTTTTATATTCTGTATTTTTGTCTTGGTTTATACCTTACATTAGTGCACTATCTTTATAATCATACTGTTTTGATTTATAGATTTTTTTGCTTTGAGATGTGTTGACTATTTTATTTTTTAGTTGTTGTTGGTATTGTCTCCGTGTCTTACTTTTGTTTTTAAAACTGGTGTTTTTGGGTTGTATGTGTTTGTTTATATTGTTTTAAATGTCCTTTCATTCTATAGTTATCATTCATCATCTGTTTCATTTCTATATTCTTTTCTTTTTTTGTTTGTTTCTGTGGTTGGAGTTCTTTGATTAGGTTTGATTTTTTTAATTTCTCTCTTTTTGTTTCCTTTTGTTTTTCTTTTGTTTCTTTTTTATTTTTCAATTCTAAGATTTCCAATTTTATCCATGATTTCATAGCTTCTTTTTAGAATTCTTTTTATCTTAGATATCTTTTTATTTTCTATTGTTTTGTTGTCATCTTTGGTTTTTTTCATTAGCTTATCTTCATTTTCTTTTTTTCATTTATTTTGTTCTTGTTTAATATAAGTTTTTTTTTATTTTTCTCTTTGTTGTATTAGTTTTTAAGTTGAGTTTTTGAAGGTGTGAATTTGCATTTGGTTTATCTGTGTTTACTGTAGTTGTTTCTACTAAATTGGAATTACTTTGTCTTTTTTTTTGATTTTTTTCTTAAACATGCTATGTGTCCTCTTTTTCACTAAACATCTTGTTTGAGGCCTCTTATATCATGAAGTGTGCTTCTTGGTCTTGATATGTGTTGGGATATTTTCTGGTTCTATGTCTTTGTGTAATTTGACTTTGTATTCATAACTGTTTGATAATATTGGGATTGTGCTTCTTTGATATAGGTTTGTTGGAAAAATGTTACTTTTCCAAAGGGTTCATCATCCTTTGAAAGTCATCTAGATTGTACCTAAAGTAGGTATTTTTGATAACTCCAGTTATATTTTTATATTTATTTTGGTCAACTTGTATTATTGCAAAATTTCAATTGTTTTATTTTTTTTAAACTGTTCTATTTGTTCGGAGCTTTTGAATTCTAGTGCACATATCTATTATTTGGATGGTCAGCTATACAACTGACTAGTCGATAATTTTATTTTTTTCTAGTGCTTCAAGTAGAAGTGCTTAGGGAAAGTATATAGTGAGAGTGATTGTCTGTTATTAACACTATAGTTGTCCGTGAAGAATCTTTTAAATGTTGTAAAAGTGTGAGGTATCGTGTTTTAAATTGTTTCAATTGTTTCTAGCATTTCATCTGTCCATATGTGAGTGGGGGAGGTAATGTTTGATCTTGTTCTGATATGTTTAGATTCTTTAAATCTTCCGCTGTAGTTCTTCTGAATCTGTGGGGTCTACCTGATTTACGTTAGCACTAGGCTTGTTAACGTTATATTTTTTTGAATTGTAGCATATGTGTTACTTGGGCTTTGCTGTGTTGGCTGATAGACAAAATTTTATCAGTCTCATAATGTTACTCATTAAAACTATTTTTTTTATTATTATTATTATTTATGGTAATGTTTTTCAATTGTACTTTTAACAACTCAAACAATTGATTTATTGCTGTCTTCTATTTTTAACTTTTTCGTTAGTTCAAATAAACATATTATTTCGAACCTCTTTTATTTTTCGGCCATGACTCCATCACAATATTAGATAATCATTTGCTTTTCCTATTAAATTGTCTTAAAACTTTACTATTTATCTTCTTAAACAAAAGGTTATGTTTGAGCTACTTAATATGCGATTATTAATCAGAAAAAAACATAATTTTGATGTTTTTGATTTATAAAAGGTTAGAGCTAAATTAGCTTACCTGTATGCGGGAGAGTACCTAGGTGGCGCTATTTTGTTTATAAACCGTCTTTAAGTAGCTCATTGCAAAGCCAAGATATTTTTGGGTTTTTTTTTACAGAGGAACTGGCGAGGAAAAGATATTATTCACCCAGCTTACCAAATAAAGTTTGACTGCTTTTTTCATTTATTCTTTAATTAAGAATAATTATACCCATTTTTCAACTTAATATTTGATGATTAACTGGGTTAGCTATGGGAGAACAATTTGAAAAAAAGTGTTCCAGGCTTGATTAGAATTAAAAACTTTAAATTTTTTTATTTTAGATTCATAGGTGTGACAGGCAGATATGTTATTACAGCATGTGTGTTGATTGTTATTGATATTGATACTGCTTAAGTGTTGACTGCCCTTTGTGTATTTATCTACTGTATTATTTGTTAAAACAAAGATTTTCACAGGTTGCAGATATTAAAGATATATTTATTATGTCATTCTTATAAGATTTGTAACACTAATGTACTGACATTTCAACTGGATCAGATCTCTATCAATTGGATAATATATATATATATTATGTAATTTGTTTCGACTTTCTGATTTCAAATCGTTCAAAAAAATATTGAAAAAAATAATAAGTCCACTGATTATAATAATAATCGATTGGCTTATTGTTTGAGAAGTTCGAATAGGAAATATAGAACTGAGTCAGATTCACAGATCTTGAGTTCACCCAATGACTTAAACTATGCAAGGCAATAATTTCTTTTGAAAGTACTTATAAAAAATATTTCATTTATTTGCAACATGTTTTTTTAATTACAAAATTAATTATAAGTCTTTCATAATTTTCAAATTATTAATAGAAATAAGATGTTTTAAATATAGTTTATAAAATGTTTTAACAGCAATAATTTTTTACTCAGAATCTTATTAAATGTATTAAGAGTATAAATTAGAAATTATTTGAACAGCAGCAGCATGCATAGAAGCGAGGAATTACTAGGGTAACAATTGTTCAACCCAAGCAGCAGTAAAGTATCTTTATAAACATTTAGAAGTTAATCAGTGTTCATTTTGAATTGTCCCTAAGCTTTTAATAGCTTATAATTTCAGTTAATGATTTGATATCTGAAATTTCTAATTAACGAACACAAGCATGATCCCCTCCCTCCACACATTTTTTTTAAAGAAATATTTTATAATTTTATATTAATCTTTTTATCTTCCATAGTGTTGATTATTGGGGGTCCTAATGCATTAAAGTTATTTTTAAACGCATGTTTTCTATTATAAAATTTTCTCAAATGTTATTTAAAGCATTTACTTATTATTATCATGCTATTGCTTCTATAATAATTAATCAAATCTTTCCTTTTCATTTTTTAAAACTTTAATCCGTAATCTTGAATAATCTTAATTTCTTTTTTGATATAGTATTTAAATCTGCATTACCAAGTTATATATCCCTTATATATTACATCATATGTGCAGGTGTGTGTAAGCCTGTACAGTGTATTAAATTACATATTGAGACATAGTGCGTTATTAAGGTCTGCCCATCCCTCGCATATGTATGTAAATGGATTATTCTCCAGTATATGAGGGGTCAGAATGGCTTAACACCAACATGGGTAGGATGACAACCTTGGCACTAACGTGGGCTTTGAATATTCTATCATCAGATTTTCAATGAAATGGATGACTGAAGAGTTGTGAGTTGGAGTAATTTGAAGCCTGTCCATTAAAGTATGAAGATTGGCTATCTTAATATAAAGCTGAGCACTGATTGTATATATGTGTGGAGATAGTAATCTGGATCAACTGATGATTGCTGGTTTAGCATGAAATACATATATTGGTGATTATTTATTTTGTCAACATGTGTGTGATCAGATGGGTCAGCAATATGAGATGGCATGGAGAGTTGAGGGTCATGTGAAAGTCTGAGTTCGAATCCGTTATATATATTAGTATAATAATATATTTTGTATTTATTAAAACCTAATTTTTCATTTTTTTATACAGCATTTCTCTTTATTTATGATGCCATTCACTAATAAATATATCTATGTCAAACAGTCTTTAGATACACCAATCACTAACACCTTCAATTATGTATAATTTTTAGAATTATCTTTTGCTTTTAGTTCTAAGTTAATACTTATTCATTACTTCTGCTTTTACTATTAAAACAAAAATGCACTTTTTTTCTCTCTTCATGATTTATTTTTCTTTTTTTTTTTTAAATTTATTTCTAATAATAATCTTTATCTTTTCTAATTTATTCATGTTTTGTCTTAATATTATTTTCAAGTTTAAAGACTTAAATCAAACGTCCAATTAGATTAATGTGCTTAATTCTGGAATACAAAGACTCCTGTCAAGACATAATTTCCTTTCTCTAATCTGAAATATTATTGTGATTTTAAAACAGATATCCCAAAATATTTCATTTTTTAAAATTCTGCATTAGGATTTCGTTGGAATTTAAAAATATAATGCTAAAATGTGAACTTTACTTTTAATATATATAATATCCTTTCCTAAACCTAATTGACCATTTATATTTTTTAAAATTAAATTTTTTTATGTGTTATTGTTTTATTTTATTTTCTTATCTCATTTTTGTTCTAAAAACATCTTAGTAATTATACCTTTTAGTGTTATGGGCGCGATAGTTCTGACAGAATTTTGAATACTTATGGTATAATTATATAAATATAAAGTTTAATTTAAAATCTTTGTATTAATATAATAAGTGCATAAGATTAGCAATATTATTACTATATCCAGGGTCTTTCTCCACGACAATATCTGGCTTTTTTTAATATTTATTTATCACTAAAAAAAGATTGCAGTTGGCTAGAAACGTTTAGATAATTTTTCAATTTAAATGCTATAAGATTTAAAACCCACGTATTAATTTGATATTTTACTTGATTTAAAAGTATTTGCAGAATTCTGTATATTCTCATATACTCAAATATTATGTTAGTTATATATTATTCATAAATTAAAATTTAATAAAACTAAATTATGAAAACAGCTGTACTTTTGGAACGTTTATTCATTAATTAAAAAAAAAAAAGGAAGCAAATGTTTATATTTATCAATTACTTTTCATCTCATTATACTTTCAACTTGTCTTTCTGCTAATCAAACAACAATTCATGGAAAACATCGAAATAATAAACAAAATTAAATAAAATTTCACCAGTACATTAAAAAGCAATAAATTAAAAAAAAGCAATAAAAATTAAAAATAACTTTAAAAGAAATGTATAAATAACTAGCAATTCCAAGTTAATTTATTAGTGCAGGTTTATATTAATTAAATCTTTTAAAGTACAAAGGGTTAGATTCCAAATTGTTTAAATACATTAATTCTTTTCGAAATGTTGTTTACTTATCAAATTCTTATTATGGTTATATAAACATATACAATAGTTAACTTAGGTAAAAAAAAAGTTTTTTGTAGGTATTTAATCTTTTTTCTGTCTTTGGATGTATATAATTTCAATTTATTTCATTTTTATTAGATGACTCACTATCAACTATAGCAATATATAATAATAACAATTAATATTCGGAATTCATATCAACTTGTTTATATAACTATATAGATTTGACATAGACAATTAGCTATATATTTTAATGATCTCATGTATATGCTAAGTGTCGATATTTTTATCCATAGCAATAGATGAAGTATATCATAATAAAGTATACTTTAGTTTTCCATGGTATTTATATCATTTGCATTTAATGTGTTTTACATAAATTATTTAATACTGCTCTAAATCTTTTTCTTTGTGAGGATTTATTCTATTATATCTATTGATTTTTCTTATTAATGAATCAATATAATTTTCTAATATCAAATAAAGCAATAACACCATTGCAGTTAACCGCCAGATTTTATTTTATTTTCACTGCAAACAATAAAAGATAGTCAAGCGTTGGTGGTCGAGTGGTCAGGACAGCTGCCTTACAAGCAGTTGTCCCAGGTTTGCGGGTTCGCTTCCCGGCCGATGCTTTGATACATGGGGGGGGGGAGACAATAAAAGATAAAAAATTTGTCTTAACATAGCTTATCTTGAAAGAATTTTCCTATATATCATACAGTATAATATATAAATGCTGAACCTTAATCTACTATAAAATGAAATAGGAGTCTATATTTAATAGCGTTATATTATTGATAATTTTGTAAACAATTAGATCTACAGAGAGACTAGGAGATACAATTCAAATTACAATAGTCTATTTATAACTTTACATTCTTATAGTTTTTAAATAATTGATATATTTTAATCTTTAAATATTCATGTTCTATTTATTTATTGTATAAATCATGATTTGTGGAACTATTACTTTGTTATAATACTTATTATTTAAAATCAAATAAAGTTGATAGAATTATCAAAAGAAAACAAGAGATTAACATATCTCTTCATTGTTTAAAGAATCGAAAATATTTTGCGATAAAAAATTTACCAAAAGTAGGAGAAAAACAAGGAATAAAAATAAAAAGACAATTTTTGATAGCAGGAGTAACGATTTGGTAAACAGAGATAAAAAGCTAAATAAAATTAAAAAATGCATGGGGTATTGTAAGAATAAATGTATTTTGGGAAAAGAGCTTGCAGTAACACATATCATAAATACTATGGGTTCAATTCATAAAAGCAAAACATGTACTATAACAAAATTTACAGAAATTTTATATAACCAAAATTGTTACTAACTAAATTTTATTATATGTATCTTATCATTCATATTAATAAAAGTATATACTGCTATGATTATATCATGATATAGATATTGAAAGCATGATCAGCTTATTACTTTAAGTGTATAAGAATTCCATTTTACTTTTCACTTTGCTACAAAGAATTCCATTTTAAGCTTTTCTTATTTCTCATTTCCAAAGCATTTAGCTTAGTCACACATTGGTGGTTGAGAGGTCAGCACAGCCACCTTGCAAGCAACTGTTTGCTTGCAAATGGTTGTCATGGGTTCATTTCCCAGCCGATGCTTTGACATATGAAAAAAAAGCATTTAGCTTGAATTACTTCAACAAAAAACTCAAACAAGAGAGCTATTATAAACTGGTTTGACCTTAGGGATTGTCAATTAGTAGTAATTGATAATTTCTTGATAATATCATAGGTTAAAGGTTATTTCTATTTACATGGATATTATCTCATTTTTATTCTTGATTATAATAACAATCCATGGAAATATTTAATTCAATATATATATATAGTAATGGTATATCCAGTATATCTTATTATCTGAGAAGTCATATTTTAGGTAAAAGAATAGGTGTAATAAAAATGGAATTAAGAATGCATACTATATGTATAAATATCTGAAAATCCAAAGTACCTGAAAATGACTTATAAACAATAACGCAAATTAAAAAAGAGATGTTAGCATGTTGAATGGAGCTAAATAAAATGTGCAATCTTATTTTTTTATATGAGGATGATTATTATTGATACCAGAAAGTAGCATTGATGAATCCTTCAGCAACATATCTTTTGTTTATAGATATCCTCTTGACTATGAACATGAGAAATTTCGCATCTATGTTAAATGTATCATTATTTCACATATTAATCAGTTTATGTGGCTGGTTTCAACAAAGAGTATAATAATACTCAGATCTGTAGAGAAAAAAATTTCAAATAAATAGAGTTAGAGTGTAAACAATAAATGAAACTACAATATATTTTTTAAAAAGGAGCAAGTTAATGTATATCTTTTTTATGGAATAAAAATTATTATTTTTTAAAAAACAACAACAACAAAAAAATCAATAAATAAGATTTACCTGCATAATGTGACATATGTAAACTCACAAACTGGAAGTTTGGCATTTTAAATTACTGAAAAAAGAATAAATACACATTTATAAATAATATAATGATATGTAGAAATACTGAAAATTGTTTAATGAAAATAACTAGTGTTTAGTTTATGATGTAGAATTTTTGCGTGTTTATTTTCATGCATATACTTACTACCCTTTAGTAATTTCAAATTATTTGAGATTTAGGCACACCTCCCAAACCAGACCCTGAAAATTAATAATACTTTTGCATGATCTTACTAAATGACATTAAAAATCTTTAAAAAAAAATTGTTTTATTTATATACAAAGATAAATAATATACTTGTATCTAAGCAAAATAAAGTATATACATGACTATTAGTTACATTCTTATTACCTATGACATTATCCATTTATATAAAATTTATTGAAAATTTAAAAAAATAGAATTGATTATTGATTTAAAAAGTTTTGCCTCTCTCCTAAAAAGATGCATATATTCATATGCAATAGGAGAATATCATACATTTAACAATATGGCCTCTAACATAAAAATTAATAATAAGACAATAGAAATCTAATATTATTTTTGACTTAATGTTAAAAAAGTCAAAACAATCAAGAACGACAACTCAAGTATATCTTCACATTTTTTTTTAAACTTATCATTTAAACAATATTATAGAACATTAATCATATCCCATGACTATATTGGTCTATCAGATTTAATAAGATAAAACTGCACCCTTTCAATTTAGTTATAATTGTACACACCTACATTAAATATATAAGGCATATGAGCACAGACTCACATGACCAATCACTCTCCACTCTATCTCACAACACTGATACACTTGAACACATACATGTCAAAAAGATAAATAATCACCAATATATGTATTTTATGCTAAACCAGCAATCATCAGTTGGTCCAGATTATCATCGCTACATATATATGCAATAAGTGCTCAGATATATATTAAGATAGCCAATATTCATATTTCAATGGACAGGTTTCAATCCACTCCACTCTCCAAATCTTCAACCATCCATCCAATTGAAAATCTGATGATGGAAAGCTCAAAGGCCATCCTAAGGCTGAGATTCTCATCATACCCGTGTTGACCTAAAGTCAATCTGACCCCTCATGGGCAGGACATAATCCATTTAATACATATATGAGGGATGGGCAGACATCTCTTAATATATACCTGAGCAATTATTGCATATATGTGTAGCAATGATAATCTGGACCAACTGATGATTGCTGGTTTAGCATGAAATATGTATATTGGTGATTATTTATCTTTTTGTCATATACGTGTTCAAGTGTATCAGTGTTATGAGATAGAGAGGAGAGTGGTGGGTCATGTGAAAGTCTGGATCATATATCCTAACATTATATATATAAATATAAATATATATATATATATATATTGTACCGTTATATATATATATATAATAAACCAGCTGCAGGAAGGAGTTTGCTATTAACAGAAAGGAGACCCTTTGATTCCTCTTGGAGGCCTTAAAGGAACCGAGCAGAGCAAATTCCTAATGTCCACTCCATACATTCTTGTTGTTGCAGCTGTTATTACTATGTGATTATTTATGTAGTATATGAACATGGATGGGCTGCTCACCAAACACATTGGCCAGTGTGGTGAGTTTATTGACTTTTTACCTGTGAGTTTAAGATCAAAAAACACCATGATCATTCTTCTCAGTTGCCTGATAAGGCAGAATGAATGTATGTGTAAATGATGAATTTTTTCCAATAATTATACAATTTATGACAGACAAAAATAAATCATGGCCCTTATTTCCAGGAGGCTGTAAAGTCACCAACCAAGGCAGCAGTTGGTGGCCAAAGGTGGAGGTTGCTAAGAATCCCCTGATTGTGGACCCAGGCTGGCATTTGTTGACAACTTTTTATTTAGGTACTTACAACTGCAGATCATTTTCAAGTGAACGAAGATTGCAAGAATTAGAAGAAGAACTGTCTTATATTAAATGGGATATTATTGGATTCTGTGAAGTTAGAAGAAAAGGTGAAAAGACAATTGATTTAAAAAATGGACATGTACTCTATTATAAAGACACACATATTGGAAGTACAAGTGGAGTAGGATTCATTATAAATAAAAAATTGGAAGAACAACATTGTTGAGATTGATAGTGTATTGGACAGAGTGGCAAGATTAGTTATACAACTTAATAGCAGATACCAAATGCAGATAATTCAGGTTTATGCTCCAATAAGTTCTCATAGTGATGAAGTAGTAGAAGATTTTTATATGGATGTACAAAAGGCTTTTGATCAGAGTAAACAACATTTAAAAATTGTTATGGGAGACTTTACTGCTAGAATTGGTAAACAAATGAAAGATGAAAATGCAGTAGGTAATTTTGGTTATGGTAATAGAAATGAGAGAGGACATAGACTTGTGGAGTTTGCAGAAAAAAAAAACCCTTTATATTATGAATTCTTTTTTTTGAAAAAAATGTTAAAAAGAAATGGGCATGGAATCATCCAAATGAAGGTACAGCATAATTGAATTATATTTTGACTAACAGAAAATACATATTTCAAGATTGTAATGTTCTTAATAAATTTAACACAGGAAGTGATCATCGATTAGTAAGATGTAAGATACATGTTAATGCAAAGCTAGAGACAAAAATTATTATGAAAAACAATATTAACAATTTATATTCCTAATCTTCAGAAACAGTCTAATGAATTTAAATTAGAACTTACAAATTGGTTTCAAGTATTAGTAGATTTGACCATGATTCAGATTTAAATGAAATTAATATGAAAATAACTGATGCATTTTTAAAAACTGCCACAAAGATAGCTGGTAGAAAAAAGCAGCAATTGACGAATAAAATCCTGAGACTAAAAAATTTATAAAGAAAAGGAGGAATATGAAGATATATAAAAATGATGCATTAAAAAGGATTGAATATCTCGAATTTTGTAAAATGGTGTGGAAAAGTTTTGAAAATGATATAAAAAAAATATAACCGCCAAATAGCAAGGAAAGCTGTAGAAGAGAATAAAAGTCTCAATAGTGTAAAATAACATTTTGGTATTGGTAGAAAATTTATATCTGGAATAAGAAAAAAAAGATGGAATTATTACTAAAAAAAGAGATGACATCATGAAATGGGTAGAAGACTTTTATCAAGAATTATATAGTAATAAAAAACAAATACTTCCTATATCTATTACATCTTCTGAATTGCCCAGAATTTTAAATGAAGAAGTGAGACATGCAATTAAATGTATGAAGAAAGGAAAGGCTCCAGGTAATGATGAAATTATAATTGATATATTAAAAGAAGCAGGTGAAGAAATAGAATTTTTTTTAGCAAAGTTATATACCAAATGTCTAAATGATAAAGATGTACCAGATGATTGAAAGAATGCAGCATTAATATTAATATTTAAAAAAGGTGGTAAAGAAGATATTAGAAATTATAGACCCATCAGCCTTTTATCAGTTTTATACAAAATTTTTACAAAGATAATTACAACTCATCTACAGAGAACATTGGATTTCCACCAACCAAGAGAACAAGCTGGATTTAAAAGTGGTTTTAGTACAGTAGATCATATCCAGGTATTGAGAGAAGTTATAGAAAGGACAAATGAATATGAGTTGCCATTATGCTTTGGATTTGTAGATTATGAAAAGGCATTTGATTCTATAAACATTTCTTCAGTGATTAAAGCATTGAATCATCAAGGTATAGATCCAGATTATTGTCATATTTTAAAGAATATTTATAAAAATGCAACAGCAACAATTAGTTTACATAATGCTACTGGGAAAGTCAACATTGAGAAGGGTGTAAGACAGGATGACTCCATATCTCCAAAATTTTTTACAGCAGTGCTGCAAGAAGTATTTTGTGGATTAAAATGGAAAGCTAAAGGAGCAAAAGTAAATGGAGATTATTTAAGTCATTTAGATTTTGCAGATGATGAAGTTGTTTTTGCAAATAATGGTTTAGAGCTGCAGGAAATGTTGCAGGAGTTATCAGATGAAAGTAGAAAAGTAGGACTAAAGATAAATGTTAAAAAGACTAAAGTAATGTTTAATGGATTTTCTCAAAGTATGAAAATAAAGATTGATTATGATGAGTTACAAGAAGTTAACAGTTAAAAATACCTTGGTCAGATTATTAATACAGATATGAACATAATGGATGAAATTAATCATAGAATTAAACTAGGTTGGAGTGATTTTGGTAGAAGTAACTTTATGCTAAAAGGAAATATGCTTATGTGTTTGAAAATTTTAATAAATGTGTTTTGCCAGTTTTTACTTATGGATCTGAGACTTGGACACTTAGTAGAAAAGCAATACAGAGACTTCAGACCGCTCAAAGAATTATGGAGAGATGCATGTTGGGAGTAACAAGAAGATATCGAAAACGCAATATATGGGTAAGAGAACAAACAGGTGTTACTGACCTCATTGAAATAATTAAAAGACAAGACATATTTTTAGAAGAGATGATAATAGATGGACAACTGAAATCTTAAACTGGATTTCAAGAGATTGTAAAAGACCCAGAAAGAGACCGCATGTGAGATGGATGGATGAAATAAAGTGTGCAGTGGTGATATGGAGAAGAGAAACTAAAGATCGGAGGAAATAAATTGAACTTGGAGAGACCTTCATCCTGCAATGGATTGATAATGGTTGATGATGATGATGATATAATAAACCTGTATATCAGTTATATATTTAATGTATATTTACTTTATATTTTATGATAAAAATAATAACTAACATTTAACAATAAGTAAAAAAAAGTCTTATTTACAGAAATGGTTTTGACTGTCTATTTAGTAAAATTTAAGAATTTTCTTTTAAATTTTAGATAAAGGTAAGCAACAATTATAAACAAGTACAAACAATATTGCATTTGAAATAGCTTAAAGAATTAAGATGCCCATTTTTTTTTAATAAATCTAGATAAATTGTAATTAAATAGTTTTATTGTTCGGAAGTTTACAAAAAAATCAAATGCTAGAAATGGCAGAACTGGGATCGAGTACCCGAAAGTGATAAAAACGGATTCGATCCAGGATGTTACACTACAAAGTCTGATGTTCTTCCGTTGCAATAAACTATGCAGTGCAGAATAAACATGTCATCATTAGTTTAAAAATTAATAATTAATAAATTATTCAATGTAATTTTAATTAATTTTCTTCAAGTACCTTTTTTCAACTAATATAATATCAGTCTGTAGCAATGGAATGAAGATTGAACTGCTCAGTATTAGATAAACCTCATCTTTTTGCATCTTTACTCTTTGATATTACTTATCTATTTTTTTAAGAATTCTTTCCACATTATCGAAGTGTCATAAGGGGGATGAGAAATTCAGGTCCTATAATTTGCTTAGATTGTCATTTTATCTTTTTGTGTAGGTCATCAGTTTCTTCTCTAGAGTAAAATAGAAATAGCAGCAATGAAAGAAAAAACAGCTTTCTTTTCAAAATTGTCAATAATGTATTAAATAATTTTTATTTATTAAAAACAATACAATAAAAAAGGGATTGGCAAGTCTTTCTGTTCATGGTCAAGGATTTCTGTAACGTTTCTAATGAGCCGCATATAAAAAAAAAATGTTTTGCTTTTCATTATATGTGTATTCGTAATGAAGTGTTACAATCAATAAATTTTCACTAAAGTTTTTAGAATCTGTTTGGGCAATTTTAGGATAGTATCCAATATGTGTGTTTGTGAATATTTGCTAAAGACTCTAATATATTTAAAACATATTCTTAATCACTAAATTACTGCAGAATTCGATGGAAGGGGAATTCTTTTTAATTATGGGAAATTTGATTTGAAGGGTAGACTGAAGTTTCTTGATGCAAGCTAGTCCTCTCCCACAATCAGTTATATACTATCTAAGTAAATATAGATATTTACTGCATGCTATCAAGCCTATAGGCTGCAGAAAGGAGTTTTTCTATTAACTGAAAGGAGACCCTTTGATTCCTTTTGGAGGCCTTAAAGGAACCGAGCAGGGCAAATTCCTAATGTCCACTCCATACGTTCTTGTCGTTGCAGCTGTTATTACTATGTGATTATTCATATAGTATACGAACATGGATGGGCTGCTCACCAACATGCATTAGCCAGCATGGTGAGTTTATTGGCTTTTTACCTCTGAGTTTAAGATCAAGAAACACCATGGTCTTTCTTCTCAGTGCCTGATAAGGCAGAATGAATGTTTGTGTAAATGATAAATATTTTCCCAATACATATATACAATTATGACAGACAAAAATAAAGCATGGCCCTTATTCCCAGGAGGCTGTAAAGTCACCAACCAAGGCAGCGGTTGGTGGCCGAAGGCGGAGGGTGCTAAGAATCTCCTGATTGCGGACCCAGGCTGCCATTTGATGATGACTTTTTATTTAGGTACTTACAACTGCAGATCACTTTCAAGTGAAGGAAGATTGCAAGAAATTAGAAGAAGAACTCTCTTATATTAAATGGGACATTATTGGACTTTGTGAAGTTAGAAGAAAAGGTGAAGAGACAATTGATTTAAAAAGTGGACATATACTCTATTATAAAGGCACAAATATTGGAAATACAAGTGGAGTAGGATTCATTATAAATAAAAAGTGGAAGAACAATATTGTGGAGATTGATGGTGTATTGGACAGAGTGGCAAGATTAGTTATACAACTTAATAGCAGATACCAAATGCAGATAATTCAGGTTTATGCCCCAACAAGTTCTCATAGTGATGAAGTAGTAGAAGATTTTTATATGGATGTACAAAAGGCTTTTGATCAGAGTAAACACCATTTTAAAATTGTTATGGGAGACTTTAATGCTAGAATTGGTAAAAAAATGAAAGATGAAAGTGCTGTGGGTAATTTTGGTTATGGTAATAGAAATGAGAGAGGACATAGACTTGTGGAGTTTGCAGAAAAAGAAAAACTTTATATTATGAATTCTTTTTTTGAGAAAAATGTTAAAAGGAAATGGACATGGAAGCATCCAAATGAAGGTACAGCAGAATTGGATTATATTTTGACTAACAGGAAATACATATTTCAAGATTGTAATGTTCTTAATAAATTTAACACAGGAAGTGATCATCGATTAGTAAGGTGTAAGATACGTGTTAATGTAAAACTAGAGAGACAAAAATTATTAAGAAAAACAATATTTACAGTTGATATTCCTAATCTTCAGAAACATTCTAATGAATTTAAATTAGAACTTACAAATCGGTTTCAAGTATTAGTAGATTTTGAACATGATTCAGATTTGAATGAAATTAATATGAAAATAACTGATACACTTTTGAAAACTGCAACAAAGATAGCTGGTAGAAAGAAACAGCAATTGACCAATAAAATTTTTACTGAGACTAGAGAATTTATGAAGAAAAGAAGGAATATGAAGATATACAAAAATGATGCATTAAAAAGAATTGAATATCTCGAATTTTGTAAAATGGTGCGGAAAAGAGTTGAAAATGATATAAGAAAGTATAACTGTGAACTAGCAAGGAAAGCTGTAGAAGAAAATAAAAGTCTTAAGAATGTAAAACAACATTTTGGTATTGGTAGGAAATTTATATCTGCAATAAGAAAAAAAGATGGAATTATTACTAAAAGGAGAGATGGCATCATGAAATTGGTAGAAGATTTTTATCAAGAATTATATAGTAATAAAGAACAAGTACCTCCTATATCTATTACATCTTCCAAATTGCCCAGAATTTTAAATGAAGAAGTGAGACATGCAATTAAATGTATGAAGAAAGGAAAGGCTCCAGGTAATGATGGAATTATAATTGATATATTAAAAGAAGCAGGTGAAGAAATAGAAATTTTTTTAGCAAAGTTATATACCAAATGTCTAAATGATAAAGATGTACTGGATGATTGGAAGAATGCAGTAATAATATTAATATTTAAAAAAGGTGATAAAGAAGATATTAGAAATTACAGACCTATCAGCCTTTTATCAGTTTTATATAAAATTTTTACCAAGATAATTACTACTCGTCTACAGAGAACATTGGATTTCCACCAACCAAGAGAACAAGCTGGATTTAAAAGTGGTTTTAGTACAGTAGATCATATCCAGGTATTGAGAGAAGTTATAGAAAGGACAAATGAATATGAGTTGCCATTATGCTTAGGATTTGTAGATTATGAAAAGGCATTTGATTCTATAAACATTTCTTCAGTGATTAAAGCATTAGATCATCAAGGTATAGATCCAGGATATTGTCATATTTTAAAGAATATTTATAAAAATGCAACAGCAACAATTAGATTACATAATGACACTGGGAAAGTCAACATTGAGAAAGGTGTAAGACAAGGTGACTCCATATCTCCAAAACTTTTTACAGCAGTGCTGCATGAAGTATTTTGTGGATTAAAATGGGAAACTAAAGGAGTGAAAGTAAATGGTGATTATTTAAGTCATTTAGATTTCGCAGATGATGTAGTTGTTTTTGCAAATAATGCTTCAGATCTGCAGGAAATGTTGCAGGAATTATCAGGTGAAAGTAGGAAAGTAGGACTAAAGATAAATGTTAAAAAGACTAAAGTAATGTTTAATCGATTTGCTCAAAATATGAAAATAAAGATTGATTATGATGAATTAGAAGAAGTTAACAGTTACAAATACCTTGGTCAGATTATTAATACAGATGGAAACATAATGGAGGAAATTAATCATAGAATTAAACTTGGTTGGAGTGCTTTTGGTAGAAATAACTTGATACTAAAAGGAAATATGCCTATGTGTTTGAAAAGGAAGGTTTTTAACAAATGTGTTTTACCAGTTCTTACTTATGGATCTGAGACTTGGACACTTAATAGAAGAGCAATTCAGAGACTTCAGACCACTCAAAGAAGTATGGAGAGATGTATGTTGGGAGTAACAAGAAGAGATCATAAACGCAATGTATGGGTAAGAGAACAAACAGGTGTTACTGACCTCATTGAAAAAATTAAAAGATTGAAGTGGAGTTGGGCTGGTCATATTGTTAGAAGAGATGATAATAGATGGACAATTGAAATTTTAAACTGGATTCCAAGAGATTGTAAAAGACCCAGAAAGAGACCACATGTGAGATGGATGGATGAAATAAGAAAGTGTGCAGGGGTGATGTGGAGAAGAGAAGCTAAAGATCGGAGAAGATGGATTAAACTTGGAGAGACCTTCATCCTGCAGTGGATTGATAATGGTTGATGATGATGATCAAGCCTATATTGTGTTAAAATTTAAAAGAAAAAATTACACTGATCTATGGGACACACAAATAATTACCATGGATCACATGTGACCTTTTAATATTAGTTTGCCCATCTTAGCAATAAAATATAAATTTACTATTTTTCAAATACTGTACAATTTAATAGTCGTTTACAAACAAAATATTTTTGAGTTCAAACAACCATTTACAATATAAATATAACTTTATTTTTTCCCATTACCTTTATTATTTAAAAAAATATATTAATATATATTGTATCGGTATAAATCCACCACGCTTACTCATACACAGTACCCGAGTTCAAACCCAGCCCACGTTTAGGAATTAGTTCCAAAACGCCAACTGAATTCAAACCCAAACCCCGGTATGACTAACCGATGATGACTTTATAACAGCACGGGGTTATCCCTTTTCTAGCTCAGCTCAGAACATAGACTAAATTCTTACAGTTAATGATAAATAGATTTATTAGACTATAGATACTGGGACGGTCATTTATGTGACGTATATATTTAAGTTGCCAATACAGACAGTAAGTGGCTAAATAGACTTAGAGAGTAATAAGGTGGAGGACACAAAAATTTAGATTAAATAAAGTGTTTAATAAGCAAAATATAAAGCATATAAATATAGTGTTAAATGAGACAAATAGAAAGCATATAAATATAGTGTTATATAATAAAAATAGACAGCATATAAATATAGTGTTATACAGTACGGTAAGACTTCATAAATCCTCTTGTATTTGGCTACTAGTCTTTAGTAAACGTTTCATTTAGTTGGTGAACAAACTCATGCCAATAGCTGTGTAATTAAATATTTGACGGATGGTTAAGAGAATCAGAGTATTTTAGCATTGAAAACATATTTATCTAAAGAATT